>CM022297.1:435774408-435785279 GCA_011799875.1 Thinopyrum elongatum
CTTCCATCTTCTCTCTTCTCTTTCTGTCCTCTCCTCCTCTCCCCGACGAGACCACCGCCGCCCCCACCACCCTCCCCCGCCCCTCTCCCCTTCTCCCCTACCACCCTCCTCCCCCGCCTTTTGCCCCGTCTCCCCATTCCACACTCTCCTCCATTCCCCGCATCCCCTTCTCCGCCCTCCCCCCCACCCGACTCGCTCCTCCCCTTCCACTCCTCCTCCTCGTCCATTCCTGGCTTCCCTCCCGTCCCTCCCCTTATTCCCCTCCCCGTCTCTCAGCCTCTCCTCTGTTCTCCTTCCCCTCGGGCTCCCCTCTACCCCTCAGTCCCTTCCCCCCCTCACCTTTACCTCCTCCATCCGCCTCCCACTCTGCTCTCTTCCTCCGCCCTCCGCCACCCCTCTCAGCCCCTCCATCCCCCTCCCTCCTCTCCTGCCCACCTGCCCTTTCCTTCTCCTCGCACCGCCGCTCCTCTGCCTTTCCCCGCGTCCGCCCGTCCCCCCGGCCGCCGCTCCTCCCACCGGCAAGGCTCCCCTACCCGCCAGTCCCCCTCCCGTCCCCCTCCGCCGGTGGCCCCGCCTCCCCCTCACCGGCGATCCCCTCCTGCAGGTGAGTGATCTTTCCCCCCTTTTTAGTTTTAGTTTATTTAGTTAATTTAGTTTCGTTTTAGTTATAGTTTTAACTTTAGTTTTAGTTTCAGTTTAGTTTTAGTTTTTTTTTTAGTTTAGTTTATTTTAGATTAGTTTTAGTTTTAGTTTAGAAGAAGAAGAGTAAATGATGAGGAGGGGCGCGCGAGACAAATAAAACAAGAAGAAACAAAGACGAAGAAGGAAGAAGAAGAAGAAAGAAGAAGCGAACAGATAAAGACAGAAGGTTGGTGATCACGAGCAGAAGAAGCTAAAGACTCGACCAAAGACCATAACTCACAGACTACTACGTTATTGATCTTCAAATTTGCTCCACTGTTATTATGTTGTGAAAGTTTTGTGAAGCTTCAGATAGCATTGTCAGCTTCAAGGGCACCATAGACATGTCCCATAGAAAGAACATATCACCATAAAACCTCCCCCCGCCAATTCTTTAGATATAGTTTTAGATAATAAATAGTTTTAGATAGTTTACATATTAGAAAGAGAAGGAAAAAAAGGAAAAAGAGAAAGAAAGAAGGAAATAAAAGAGGGAAGGAAAGGAAGAAGAGAAGAGGAGGAGAAAACAAAAGAAAGAAGAGAAGAGAAGAGAAGAAGAAGAAAAAAAACAGAACGAATGAGAAAAAGAAAAAAGAAGAAGAAGAAGAAAAGAAGAACAGAAGAAAGAGAAAAGAAGAAGAGAATAAAAGACAAGAGAATATAGGAAGAAAAAGAAAAAGAGGAAAAAGAATAGAGGGGAAGAGAAGAAAGAACCCATTTTTATAGTTTCTAGTTAGGGTTCCGCCACGTTTTGCAGTTTCTTCTTTTCTTTAGTTGAAGTTTTTTATACTGCTCGCTAGTTGCCTAGTTTCTGACCAAAGAAGTTAAATAGTTATTATAGAATTCACTAAAGTCAACATTTTTGACGACTAGTGCTACGTAATAAATTCAACTAGAGCCATATATGTCCACAAGTGCATTGTTTTTTGAATGAGAATGATAACTTGGTGTAGTTGATTATCTTCTGTCCTTTATCAGAGATGGGGGGAAGCCGCCACCGCAGACTCCGCTCTCCACAACGGAGTACAGTTGGATGCTTTCGAGTTCTTCAGTATCATACTTGGGACTTTAGTATCATCCACAGGGCAGTATATAAAAGGAGAGATCTCCCCTTCACCCATCTCTTATGATAACTCTGTTGTTTGCTACATCACTCATTGTCCCAAACTGCAGAGGCTGCCTGACACTTTTATGAACATGCGGGGTGAAGATCCGCCAAATAATGTGAAGCTGCGACAGGCCGGCAGTGGGTTTTCACAGGCTGTGGGACGTGGAGTTGGTGATCAAGGAGGCCACATGTACCTGTGTCGTGGCTGGGAGAAGTTTCTACCGTGCCTACGACCTGCGGCAGGGGTACTTCCTTCTCTTCAGGTACGACGACGACCCCACCCATGCTCATCGTGAAGGTGTTCATGCGACTATGTGTCGCATGCGCTACACTGACGATGATGATGCCAGTACGTTCTGCCTCTTCTTATTCCTCTACATTTGGCTTTGTCTCGCATCGTTGTTAACGGTCTTGTTGCATTTGGATAGCCGGCGATCCCACGCTGGGCGACATGACCACGCCAATTGTGGTAGAAGACTACATCCCACTGCCTCCACCGCCTCTCGCGCTCTTGGCGCATCAGGCTGAGGAAGGAGAAGGAGAAGAACAATGAAACTGAACTATGTCAGGTATGTTTGATCTCCAAAATGATCTTATATACTTAGCTTTGTTTCCTCCGAAATGACATAGTAGTTAATACTCTAATGCTTAGTTACCTATGTTAGTTAATATGCTTAGTTACCTTGTTACTCTAATATGCTAAGTTATCTCTACTTAAATGCTTACTTTCCTATAGGTTAACTCCAAAATTACTTTATGTTAGCACAAAATGACCAAGTTTACATAAAAGTTATAGTCTTCTGTTCTTCTTCTGTCTTCTCTGTCTTCTCTTCTTTCTTCTTCTTCTTCTTCTTCTTCTCTTCTTCTTCTCTTCTTCTCTTCTTCTTTCTTCTTTCTTCTTCTTCTTCTTCTTTTCTTCTTCTGTCTTTCTTCTTCTTCTTCTTCTTCTTCTTCTTCTTCTTCTTCTTCTTATTCTTCTAGTATTCTTTCTAGTATTCTTCTAGTCTTCTTCTCTTCTTCTCTTCTTCTTCTCTTCGTCTTCTTCTTTTCTTTTCTTCTTCTTTTTCTTCTCTCATTTTCTTCTAGTTTAGCTCCATTTTACTTAAGTATGCTTACTTTCTATAGTCTTGTTCTCTCTCTTTCTAACACTTGTTTATCCATTTTGCAGATTTGATTTAATTCACGGAAGCTTGCATGGATGGAGTGCTTCTTTTCCATTTGTGCTTTTATTTGTATCAATGACTTGCAGGTTGGAACTTGTTTATGGATGGATGGATAACGGTGTTGATAACAATGTGAAACTTTGTAATATGTAGGATGGAACATATATGTTTGGTTATGTAGTATTATGATGAAACTAGTGTGTTGGATATGCTTGTTGTGTATATATGTATATCTGCGAATTGCTGTCAAATTGAATGAATTAAATTAAAAACAGGGCTGTACAGCTCTTTGCCGTCAGCTAGCTGATGGCAAACATGCCACGTGGCAGCTACCTTGATTCCTGGGACTGGCATGTTTGAGCACTTTGCGTCTGCCAGCGGACGGCAAGACGTTTGCCTCTTTGCCGTCCGCTGGCTGACGGCAAAGCACGCCGTTAACCCCCCTAACGGCCCTCACCCCACCTCACTTCGTCACGATCTTTGCCGTCTGCTGGCCACCAGAGGCGGACGGCCAATCCTTGTCCGTCCATTTCCAGGAGCGGACGGCAAAGAAGGCCTTTGCTGGCACGTTGTTCATCCGGACATTTTGCCGTTTGCTGGCGGACGGCAAAGAGGTTTGCCGTCCGTGATCTATGCCTTTGCCGTCCGCCGTGGCGGACGACAAAGAAGCTGATTCCAGTAGTGAAAGGCGTTTGTGGGCATTGTATTCAGATTGCTTCCTTCCTTGGTCTTTTCTTGATTCGGTCGGGTATTGTGGGATGAAGTGCCCAACAACTTTACATGTCCACTTACATGAACCGGTTCCATCGACAGACATGTGACTTTGTTGCATAGATGGCTGGCGGGTGTCGTCTCTCCTCCCACCTTAGTTGAATCGGATTCGACAAAGGCGGTCCTTGTATGAAGGTTAAATAGCAACTTGCATATCACCTTTGTGGTTTTGCGTAGGTAAGAATCGTTCTTGCTAGATACCCATAGCAGCCACGTAAAATGCACAACAAATTAAGAGACTTCTAACTTGTTTTTGCAGGGTATGTTGTGATGTGATATGGCCAAAGATATGATGAAATATATTTAATGTATGAGATGATCTGTTTGTAATAGTTTATATACGACTTGCATGTCGATGCATACGCACCCGGCAGGAGCCATAGGGTTGTCTTTAATTATTGTATGACCTGTGTGTCAATCATAAGCTCTATGTAATGATTTACTTTATCGCTATTGTAGCAATAGTAGTAGAAGCATGGTTGGCTTGACAACCCCGATGGCGCACGATATGGAGATCATGGTGTCTTGCCGGTGACGATGGAGATCATGCCGGTCTTTGGAGATGGAGATCAAAGCATAAGTTGATGGCCATATTATGTCACTTATTTTGCATGTGATTTTAATCCTTTTATGCATCTTTTTTTGCTTAGGACGACTGCATTATAAGGTGATCCCTCACTAAATTTCAAGATAAAATTGTGTTCTCCCCAAGTGTGCACCATTGCGAAAGTTCATCGTTTCGAAGCACCGTGATGATCGGGTGTGATAGACTCTACGTTCACATACAAGGGTGCAAGCCGTGTTGCAACTCATAAACTTGGGTTAACTTGACAGCCTAGCATGTACAACATTGCCTCGGAACACAAGAGAACCGAAAGGTCGAACACGAGTCATATAGTAGATATGATCAACATGGAGATGTTCACCATTGAAACCACCCTCATCTCACGTGATGTTCGGACTTGGTTTGGTAATTTGGATCGTGTTACACTCGGACAACCGGAGGGATGTTGATTTGAGTGGGAGTTCTTAGGTAATATGATTAATTGAACTCATTTATCATGAACAATAGTCTAAGTTACCTTTGCAAATTTATGTTGTAGATCAATGGCTCCCCACAGCGGCCGTTCCAGCCGCCCCAGCCCCTCTCCATGGTGGACGTACCCGCCACCGTCTCGACGCGACATCCCCTCCACCGGGCCGCCGCCGCCCCCACCGCCGCGGCGCCCCCTCCACCGGGCCGCCGCCGCCCCCAACCCTCCTCGGCCTACCCCCTCCCACCGGGCCGCCCGCCGCCCCCACCGCCGCGGCCTCCCCTCACGGGCCGCCGCCACCCCACACCGCGCGGCCTCCCCCTCCACTCGGCCGCCGCCTCCCCTCCACCGGCGATCCCCTGCCTGCAGGTGAGTGATCTTTCCCCCCTTTTTTAGTTTAGTTTATTGTTAATTTAGTTTCTGTTTTAGTTATAGTTTTACTTTAGTTTTAGTTTCAGTTGTTTTAGTTTTATTTTAGTTAGTTTATTTTAGATAGTTTTAGTTTTAGTTTAGAAGAAGAGAGTAGAAGGAGGAGGAGGAGGGAGGGGAAGAGGAGGGAGAAGAAGAAAGAAAAAGAAGAAGAAGAAAGAAGAAGAAGGAAAGGGGAAGAAGAAGAAGAAGAAGAAGAAGAAGGTGACAGGAAGAAGAAGAAGAGCGAAGAAAGAGAGAAAGAGGAGGAGGAGGAGGGAGGAAGAGGAGAGAAGGAAGAAGAAGAGAAAAGAAGAAGAAGAGAAAAAGGAGAAGAGGATAAGAAGAAGAAGAAGAAGATTATTGAATCGTCAATATTGCTGCACTTGGTTGAATGTTGTGAAAGTTTTGTGAAGCTTCAGATAGCATGCAGGCTTCAAGGGCACCATAGACATGTCACCATAGAAAGAACATATCCATAAAACCTCCCCCGCCAATTCTTAGATATAGTTTTAGATAATAAATAGTTTTAGATAGTTTACATATTAGAAAAGAAGAAGGAAAAAAAAGGAAAAAAGAGAAAAGGAAAAGAAGGAAAATAAGAAGAGGAAAAGGGAAAGGAAGAAGAGAAGAGGAGGAGAAAAAGAAAAAGAAAAAGAGAGAAGAAGAGAAGAAGAAGAGATAGAAGAAGAAGAAGAAGAACAAGAGACAAGAAGAAAGAAGAAGAAGAAGAAGAAGAAGAAGAAGAAAGAAGAAGAAGAAGAAGAGAAGAAGAAGAGAAGAAAGAAAGGAAGAGGAAGAGAAGAAAGGAAAAGGAAAAGAAGAAGAGGGAAGAAGAAGAAAACGACATTTTATAGTTCTATTTAGGTTCCGCCACGTTTTGACAGTTCTTTCTTTTCTTTAGTTGAATTGTTTTTATACTGCTTATGCTAGTTGCCTATGTTTTGACTAGACCAAGAAGTTAAATATTATTATATGAAATTCACTAAAGTCAACATTTTTGACGACTAGTGCTACTAATAAATTCAACTAGAGCCATCATATGTCCACAAGTGCATTGTTTTTTGAATGAGAAATGATAACTTGGTGTAGTTGATTATCTTCTGCTTATCAGAGATGGGGGGAAGCCGCCACCGCCAGACTCCGCTCTGCACACCGGAGTACGAGTGGATGCTTTCGAGTTCTTCAGTATCATACGTGGGACTTTAGTATCATCCACGAGGCAGGTATATAAAAGGAGAGATCTCCCCTTCACCCATCTCATTATGATAACTCTGTTGTTTGCTACATCACTCATTGTCCCAAACTGCAGAGGCTGCCTGACACTTTTATGAACATGCTGGGTGAAGATCCGCCAAATAATGTGAAGCTGCGACAGGCCGGCAGTGGGTTTCACAGGCTGTGGGACGTGGAGTTGGTGATCAAGGAGGGCCACATGTACCTGTGTCGTGGCTGGGAGAAGTTCTACCGTGCCTACGACCTGCGGCAGGGGTACTTCCTTCTCTTCAGGTACGACGACGACGCCACCATGCTCATCGAAGGTGTTCAATGCGACTATGTGTCGCATGCGCTACACTGACGATGATGATGCCAGTACGTTCTGCCTCTTCTTATTCCTCTACATTTGGCTTTGTCTCGATCGATTGTTAACGGTCATTGTTGCATTTGGATAGCCGGCGATCCCACAGCTGGGCGACATGACCACGCCAATTGTGGTAGAAGACTACATCCCACTGCCTCCACCGCCTCGCCGCTCTTGGCGCATCAGGCTGAGGAAGGAGAAGGAGAAGAACAATGAACTGAACTATGTCAGGTATGTTTGATCCCAAAAGATCTATATATACTTAGCTTTGTTTCCTCCGAAATGACATAAGTTAGCTCTAAGTTAGCTCTAATATGCTTAGTTACCTATGTTAGCTCTAATATGCTTAGTTACCTATGTTAACTCAAATGCAAGTATCTCTACTATGCTTACTTTCTATAGGTTAACTCCAAATTACTTATGTTAGCACAAAATGACCAAGTTTACATAAAAGCTTATAGTCTTCTCTCTTCTCTTCTTTTCTTCTTCTTCTTCTCTTCTTCTTCTTCTTCTTCTTCTTTCTTCTTCTTCTCTTTTCTTCTTCTTCTTCTTCTTCTTATTCTTCTAGTATCTTCTAGTATTCTTCTAGTCTTCTTCTTCTTCTTCTTCTTCTTCTTCTTCTTCTTCTTCTTCTTCTTCTTCTTCTTCTTCTTCATTTTCTTCTAGGTTAGCCTCCATTTTACTAAATGCTTACTTCTATAGTCTTGTTCTTCTTCTCTAACATCTTGTTTATCATTGCAGATTTGATTTAATTCACGGAAGCTTGCATGGATGGAGTGCTTCTTTTCCATTTGTGCTTTTATTTTGTATCAATGAACTTGCATGGTTGGAACTTGTTATATGGATGGATGGATAACGGTGTTGGATGAACAATGTGAAACTTTTGTAATATGTAAGGATGGAACTATATATGTGTTGGTTATGTATGTATATATGATGAAACTAGTGTGTTGGATATGCTTGTGTTGTGTATATATGTATATCTGCGAATTGCTGTCAAATTGAATGAATTAAATTAAAAACAGGGCTGTACAGGCTCTTGCCGTCAGCTAGCTGATGGCAAACATGCCACGTGGCAGCTACCTGTGATCCCGGGACTGGCATGTTTGAGCACTTTGCCGTCTGCCAGCGGACGGCAAAGACGTTAGCCTCTTTGCGCGTCCGCTGGCTGACGGCAAAGCACGCCGTTAACCCCTAACGGCCCTCACCCCACTCACTGTCGTCCACGATCTTTGCCGTCTGCTGGCCACCAGAGGCGGACGGCACAATCCTTTGCCGTCCATTTCCAGGAGCGGACGGCAAAGAAGGCCTTGCTGGCACGTGTTCATCCGGACATTTTGCCGTTTGCTGGCGGACGGCAAAAGGTTTGCCGTCCGTGATCTATGCCTTTGCCGTCCGCCGTGGCGGACGACAAGAAGCTGATTCCAGTAGTGAAAGGGTTTGTGGCATTGATATTCAGATTGCTTCCTTCCTTGGTCTTTCTTTGATTCGCGGTATTGTGGGATGAAGTGGCCCAGACCAACTTTACTGTCACGTACATGAGACCGGTTCCATCGACAGACATGTGACTTTGTTGCATAAGATGGCTGCGGGTGTCTGTCTCTCCCACCTTAGTTGAATCGGATTCGACAAAGGCGGTCCTTGTAGAAGGTAAATAGCAACTTGCATATCACCGTTGTGGTTTTGCGTAGGTAAGAATCGTTCTTGCTAGATACCCATAGCAGCCACGTAAAACATGCAACAGCAAATTAGAGGACGTCTAACTTGTTTTTGCAGGGTATGTTGTGATGTGATATGGCCAAAGATATGATGAAATATATTTAATGTATGAGATGATCATGTTTGTAATGTTTATATCGACTTGCATGTCGATGCATACGGCAACCGGCAGGAGCCATAGGGTTGTCTAATTATTGTATGACCTGTGTGTCAATCATTAAGCTCTATGTAATGATTTATTTATCGCTAAGTGTAGCAATAGTAGTAGAAGCATGGTTGGCGTGACAACCCCGATGGCGGCACGATGATGGAGATCATGGTGTCTTGCCGGTGACGAGGAGATCATGCCGGGCTTTGGAGATGGAGATCAAAGCATAAGTTGATGGCCATTTATGTCACTTATGATTTGCATGTGATTTAATCCTTTTATGCATCTTATTTTGCTTAGGACGACGGTAGCATTATAAGGTGATCCCTCACTAAATTTCAAGATAAAATTGTGTTCTCCCCAAGTGTGCACCATTGCGAAAGTTCATCGTTTCGAAGCACACGTGATGATCGGGTGTGATAGACTCTAGTTACATACAACGGGTGCAAGCCAGTGTTGCACATGCATAACACTTGGGTTAACTGACGAGCCTAGCATGTACAGACATGCCTCGAACACAAGAGACCGAAAGGTCGAACACGAGTCATATAGTAGATATGATCAACATGGAGATGTTCACCATTGAAACCACCTCATCTCACGTGATGTTCGGACTTGGGTTGGTGAATTTGGATCGTGTTACACTCGGACAACCGGAGGGATGTTGATTTGAGTGGGAGTTCTTAGGTAATATGATTAATTGAACTCATTATCATGAACAATAGTCTAAGTTACCTTTGCAAATTTATGTTGTAGATCAATGGCTCGCGTTGTAGCTCCCTGTTTCAATACGTTCCTAGAGAAGACTAAGTTTAAAAATATTGTAAGCAATTATGCGGACTAGGGCCGTAGTCTGAGGATTGTCCTCACTGCTGCACAGAAGGCTTATGTCCTTGATGCACCGCTCAGTGTGCCAACCCCTCTAGCGTCGTCTGTGGATGTTGTGAACATCTGGCAAACACGTTCAGATGACTACTTGATAGTTTAGTGCGCCATACTTGACGGTTAGAATCGGGCTCCTAAGGCGTTTTGAACACCATGGAACATATGAGATGTTCTAAGAGCTGAATTGGTATTTCAGGCTCATGCCCGTGTTGGAGGTATGAGACCTCTGACAAGTTCTTTGCCTACAAGATGAAGGAGAATAGCTCAGCCAGTGAGCATGTGCTCAGAATGTCTGGGTGCTACAATCGCTTGAATCAAGTGGGAGTTAATCTTCCAGATAAGATAGTGATTGACAGGGTTCTCTAGTCACTATCACCAAGCTGCTAGAGCCTCGTGATGAACTATAACATGCAAGGGATGGAGATGATCCCGGAGGTGTTCGCGGTGCTTAAGGTCGTGAAGGTAGAAATCAAGAAGGAGCATCAAGTGTTGATGGTTAACAAGACCACTAGTTTCAAGAAGGGCAAGGGCAAGAAGGGAAACTTCATGAATGGCAAGCCAGTTGCCGCTCAGTGAAGAAACCCAAGGTTGAACCTAAACCTGAGACTAAGTGCTTCTATTGTAGGGGAACGATCACTGGTAGCGGAACTACCCAATAGATAAGAAGGCTGACAACTTCAACAATAGTATATTTGATATACGTGTTATTGATGTGTACCTTACTAGTACTCCTAATAGCACTGGGTATTAGATATACCGGTTCAGTTGCTAATATTGGTAACTCGAAACAAAACTACGGAATAAACGGAGACTAGCTAAGGGCGAGGTGATGATGTATGTTGGAAGTGTTTCCAAGGTTGATGTGATCACCATCGCACGCTCCCTCTACCTTCGAGATTAGTGTTGAAACCTTGATAAATATTATTTGGTGTCTGTGTTGAGCATGAACATGATTAGATCGTGTTTATTGCAATACGGTCATTCATTTAAGTCAAAGAATAATAGTTATTCTATTTACATGAATAATACCTTCTATGGTCATGCACCCAAGGTGAATGGTTTATTGAATCTCGATCGTAGTGATACACATGTTCACAATATGAGGCCAGTTTAGTTTTAGTTTTATTTTTAGTTTAGTTTATTTTAGATTAGTTTTAGTTTTAGTTTAGAAGAAGAAGAGTAGAAGGAGGAGGAGGAGGGAGGAAGAGGAGGGAGAAGAAGAAAGAAAAGAAGAAGAAGAAAGAAGAAGAAGAAGAAGAAGAAGAAGAAGAAGAAGAAGAAGAAGAAGAAGAAGAAGAGGAAGAAAGAAGAGAAAGAGGAGGAGGAGGAGGGAGGAAGAGGAGGAGAAGAAGAAGAAGAAGAAAAGAAGAAG
>CM022297.1:435785377-436229044 GCA_011799875.1 Thinopyrum elongatum
TAAGAAGAGGGAAAGGGAAAGGAAGAAGAGGAAGAGGAGGAGAAAAAGAAAAAGAAAAAGAAGAAGAAGAAGAAGAAGAAGAAGAAGAAGAAGAAGAAGAAGAAGAACAAGAACAAGAAGAAAAAGAAGAAGAAGAAGAAGAAGAAGAAGAAGAAGAAGAAGAAGAAGAAGAAGAAGAAGAAGAAGAAGAAGAAAAGGAAGAAGAGGAAGAAGAAGAAAAGGAAAAAGAGGAAAAAGAAGAAGAGGGGAAGAAGAAGAAAAAGACACATTTTTATAGTTTCTTATTTAGGGTTCCGCCACGTTTTGCAGTTTCTTTCTTTTCTTTAGTTGAATGTTTTTATACTGCTAGCTAGTTGCCTAGTTTGCTGACCCAAAGAAGTTAAAATAGTTATTATATGAAATTCAACTAAAGTCAACATTTTTGACGACTAGTGCTACTAATAAATTCAACTAGAGCCATCATATGTCCACAAGTGCATTGTTTTTTGAATGAGAAATGATAACTTGGTGTAGTTGATTATCTTCTGCTGCTTATCAGAGATGGGGGGAAGCCGCCACCGCAGACTCCGCTCTGCCACACCGGAGTACGAGTTGGATGCTTTCGAGTTCTTCAGTATCATACTTGGGACTTTAGTATCATCCACGAGGCAGGTATATAAAAGGAGAGATCTCCCCTTCACCCATCTCATTATGATAACTCTGTTGTTTGCTACATCACTCATTGTCCCAAACTGCAGAGGCTGCCTGACACTTTTATGAACATGCTGGGTGAAGATCCGCCAAATAATGTGAAGCTGCGACAGGCCGGCAGTGGGTTTCACAGGCTGTGGGACGTGGAGTTGGTGATCAAGGAGGGCCACATGTACCTGTGTCGTGGCTGGGAGAAGTTCTACCGTGCCTACGACCTGCGGCAGGGGTACTTCCTTCTCTTCAGGTACGACGACGACGCCACCATGCTCATCGTGAAGGTGTTCAATGCGACTATGTGTCGCATGCGCTACACTGACGATGATGATGCCAGTACGTTCTGCCTCTTCTTATTCCTCTACATTTGGCTTTGTCTCGCATCGATTGTTAACGGTCATTGTTGCATTTGGATAGCCGGCGATCCCACAGCTGGGCGACATGACCACGCCAATTGTGGTAGAAGACTACATCCCACTGCCTCCACCGCCTCGCCGCTCTTGGCGCATCAGGCTGAGGAAGGAGAAGGAGAAGAACAATGAGAACTGAACTATGTCAGGTATGTTTGATCTCCAAAATGATCTATATATACTTAGCTTTGTTTCCTCCGAAATGACATAAGTTAGCTCTAAGTTAGCTCTAATATGCTTAGTTACCTATGTTAGCTCTAATATGCTTAGTTACCTATGTTAACTCTAATATGCTAAGTTATCTCTACTATGCTTACTTTCCTATAGGTTAACTCCAAAATTACTTATGTTAGCACAAAATGACCAAGTTTACATAATAAGCTTATAGTCTTCTTCTTCTTCTTCTTCTTCTTCTTCTTCTTCTTCTTCTTCTTCTTCTTCTTCTTCTTCTTCTTCTTCTTCTTCTTCATTTTCTTCTAGGTTAGCTCCATTTTACTTAAGTATGCTTACTTCTTATAGTCTTGTTCTTCTTCTTCTAACATCTTGTTTATCATTTTGCAGATTTGATTTAATTCACGGAAGCTTGCATGGATGGAGTGCTTCTTTTCCATTTGTGCTTTTATTTTGTATCAATGAACTTGCATGGTTGGAACTTGTTATATGGATGGATGGATAACGGTGTTGGATGAACAATGTGAAACTTTTGTAATATGTAAGGATGGAACTATATATGTGTTGGTTATGTATGTATATATGATGAAACTAGTGTGTTGGATATGCTTGTTGTGTATATATGTATATCTGCGAATTGCTGTCAAATTGAATGAATTAAATTAAAAACAGGGCTGTACAGGCTCTTTGCCGTCAGCTAGCTGATGGCAAACATGCCACGTGGCAGCTACCTGTGATTCCTGGGACTGGCATGTTTGAGCACTTTGCCGTCTGCCAGCGGACGGCAAAGACGTTAGCCTCTTTGCCGTCCGCTGGCTGACGGCAAAGCACGCCGTTAACCCCTAACGGCCCTCACCCCACCTCACTGTCGTCCACGATCTTTGCCGTCTGCTGGCCACCAGAGGCGGACGGCACAATCCTTTGCCGTCCATTTCCAGGAAGCGGACGGCAAAGAAGGCCTTTGCTGGCACGTGTTCATCCGGACATTTTGCCGTTTGCTGGCGGACGGCAAAGAGGTTTGCCGTCCGTGATCTATGCCTTTGCCGTCCGCCGTGGCGGACGACAAAGAAGCTGATTCCAGTAGTGAAAGGCGTTTGTGGGCATTGATATTCAGATTGCTTCCTTCCTTGGTCTTTTCTTGATTCGGCGGTATTGTGGGATGAAGTGGCCCAGACCAACTTTACATGTCCACGTACATGAGACCGGTTCCATCGACAGACATGTGACTTTGTTGCATAAGATGGCTGGCGGGTGTCTGTCTCTCCCACCTTAGTTGAATCGGATTCGACAAAGGCGGTCCTTGTAGAAGGTTAAATAGCAACTTGCATATCACCGTTGTGGTTTTGCGTAGGTAAGAATCGTTCTTGCTAGATACCCATAGCAGCCACGTAAAACATGCAACAGCAAATTAGAGGACGTCTAACTTGTTTTTGCAGGGTATGTTGTGATGTGATATGGCCAAAGATATGATGAAATATATTTAATGTATGAGATGATCATGTTTGTAATAGTTTATATCGACTTGCATGTCGATGCATACGGCAACCGGCAGGAGCCATAGGGTTGTCTTTAATTATTGTATGACCTGTGTGTCAATCATTAAGCTCTATGTAATGATTTACTTTATCGCTAAGTGGTAGCAATAGTAGTAGAAGCATGGTTGGCGTGACAACCCCGATGGCGGCACGATGATGGAGATCATGGTGTCTTGCCGGTGACGATGGAGATCATGCCGGTGCTTTGGAGATGGAGATCAAAAGCATAAGTTGATGGCCATATTATGTCACTTATGATTTGCATGTGATGTTAATCCTTTTATGCATCTTATTTTGCTTAGGACGACGGTAGCATTATAAGGTGATCCCTCACTAAAATTTCAAGATAAAATTGTGTTCTCCCCAAGTGTGCACCATTGCGAAAGTTCATCGTTTCGAAGCACCACGTGATGATCGGGTGTGATAGACTCTACGTTCACATACAACGGGTGCAAGCCAGTGTTGCACATGCATAACACTTGGGTTAAACTTGACGAGCCTAGCATGTACAGACATTGCCTCGGAACACAAGAGACCGAAAGGTCGAACACGAGTCATATAGTAGATATGATCAACATGGAGATGTTCACCATTGAAACCACCTCATCTCACGTGATGTTCGGACTTGGGTTGGTGAATTTGGATCGTGTTACACTCGGACAACCGGAGGGATGTTGATTTGAGTGGGAGTTCTTAGGTAATATGATTAATTGAACTCATTTATCATGAACAATAGTCTAAGTTACCTTTGCAAATTTATGTTGTAGATCAATGGCTCGCGTTGTAGCTCCCTGTTTCAATACGTTCCTAGAGAAAGACTAAGTTTAAAAATATTGTAAGCAATTATGCGGACTAGGGCCGTAGTCTGAGGATTGTCCTCACTGCTGCACAGAAGGCTTATGTCCTTGATGCACCGCTCAGTGTGCCAACCCCTCTAGCGTCGTCTGTGGATGTTGTGAACATCTGGCAAACACGTTCAGATGACTACTTGATAGTTTAGTGCGCCATACTTGACGGCTTAGAATCGGGGCTCCTAAGGCGTTTTGAACACCATGGAACATATGAGATGTTCTAAGAGCTGAAATTGGTATTTCAGGCTCATGCCCGTGTTGAGAGGTATGAGACCTCTGACAAGTTCTTTGCCTACAAGATGAAGGAGAATAGCTCAGCCAGTGAGCATGTGCTCAGAATGTCTGGGTGCTACAATCGCTTGAATCAAGTGGGAGTTAATCTTCCAGATAAGATAGTGATTGACAGGGTTCTCTAGTCACTATCACCAAGCTGCTAGAGCCTCGTGATGAACTATAACATGCAAGGGATGGAGATGATCCCGGAGGTGTTCGCGGTGCTTAAGGTCGTGAAGGTAGAAATCAAGAAGGAGCATCAAGTGTTGATGGTTAACAAGACCACTAGTTTCAAGAAGGGCAAGGGCAAGAAGGGAAACTTCATGAATGGCAAGCCAGTTGCCGCTCCAGTGAAGAAACCCAAGGTTGAACCTAAACCTGAGACTAAGTGCTTCTATTGTAAGGGGAACGATCACTGGTAGCGGAACTACCCCAATAGATAAGAAGGCTGACAACTTCAACAATAGTATATTTGATATACGTGTTATTGATGTGTACCTTACTAGTACTCCTAATAGCACCTGGGTATTAGATACCGGTTCAGTTGCTAATATTGGTAACTCGAAACAAAACTACGGAATAAACGGAGACTAGCTAAGGGCGAGGTGATGATGTATGTTGGAAGTGTTTCCAAGGTTGATGTGATCACCATCGCACGCTCCCTCTACCTTCGAGATTAGTGTTGAACCTTGATAAATATTATTTGGTGTCTGTGTTGAGCATGAACATGATTAGATCGTGTTTATTGCAATACGGTCATTCATTTAAGTCAAAGAATAATAGTTATTCTATTTACATGAATAATACCTTCTATGGTCATGCACCCAAGGTGAATGGTTTATTGAATCTCGATCGTAGTGATACACATGTTCACAATATTGAGGCCAAAAGATGTAGAGTTGATAATGATAATACCACTTTCTTATGGCGCTGCCGCTTAGGTCATGTTGGTGTAAAGCGCATGAAGAAACTCCATGCTGATGGACTTTTGGAGTCACTTGATTTTGAATCACTTGACACATGCGAAACATGCAATTGACTTGTTGGAAATCATACATACTGATGTGTGCGGCCCGATGAGTGTTGACGCGCGCGGTGGATATCGTTACTTTCTCACCTTCACCGATGATTTGAGTAGATATGGGTATATTTACTTGATGAAGCATAAGTCTGAAATGTCTGAAAAGTTCAAGCAATTTCAGAGTGAAGTTGAGAATCATCATAACAAGAAGATCAAATTCCTACGATATGATCGAAGGGGAGAGTATCTGAGTTATGAGCTTGGCAATCACTTAAGACAATGTGGAATTGTTTCACAACTGACGCCACCTGGAACACCGCAGCGTAATGGTGTGTCCGAACGTCGTAATCGTACCTTATTGGATATGGTGCGTTCTATGATGTCTCTTGCCGATATATCACTATCGTTTTGGGGTTATGCATTAGAGACAACTACATTCACTTTAAATAGGGCACCATCTAAATCCGTTGAGACGACACCGTATGAATTATGGTTTGGCAAGAAACCTAAGTTGTCGTTTCTTAAGGTTTGGGGCTGCGATGCTTATGTGAAAAGGCTTCAGCCTGATAAAGCTCGAACCCAAAGCGGACAAATGGATCTTCATAGGATACCCAAAGAAGATGATTGGGCATACCTTCTATCTCAGATCCGAGGGCAAAGTGTTTATCGCTAAGAACGGGTCCTTTCTCGAGAAAAAGTTTTCTCTCGAAAGAATTGAGTGGGAGGAAGATAGAACTTGATGAGGTTGTTGAACCTCTACTTCAACCAGTGAGTAGTGAAGCGCAGAAAGATGTTTCTGTGACACCTACGTCAGTTGAAGAGGAAGCTGATGATAGTGATCATGAAGTTTCGGATCAAGTTACTATCGAACCTCGTAGGTCGACAATGATATGTACTACTCCTGAGTGGTACGGTAACCCTGTCTTAGAGGTCATGTTGTTGGACAACGATGAACCTACGAGCTATGGAGAAGCGATGGTAGGCCCGGATTCCACCAAATGGCTAGGAGCCATGAAATCCGAGATAGTATCCATGTATGAGAACAAAGTATGGACTTTGGTGGACTTGCCCGATGATCGGCAAGCCATTGAGAATAAATGGATCTTTAAGAAGAGGACAGACGCTGATGGTAATGTCACCATTTATAGAGCTCGACTTGTCGCAAAGGGTTTCCGACAAGTTCAAGGAGTTGACTATGATGAGACTTTCTCACTCGTAGCGACGCTAAAGTCTGTTGGGATTATGTTAGCAGTTGCTGCATTTCCAGATTACAAAATCTGGCAGATGGATGTCAAAACAAAGTTTCCTTGACGGTTTCCGTGAGGTAAGGTTGTATGTGATACAACCAGAAGGTTTTGTCGATCCTAACGATGCTAAAAGGTATGCAAGCTCCAGTGATCCTTCTATGGACTGGAGCAAGCATCTCGGAGTTGGAATATACACCTTGATGAGGTGATCAAAGCTTTTGGGTTTATACAAAGTTTGCAAGAAACTTGTATTTGCAAGAAAGTGAGTGGGAGCACTACAACATTTCTGATAAGTATATATGGATGACATATTGTTGATCGGGAATGATGTAGAAATTCTAGAAAACATAAAGGGTTGTTTGAAAGGAGTTTTTCAAAGGAAGACCTGGGTAAAGCTGCTTACATGTTGGGCATCAAGATCTATAGAGATAGATCAAGACGCCTGATAAGACTTTCACAGAGCACATACCTTGACATGATTTTGAAGAAGTTTAAAATGGATCAGTCCAAGAAGGGGTTCTTGCCTGAGTTGTAAGGTGTGAAGTTGAGTGAGACTCAAAGCTCGACCAGGGCAGAAGAAAGAGAAAGGACAAAGGTCGTCCCCTATGCCTTAGTCATAGGCTCTATACGATATGCCATGCTATGTACCGCACCTGATGTGTGCCTTGCCACGTGTCTGGCAAGGGGGTACAAGAGTGATCCAGGAGTGGATCACTGGACAGCGGTCAAAATTATCCTTAGAAGAATAAGGAAATGTTTCTCGGTTATGGATGTGATAAAGAGTTCGGCGTAAAGGGTTACGTCGATGCAAGCTTTAACACTAATCCGGATGACTCTGAGTAGAGTTTCTCGGTTATGGAGGTGATAAAGAGTTTGCTGTAAAGGGTTACGTCGATGCAAGCTTTAACACCAATCCAGATGACTCTGAGTAGCAAACCAGATACGTATAGTGGAGCAGCCATTTGGAATAGCTCCAAGTGGAGCATGGTAGCAGTTTCTACAGTATGACATAAAAATTTGCGAAGTACACGCGGATCTGAATGTTGTAGACCCGTTGACTAAAACCTCTCTCACAAGCAAAACATGATCAAACCCCAGAACTAATTGGGTGTTAATCACATGGTGATGTGAACTAGATTATTGACTCTAGTGCAAGTGGGAGACTGTTGGAAATATGCCCTAGAGGCAATAATAAATTAGTTATTATCATATTTCCCTGTTCATGATAATCGTTTATTATCTAGGCTAGAATTGTATTGATCGGAAACTCAAATACATGTGTGGATACATAGACAACAACATGTCCCTAGTAAGACTCTATCGGACTAGCTTGTTGATCAAAGATGGCTATGGTTTCCTAGCCATGGACATGAGTTGTCATTTGATAACGGGATCACATCATTAGGAGAATGATGTGATGGACAAGACCCAAACTATAAACGTAGCATGTGATCGTATCAAGTTTGTTGCTATCGTTTTCTGCATGTCAAGTATATGTTCCTATGACCATGAGATCATGCAACTCACTGACACCGGAGGAGTACCTTGTGTGTACCAAACGTCGCAACGTAACTGGGTGACTATAAAGGTGCTCTACAGGTATCTCCGAGGGTGTCTGTTGAGTTGGCATGGATCAACACTGGGATTTGTCACTCCGTATGACGGAGAGGTATCTCAGGGCCCACTCGGTAATACAACATCACAAGAAGCTTGCAAGCAATGTGACTAATTAGTTAGGCACGGGATCTTGTATTACAGAATGAGTAAAGAGACTTGCCGGTAATGAGATTGAACTAGGTATGGAGATACTGACGATCGAATCTCGGGCAAGTAACATACCAATAGACAAAGGGAACTGCATACGGGATTAGCTGAATCCTTGACATCGAGGTTCGATCGATAAGATCTTCGTAGAATATGTAGGAACCAATATGGGCATCCAGGTCCTGGTATTGGTTATTGACCGTAGAGGTGTCTCGGTCATGTCTGCATAGTTCTCGAACCCGCAGGGTCTACACACTTAACGTTTGGTGACGATGTAAGTATAGTTGAGTCATTATGGTGGTTACCGAAGGTTGTTCAGAGTCCCGGATGAGATCCCGGACGTGACGAGGAACTCCGTAATGGTCCGGAGGTGAAGATTGATATATTGGACGAAGGATATTGGAGTCCAGAAGTGTTCCGGGGGTACCGGGTGATGACCAGCACACTACTGGAATCAGAGGATTTGCCATCAGCCACTTCTTTGCTGTCTGCTAGCGGACGGCAAAGGAGCTCTTTGCCGTCTGTTTCCAAAAAACAGACGGCAAAGAAGTGGCTGATGGCAAAGATCATATTTGCCTTCAGCCACTTCTTTGCCGTCTACTAGCAGACGGCAAAGGAGGTTTGCCGTCAGCTAGCTGACGGCAAAAAGGGAGGTGGGCCCCACTAACGAGCTGCTTACAAAAAAACCTAACGGCCCCCCTCTTTGCCGTCTGCTAGCAGACGACAAAGAGCAAAAAGGCAGACGGCAAAGGCGGGGCGGACGGCAAACATTTGACTTAACTAACGGCCGCGCCCCACCCCACCCCGCCCCTCTCTCTCTGTTTCTCTCCCTCTCCTCCCCGACGACCACCGCACGCGCCGCCGCCCCCACCACCCGCCGCCGCCCCGTCGCCCCACCACCCCGACGCCCCACCGGCTCACCGCCCCGGCGCCCCCGCCGCCCTGCCGGCTTGGCGCCGCCGCGCCCCGGCCCCCCCGCGCCCCACCGCCCTGGAGCCCTGCGGCCCCCTCGCCACCGCCGCCCGGCGCCCCCGGGCCCTGCCGGCCCTGCCCCAGGCCGCCTTGCCCCCCTCCTCCATCGGCCACCTCTTCCACCGGCCGCCCCACTTCCGAAGGTGAGCTCTAGCTCCTCTTTTTTTGTTTTTTTAGTTTTAGTTTATGTTTAGTTTAGTTTTAGTTTTAGTTTTAGGTTTAGGTTTAGTTTAGTTTTAGGTTTAGGTTTAGTTTTGAAAAAAAGTAGAAAATAAGAATAATTAGAAGAAGAGGAAGAAGAAGAAGAAGAAGAAGAGGAGGAGGAGAAGGAAAGAAGAAGAAGAAGAAGACGAGGAGGAGCAGGAGGAGGAGAAGAAGAAGAAGAAGAAGAAGAAGTTGAGAAGAGGAGAAGAAGAAGAGGAAAAAGGAAAACCGGGTCGAGGATCGCCGATGGGGTGCGTCGGCGTCGACCCGGTTTTCCTTTTTCCTCTTCTTCTTCTTCTTCTTCTTCTTCTTCTCATCTTCTCCTTTTTTTTCTTATTCTTCTTCTTCTTCTTCTTCTTCTTCTTCTTCTTCTTCTTCTTCTTCTTCTTCTTCTTCTTCTTCTTCTTCTTCTTCTTCTTCTTCTTCTTCTTCTTCTTCTCCTCCTCCTCCTCGAGGGGTCGAGGGTCGCCAAGGGGTCGAGCGGTCGAGGGTCGAGGGTTGCCGAGGGTCGAGGGGTCGAGTGTCGCCGAGTGTGACGACCCCGGCTTAATCGTGCACTAACCATACATGCAAATGCACATGATCAAGCCTAAGGACTCACTTGAAGATATCACAACACAACTCTAAAACATAAATAAAGTCATACAAGCTTTATATTACAAGCCAGGGCCTCGAGGGCTCGAATACATAGCTCGATGGCATACAAGTGTCAGCGGAAGCATCAGATATCTGGGTACAGATATAACAGAGTTACATATAGGCCTTTAGAAAGGCGGGGCAAAATAAAACACTACGATCGAAAGGCGTAGGCCTCCTGCCTAGGACCCTCCGAACCTACTCCTGGTAGTCGGTCGGCTCCTCGTAGTAGTACTCGCCGGGAGGGTAGTAGTAGTAGTAGCCGTCGGCGGGGGCAGCTGGCTCAGGGGCTCCGTCATCTGGTTGCGTCAATTGGATATGGGAAGAAAAAGAAAGCAAAGCAAACGTGAGTACTCATCCAAAGTACTCAGCAAGCAAGGATCTACACTACATATGCAACATTATCAAAGGAGACTGTATATGTGGACTGGGCTGCAGAAATGCCAGAATAGAGAGGAAGGCCTAGTCCTATCGAAGACTAGCATCTTCAACATCTTCATCAGTCTTGCAGCATTAGAAGAGTGCAGATTAACATAATGTAAAGTAGTAGTAGTGTCATCAACCTCAGCCAGAGATCCTTTCTCGACTCCCTGCGAGAAAGCAATCCCAGAGCCATACTATCCAGTATCATCTCAAGTCACCAGTTCTAGTTGTACCGATTGGGATACAACTCCGAGTGTCCGTTACCGTAGGACAGGCTATCGATAGATTAGTTCTTCCCTGCAGGGGTGCACCAACTTACCCACCACGCTCGCTTAACTCCGGCCGGACACACTTTTCTGGGTCATGCCCGGCCTCGGCCAAACGACACGCCACAACCCGACCTAGGCTTAGAAGAGAGGTCAGCACGCCGGACTAAACCTATGCCCTCAGTGGTCTTGGGCCATCGCCCCGGGAACTCCTGCACGTTACGGGGCCACCGAGAGCAGACCTAGCAACCCCTTATACAAGCGCGGTTGCGTTCCCAGTCCAACTCGGCGTGCGCCGCTCCTTACTGACGTCAAATAAGCTTCGACTGATGTATACGACGCAGAACGCCCATACTATGCCCACGTGATGGTTAGTGCTATCAGGCCAGAGGCCCCTCGGATCAAATATCCAAACCGTTAGTGTGTTGGTAGTGCGGTAACGAGCAGAGACTCATGAAAGATGTGACCCCGTCACCCCGTCTCGAGGACTTACGGCAAGGGCTAAGAATGCCCGGCCACGCCTCGTGTTCAGCTCTCGGGCACCATCCAGGTCCACCCGACTCCACATCTCTCGCAATTAAGCTCGCGCGGGTACCCCTCAGGGCCGACCCGTCTTTAGTAACACAGTTCAGTGCAAAGTCATAGTAACCATAGTAACCGTGTGTCTAACACCAAGGGGAACCCTGAGGAATCACCCTCGATGGAATTCCACCTGATGTTATCGTCAAGGTGAACGAAGGAGGAATCACCCTCGAGGTCCACACTTGAGAAGTTGCACGACGACGTCGTTATCGGGGGTGCTGAAGGAGGAATCACCCTCGCTGACCATGACCGATTAACTAACCTACAAGGTTATCATCAGAAGTGTTGACGAAGTATCACCCTCGGCACTCGATAGTAACCCAGTAGTGTCGAGCAACTAAGGGGGAAGTGATGTGCGGTGCCGGGGCTTGGTCTTCGATCCCGTTGATCGGGTCTTCTGATAATCCAGCGAGGCAGTCGGGATAAAGTGGGGTCTCTGATGGGTCTCTACCCAACCTATGCTAAACAGTTTAGGATAATCAGGTAGGTAACAATAGCAGATTACAATAAACAGGCTATGCAGCAGAAATAGGACAACAGCAGCAGTAACTTCTAATGCAAGCATAAGAGAGAAGAGAGTAGGCGATATCGGAATGCTCAAAAGGGGGTGCTTGCCTGGAAGCTCTGCGGCAAGGGACTGGTCGTCAGGGGCGTAGTCGACCTCCGGAGCTGCGTCGGCCTCCGGGACTACGTCGGTGTCGGGGTCTACTGAGAGAGAAGAGGGGGAGAAAACAAATAAATACACAGCAATATTGCAACACAAAGCATGCTATGCCTAAGATGCAGTGCAGGGTTGCCTAAAGATTTGTCTAAGTCATTTTAGTTTTTTCAGGATTAACGTGGAATTTATTAACCGGTGAATATGCACTATTCATATACCGGAAATAGATGGAAAGTTATGGGTTCTCCTATGTAGGGGGGTTCCGGCATCGAAACAGATGACACAATCAAATTTGTCTCGTCATTCTGATCAACTTTCATGTTTTAAGTTTTTCAATCTGAGCTACGGTTTAAAAGTTACGATTTTTCAAAGATTTAGACAGTTTTCTGAAATTATTTTATTAACAGAAAAGGAATTATGACGTCAGCATGACAGGAAGATGATGTCAGCAGGTCAACTGGTCGGTTGACCAGTCAAACCTGACCTGTGGGTCCAGTGGGACCCACACGTCAGTCTCTGTTAGCTTAACAGTGAATTAATCTAACTAAATGGGTTAATTAGGGGTGTGGGCCCCAGGTGTCAGTGAGTGATTAGGTTAATCTAATTAGTTTTAATTATAAAACATTTTATTTAAACTAAATTACGGCGGGGCCCACTTGTCATACACAGCGGGTGAACAGTAATGGCGTTGACCGCAGTCAACGAAGTCAACCGAGGCGCTGGGGCCCACTGTCAGCCTCACAGGGGTGGGCCCCACGCTGGCCAGCTCAGCGGCGGCGCCGGAGGAGCTCCGGTGACCAAATCCGCGGCGGCCGAGCGCCGGAGTTCGTCGGAAATGCGCTACGGTAGGTCTTTTCGCGCGCGACCACTTGCGTTCGAAAGCTGGCGCGTCGCGTGGTGCTAACAGTTTCACCGAAGGTGACCTAAATCGGCGGCGGCGTCGATCACGGCGGACGCCGGAGTTTGGGTGCGGTTGGCTACGGCGATATGGGGCATGGCAAGCGACGCGGGGAGCGGCGTTAGGCGCCTACGAGCTCCAGGAGCTCGACTACGAGCTCGGACGCGAGCTCGGCCAATTGTGGCCGTGACAACGAAACGACAGGCAGCGGCCGGAGTACGACAACGGTGCGCGGCAGTGCTAGCTAGCTACGGGTAGTGAGCGAGTAGCACAGGAGAAGGGGAAGTGCTTACCGAGCGGCACAAGTAGGCCCGCGAGAGATTAGGAGCAGCAGAGGAGCTCGAGGTCGCCAGCGAGCACCGAAAACGGAGGAGAAAGGGGCGGTGGCGTGCAGCAGCTACATGGCCTCCCCGCTCCAGCTGGGTGCACCGGTCGATGAAGAGGTCGCCGGCGAACCTCCCTGGCACCACGGAGGAGGCAACAGACGTCGGTGGCCACAGCGCGCAGCAAGGCACGGCGGCGATGGCGCTCAGTGATGGATCTGGAGGGAGAGAGGGGAAGAGCTAGCGAGGGGGAGGGGGAAGAATGGTCGAGGAGGACTAGGGGAGATGGATGGGCTCGCCCTTATCTCCTCGCGGCGTCGGTGGCTGCCGCCGTGTCGGCGAACGGCCGGCTCACGCGCGCGCAGCCACGGCGGTGGCGACACGACGAAGGAGAGAGAGAAGGAGATGGGCCGGTGGGCTGGACTCGGGGCACTGTGCACTTAGGCCCAGTGCACAGTGCCTCTTTTCCTTTTATTTTTCTGTTTTGCTTTTTCCTTTTTTTACAGAGAGGGTTTTGTATTATTTTGAGCATCCAAATGAACTTGCAAAAATGTGAAACTTGTCCTCACGGATGCATGGCAATATCCAGCATTGCCACAAAAAGTTTGGGCATTTTTGGAACCCATTTGAAATCATTCAAAAATGAATGAGGCATTTAAATTGCTGTTTTGACTCTGATTTAAATGATTAGGCCCTTCTGTGGTTGATGGTGATCTTGTGTTCCTTAACAGTAAATAGTTTTAGATTATTTGCTAAAAGGTGAACATTTTCCCCACAAGTTTTGAGCAACTTCATTTTGCACTTTTGAATTTGAGTTGATTTCAGGGAGGGATTTGAATTGTTTTTGATTAACCACTATGACTAGGCACTGCAAATGAAGTGACTTGGCATTATTAGCAGATGATCACAGTGGCTATTACACAGGGGTGTTACACCGAGGGTCGAGGGGTCAAGGGGTCGAGGGTCGAGGGGTCGACGATCGAGGGTCGAGGTGTCGAGGGTCGCCGAGGGGTCGAGGTTCGAGGGTCGCCGAGGGCCATGACAGAGGGTCGAGGATCGCTGGTCGCCGAGGGGGCGAGGGGTCGAGGGTCTAGGGGTTGATGGTCGAGGATCTTCCGGTCCGAGTGCTGACCGACTGGTGTCGTAGAGATGAGGACGTCCCCGAGCTAAAGGTCATGAGCGTGGGTGAACTGCTTCCATCCGTGCGCGAAGAACGGATGGAAGCAGTTTGCCCGCGCTGATGACCTTCGGCTCGGGCACATCCGCATCTTAAGCTACGACAACAGCCGCACCATGCTCACAGTGAAGGTGTTCGACAGGACTGCCGAGGGGTCGAGGGTCGAGGATTGCTGAGGGGTTAGGGGTCGAGGGGCCAAGTGTTGAAACTTGAAACACCCAAACTGACTCATGACAAAAAATCAAAGCGTAGAAAGAGAAACCAAAGATGAAACAATACGTAGTGAGAGGTTTGATACGTCTCCAACGTATCTATAATTTATGAAGTATTCATGCTGTTATATTATCATTCTTAGATGTTTTACAATCTTTTTATAGCAACTTTATATCATTTTTTGGGACTAACCTGTTGACATAGTGCCCAGTGCCAGTTGCTATTTTTTGCTTGTTTTATACATCGCAGAAAATCAATACCAAATGGAGTCCAAACGCAGCGAAACTTTTTGGAGATTTTTTCTAGACCAGAAGACACCCGGTGGGCCAAAGAAGTACCAGAGGGGAGTACAACTCACCAGGGCTCGCCTGGGGGCCCAGGCGCGCCCAGGTGCGTTGTGCCCACCTCGGTGGCCTCCCGCATAGCCTCTTCGCCCTATAAATTGCCAAATATTCCAAAAACCCTCGCGGAGACCCTAGATCAGAAGTTCCGCCGCCGCAAGGCCTCTGTATCCACGAGATCCAATCTAGACCCCGTTCCGGCACCCTGCCGGAGGGGGAGATCATCACCGGTGGCCATCTTCATCATCCCGGCGACCACCACGATGAGGAGGGAGTAGTCCACCCTCGGGGCTGAGGGTTTGTACCAGTAGCTATGTGTTTAAGCTCTCTCTCATGTTCTTGAGATGCATAATCTTGATGTATCGCGGGCTTTGTTAATATAGTCGGATCATATGGTGTTTTCCCCTCTCTATCTTGTTGTGATGAATTGAGTTTTCCCTTTGAGATTTCGTTTTATCGGATTGAATACTTTTATGGATTTGAGAGCACTTGATATATGTCTTGCATACGAATACCCGTGGTGACAATGGGGTATTATATTGATTCACTTGATATATGTTTTGGCACTCAACTCTCGGATTCCCGAGGTGACATTGGGGTAATCTATGCATAGGGGTTGATGCATGTTCTTGTCTTTGTTTCTCCGGTAGAAATCTTGGGGCACTCTTTGAGGTTCTTTGTGTTGGATTGAGCATTACGAATCTGAATTTGCTTTGGTGTTACTTTAGTACGAACTCTTGGATAGATCGATCGGAAAGAATAGCTTTGAGGTGGTTTCGTACCCTACAAATAATTTATTCTTATGTTCTCCGCTAGATAGGAACTTTGGAGTGATTCTTCATCACACGTTGAGGGATGGTTATATGATCCAATTATATTAGCATTGTTGAGAGATTGCACTAGCGAAAGTACGGACCCTAGGCCTTGTTTTCAAGCATTGCAATACCGTTTGTGCTCACTTTTGTCACTTGCTACCTTTCTGTTTTTATTTATTCAGATTATAAAAATATATTTCTACCATCCATATTACACTTTTATCACCATCTCTTTGCCGAACTAGTGCACCTATACAATTTGCCATTGTATTGGGTGTGTTGGGGACACAAGAGATTTCTTGTATTTGGTTGCAGGCTTGTTTGAGAGAGACCATATTCATCCTACGCCTCCCACGGATTGATAAACCTTAGGTCATCCACTTGAGGGAAAATTGCTACTGTCCTACAAAACTCTGCGCTTGGAGGCCCAACACGAGTCTACAAGAATAAAGTTGCGTAGTAGACATCAAGCTCTTTTCTGGCGCCGTTGCCGGGGAGGTGAGTGCTTGAAGGTATATCTTTAGATCTTGCAATCTAATCTTTTAGTTTCTTGTTTTATCACTAGTTTGGTTTATACAAAGAAAACTACAAAAAAATATAATTGAGGTTGCATCATATTATTCATCTCTATAATGTCTTTCGTGAAAATGATGGAAAGGAAAATTGTGCTCAATTGATAGAAGAAGAATTCTATAAAATGTTTGACAAAAAATCTTTGAATGATGAGCATGATTGCAATGTTGTTGGTATGAATTCTTTGAATATCCATGATGCTAATGATATGCAAAGCAACAAGCTTGGGGATGCTATGTTTGATGAAGATGATATTTTTAGTCCCCCAAGTTTTGATGTGCAAATTTGTTATAATGGTAGCATGCCTCCTATTTATGACGATTATATTGATGAAAGTGGGTTTGGAAGAGTGTCAACTCTAGGTACTAATGACCCCACTATTTTGGAGGGTGTTTAATCTTATTGTGATAATTATGAAAGTGAATTTGGAGAGGTCATGACTTTATTTAGTGATGAATCCACTATTTTGGAAGAGGTTTCAATTGATTATGACAACAAAGTTGCTATCTATGATGATTATGGTGATGACATGTGTGCTATAAAGAATAATGATAACCATGAAACTTGTCATCATAATTTTAATGTTCAATTTGATTATGCCAATCAAGAATCCCATGATAGTTATTTTGTTGAGTTTGCTCCCACTACTATTCATGAGAATAAATTTGCTTATGTGGAGACTAAAAAAATTTCTATGCTTATGCATCATGAAAAGAATGCTTTTTGTGATAGTTATATTGTTGAATTCACTCATGATGCTACTGAAAATTATTGTGAGATGGGAACATATGCTTTTACATATTGCAATAATATCAAGTTTCCTCTCTATGTGTTGAAAATCTTGAAGTTTTGTTTGTTTGGCCTTCCTATGCTAGTTGATTCTTGTTCCCATAAATTGTTTGCTCACAAAATACCTATGCATAGGAAGTGGGTTAGGCTTAAATTTGCTAGTCATATGCTTCATGATGCTCTCTTGTGTTTCAATTCTTTACTTTTATGTGAGCATCATTGAAATCATCATGCCTAGCTAAAAGGCATTAAAGAAAAGCGCTTGTTGGGAGACAACCCAACACTTTTACCTACTGTTTTTGTGTGTTCACATGGTTAGGCTACTGCAATAATCTTGTTTTATAGCTTTTGTTTCAATAAAGTGCCAAGTAAAGCCTTTGGGATAGTGTGGATGATAGTTGACTTGATTCTGTGCAAAAACAGAAACTTTTGCGTCCAGTCCATAAATTCCTGTCTTTTACTGGAACATGTAAAAATTCTTAATTTTTTACAGTTGATGGGTATACAAATTTTCTATGTTATCCAAATTTTACAGAATTTCTGGAGTTAAAGAAGTATTACCTTAATTCAGATCTTTACGTACTGTTCTGTTTTTGACAGATTCTGTTTTCAATGCATAGTTTGCTTGCTTTTATGGTTTCCATGGCTTATATTGCTTATTATAAATTGTGGAAATTGTAGAGTACAGTAGGAATTATGTGTAAAAAATTATGAATCTTATCTTGACAGTACCAAAGTGAATGATTTGTCTTTATTATACTAATGGATCTCACGAAGTTCCGTTAAGTTTTGTGTGATTGAAGTTTTTAAGTTTTGAGTAAGATATCGATATGAGGAGAATTAGGAGTGACAAGACCCTAAGCTTGGGGATGCCCAAGGCACCCCCAAGGTAATATTCATGGAAGATCCAAGCAACTAAGCTTGGGGATGCCCCGGAAGGCATCCCCTCTTTCGTCTCCAACATTATCGGTAACCTCACTTGGAGCTATATTTTCATTCGTCACATGATATGTGTTTTTCTTGGAGCATCATTTTATTTTGCTAGGATTTTTTTATGTTAATTAGAATGATGTTTGCATCTTTTACTTCAATAAAAATGTCAAGTATAGCCTTTACCATGCACATTTTGCAAGTATATGAGTTGCTGTTTCAAAACAGAAAATTTATCGATGTTGCAAAAATTTCCGAGAAAAGTCAGAATGTGATAAAATGTTGAAACTTTTTGCACAGTAAGCTCTGATAAATTTTATACAGTGTGGTGAATTTTCATAATTTTTGGAGTTAAAGAAGTATTGATACTCTTGCATTCTTTACAGACTATACTGTTTTGTCAGATTGCTGTTATGTTTGCATTGTTTGCATATGTTTGCTTGTTTAATGATTCTATTTGAGGATAGGAGTATTAAATATGCAGAGGCATTTAGTATGCAATGTTGAATAATAATTTTTGTGATTTGCTACAGTAGATAAGGATAAGGTTTTTGCATTGGTTTATACTAACTTATCTCACGAGTTCTTGTTGAGTTTTGTGTGTATGAAGTTTTTAGGATTTAGGGAAACCGTGATATAAAAGGAATTAAGGAGACGCAAAAGATCAAGCTTGGGGATGCCCAAGGCATCCCAAGATAATATTTCAAGAAGTCTCAAGCATCTAAGTTTGGGGATGCCCCGGTAGGCATCCCACCTTTCTTCATCAACAATTATCGGTTAGTATCGGTTGAGCGTAAGTTTTTGCTTCTTCACTTGAGTTGTGCTATTATTGGAATGTTATTTTGTTTTGTTTTACTTGCTGTTTTAATAAAATACTTAGATCTTAAAGTTTTTAAATGAGAGAGAGTCCTCAATTAGCTACCCCTTTACTTAACTACTCGCTTGATCTTCACTTATATCTTTTTGGAGTAGTTTGTAATTTACTCTCATGCTTCACTTATATCCTATGAGTAAATTGTTGAAAGAATTGAATATCATGAAGTTGAAATTATATGTTCATATCATGCCTAGTGGTAGCTTCACATTGGGTTTAGAAAGTGAAATCTTTTGAAGCTTGACAATCACAATATTGGTCATACAAGCAATTCATGAATGATTACTATAAGGAAGAGAACTTTCACATGCAAATACACTATCTTGGAAATCTTTTGTGATTGTGAGCCCCCATCAAAATATTATATGCCAAAATTGTTGACGTTGGACAAGGAATACAACGTAATGATTTATGTTTGTTCATATTCACATAGAAGTTATATTGTCATAGATCCTTCAACATGTGGTGCTTGCCCCCCATCTTTGCTAGCGAAAAATTCTGCACCAAGTAGAGATACTACTTGTGCATCCAAAAACCCTTAAACCCAAATCTTATTTTCAAGAGTCCACCATACCTACCTAAGGATTGAGTAAGATCCTTCAAGTAAGTTGTCATCGGTGCAATAAGGCAATAAAAATTGCTTCTAAAAGTGTTAGATCATTTAGTGTAAGAGAAAATTGAGCGTTTTACGAACTTGTGATGGCAAAGAATAAAAGCGACAGACTGCATAATAAAGGTTGCTATCATAAGGGGCAATATAACATGATGTTCTTTTGCACTAAGGGATTGAGTATACAAACAAAAAGCGCATGGCAACCCCTGCTTCCCTCTGCGAAGGGCCTATCTTTTACTTTTATGTATTTACTTTCATGCAAGAGTCAAAGTTTTTCTCTCTATTCCTTTTTATTTTTCTCTTTTGGCAAGCATCATGTGGCGAGGAAAGATCTAGGCACATATATCCAGTTGGATATGGGTAGTATGAGTTATTATTGTTGACATCACCCTTGAGGTGAATATGTTGGGAGGCGAAATTATAAGCCCCTATCTTTCTATGTGTCCGGTTGAAATGTTTTGCTCATGTATATGCGGTGAGTGTTAGCAATCATAGAAGACTATATGATGGTTGAGTATGTGGAGCTCTTACTTAGATTTTGTTGAATAAGTTGAATTGCAATTGTTTGGTGACTAAGAACATAGGTTGTTGAGTTTCAAGAGAATTCATTATTTGAACCTTAACATGTGAATTGGTTGCTACTTGAACATGAGAAGTTTTATGAGAAAAAATTTGTGTTATGATGCTAGGAAAAGTGATTAAAATTATCATTGATCAAACTTATGCACTTTGCTAGCATTCATACTTCATAAATTATTTCTTTTATCATTTACCTACTCGAGGACGAGTAGGAATTAAGCTTGGGGATGCTGATACGTCTCCAACGTATCTATAATTTATGAAGTATTCATGCTGTTATATTATCATTCTTAGATGTTTTACAATCATTTTATAGCAACTTCATATCATTTTTTGGGACTAACCTATTGACATAGTGCCCAGTGCCAGTTGCTATTTTTTGCTTGTTTTTTACATCATAGAAAATCAATACCAAACGGAGTCCAAACGCAGCAAAACTTTTTGGAGATTTTTTCTGGACCAGAAGACACCCGGTGGGCCAAAGAAGTACCAGAGGGGAGCTCCGAGGGGAGCACAACCCACCAGGGCGCGCCTGGGGGCCCAGGCGTGCCCAGGTGGGTTGTGCCCACCTCGATGGCCTCCCGCACCGCCTCTTCGCCCTATAAATTGCCAAATATTCCAAAAACCCTCGCGGAGACCCTAGATCAGAAGTTTCGCCGCCGCAAGGCCTCTGTATCCACGAGATCCAATCTAGACCCCGTTTCGGTACCCTGCCAGAGGGGGAGATCATCACCAGTGGCCATCTTCATCATCCCGGCGACCACCACGATGAGGAGGGAGTAGTCCACCCTCGGGGCTGAGGGTTTGTACCATTAGCTATGTGTTTAATCTCTCTCTCTCTCTCTCGTATTCTTGAGATGCACAATCTTAATGTATAGCGGGCTTTGTTAATATAGTCGGATCATATGGTGTTTTCCCCTCTCTATCTTGTTGTGATGAATTGAGTTTTCCCTTTGAGATTTCGTTTTATCGGATTGAATACTTTTATGGATTTGAGAGCACTTTATATATGTCTTGCATACGAATACCCGTGGTGACAATGGGGTATTATATTGATTCACTTGATATATGTTTGGGCACTCAACTCGTGGATTCCCGAGGTGACATTGGGGTAATCTATGCATAGGGGTTGATGCACGTTCTTGTCTTTGTTTCTCCGGTAGAAATCTTGGGGCACTCTTTGAGGTTCTTTGTGTTGAATTGAGCATTACGAATCTGAATTTGCTTTGGTGTTACTTTAGTACGAACTCTTGGATAGATCGATCGGAAAGAATAACTTTGAGGTGGTTTCGTACCCTACAAACAATTTATTCTTATGTTCTCCGCTAGATAGGAACTTTGGAGTGATTCTTCATCGCACGTTGAGGGATGGTTATATGATCCAATTATATTAGCATTGTTGAGAGATTGCACTAGCGAAAGTACGGACCCTAGGCCTTGTTTTCAAGCATTGCAATACCGTTTGTGCTCACTTTTGTCACTTGCTACCTTGCTGTTTTTATTTATTCAGATTATAAAAATATATTTCTACCATCCATATTACACTTTTATCACCATCTCTTCGCCGAACTAGTGCACCTATACAATTTGCCATTGTATTGGGTGTATTGGGGACACAAGAGATTTCTTGTATTTGGTTGCAGGGTTGTTTGAGAGAGACCATCTTCATTCTACGCCTCCCACGGATTGATAAACCTTAGGTCATCCACTTGAGGGAAAATTGCTACTGTCCTACAAAACTCTGCTCTTGGAGGCCCAACACGAGTCTACAAGAATAAAGTTGCGTAGTAGACATCAAGGTTGTGCAACTAGGATGATATTCTGTAACAACTTTTTTAACGAATTTGAGAGGATGATGGTGAAGAACTCGAAAGCCATTGGTGTCTTTCGACTTCTTCGCCATCATCCTCTCCAATTAATTAAAAAAGCTGGTACAGAAAATCATCCTAGTTGCACAACCTCTCACTATGTACTATTTCGTCTTTCGTTTCTCTTTCTATGCCCTGATTTTTTGCCAGTTTGGTTGTTTGAAGTTTCAAAACTTGGCTTTTAATCCTCACTGCCGAGGGGTCGATGGTCGCCGAGGGGTTCCTAAGTTATGTTGTACTTGATGATGATACACTAGTTATATGCATATTATTATTCATGTCGGTATTAATTTTTTTTATGTGGTACTAATTTCGTTTACTCTATATATGTCATGGCAGGTGTTTAAATATGGTGGGCGCGGGTAAGGAGCGCTCCGAGGCTCCTTCTTCGTCGGCGTCGTTGCCCACCGGGAGAGGTACTTCCATTCCACACGTACCTCTCCGGAGAGCGCTGTACGAGGGTATGGCTTCACCGGTGGGCGCTTTTTCGTCGGCGTCGTTGCCCATCGGGAGAGGAGGTCGGGGAGGGAGGAAGAGAGGAGGTCGGGGAGGACGTTGCCGTGGGAGAGCTAGGCAGGCTCCTACGCCTTCCTCGCCGCCACCCCTAGCTGATTCACTCGAGCACATGACTGCTAGGGTGGACACGTCTGAGGAGGAGGCTACGCGGACTCCGGTCCACGAGCCTCGGGTCGACGGGGTGGTTGAGGGGGCCACCGTCTACCAGCGTGGTAGTACACGGCTCCCGCCCCTGCCAGCGACCCACAAGCAGAGGTGGTTGATTTGGCCTGATGGGCAGAGGTAAGTGCATTTACTCTTTTTGTACCTTTTGCCATCATGTTTCTTCAAATATCTAATGCGTTGGCCTTTTCATACTGCAGGGGTTGGGACCACCCTCAGGATGTCCGCAGGCCCAACCAAGTCCTTGGTGTGATTTGCCGGCAAAACTTCCCGGGGTTTGTCGCGTTGCCCGGTGAGGGTCAGCTTCCAGAGCTAGGATTGAGCTGGGAGCACTACTTGGCTGCCCCGGCCCCGCCGGAGGAGAGGAGATGATCGACGGTGTCTTGTGCCACACGAGGGCCGACATGGTGATCAGAACTTTTTGCTTAATTTCTCCTTTACACAATTAAAAATCTTCGAATAAGCTTAGTTATTGTACTAATCAATGTTGTCTCATTTGATTGCAGACCTTCTACAGGTGTGAGGAGGGATACGAGGAGGCCTGTGCACGGGTTATAGATGCCGAGTGCAGGCGCCTACTACAAAACTTACGGCACGAGGCTCGGGTGTAGGCTGTTCGAGACTACTTCGCCTCGCGTGGTGTTCGGAAGCCCAAGAAGAAGTGCCGCGGAAAGTTTCTGAAGAAGGAGGAGTACATGACGGTAATTGCCTATATTCTTAAGGCCTTGTTCTTAGTTTCGTTGATTTGATTCGTAGGCGTAGCGCTCAAGTTTCTCTTTACTAACTTAGGTGCCCCCGAGATGGTGTGCGGATGAGTGGTGCTCAGACGCTTGGCTAGCCGTCCACAACAGTGCCAAGGACAAGCGTGCCCAAATGAGAGGTGTGCCACACCATCAAGGCAGCGCCAACTTATATCAATACGGGCGGAACTGGGTATGTGGTTTTCTTCATGATTCATGCAATTCATTCTGTCATGCTAGCTTGAGCCCTTTAATTACCAATACTATGTTCCTCTCTTTTAGGCTGGATACAATATGGCACCGGTGCCAGAGGTGTTCAACCTTTATGCCATGGCCCATACTGCCCCCTTCAAGAAGGCCAAGGCATTCTCTGCGTCTGACCTCGATCATCCAGAGAACTTCACCAACATCTCCTCCCACAACAAGCTCGTGAGGTACAGAGATGAGGGGAAGGCGAGGAAAGGGGAGGACTTTAACCCGAGCGGGCAGTTTGATCCGGAGCTGGTGATGATATCTGGTGGCGGGAGGTCCCATGGCTCGATAGCCATTGGAGATGGACTTACCCGTTGTCGTCGCCCTCTCCCGGAGATCAAGGCGCGCCAGTCAAGCTCCGCTCCTGAGATGAGGCCTCGTCAACGGCCAGTCAAGCTCGCCTTCGAGGTTAGTTATACGAACTCAGCTATCTTTCCTCCATTACATTGTGTGTGCGGCCATCGATGATTACAATGCTAACGAGGAGTGGTGTTGCAGGCTGCTCTTCAGAGTGAGAGAGAAAGAACCCAGGCGCTACTAACGGAGAGGGACCGACAGGTAGAGGAGAAGCAGCGGGAGTTGGAGGAGAAGACGACACAGATGTTGGAGGAGGAGAGGTCACGGAATGACATGCAGAACCGGGCCATGTACGAGCTCCTCGTGGTAAGTTTCTTCTGCATATTAGCCAAATCATTCACGTAATGTTCGTTCCATTACTAACTAGTATGACTGACCCGTGAATACCAAATGTGCAGTCTGTGTGCTAGAAGGCCGGTCAGACCCCTCCGCCGATGCCAGAGATTGCTCCGGGGACCACGGTGAGTTTAATTTGAATAGTCATTAGTTACTAGTATTAACATTTGAGTGTCGTCATGCTAACGAGACATTGCAAATGATCTTTGGTGCAGTGTACCTCCAAACAAGCATCACACGATCCTTCTCCAGGTGTTTCACCTCCGTGATGACGGTAAGTTTTCTCTAGTGTTTTGCTTAACAAATGCATAATGACCTAGACTTAGCTTTATTTCCTCCAAAATGATTACCATAATGACCTAGACTTAGCTTATTTTCCTCCAAAATGACATAATTAGCTTAATTAGCTCCAAAATGATCCAGTTTACCTTAGTTAGCTCTAAAACGATCTATACTTAGCTTTGTTTCCTCCAAAATGACCTAAGTTAGCTCTAATATGCTAAGATATCTCTAATATGCTTAGTTACCTAGGTTTGCTCAATAATGACATACACTTAGCTTACTTATGTAAAAAATGGCATAATTAGCTTACTTAGGTTTGAAATGGCATAACAACCTTGGTAACCTCATATATGTCATATACTTAGCTTATTTTCCTCGAAAATGACATAATAAGCTTAATTAGCTCCAAAATGATCAATTTTACCTAAGTTAGCTCCAAAATGACCTAAGTTAGCTCAAAGTTAGCTCTAAAATGCTAAATTAGCTCTAATATGCTTAGTTACCTAGGTTAGCTCAATAAAGACCTATACTTAGCTTACTTATGTAAAAAATGGCATAATATGCTTAGTTAACTAAAAAATGGCATAATTAGCTAGGTTAGCTCCAAAATGACCCATTTTACCTAGGTTAGCTCCAATATGATCCATTTTACCTAGGTTAACTCCAAAATGATCCATTTTAGCTAGGTTAGCTCAAAAATGGCATAATTACTTAGGTTAGCACAAAAATGACCTATACTTATCTTATTTTCCTCCAAATTGACATAATAAGCTTAGTTAGCTCAAAAATGGCATAATTACCTATGTAAGCTCTAAAATGACACAAATAAGGAATAAGAAGAAGAAAAACAAGGAAGAGGAGAAAAAGAAAGAATAGAAGAAGAAAGAGAAGAAAAAGAAAGAATAAAAGAAGAAGAATGAGAAGGAAAAGGGTAAAAACCTTCTTCTTCTTCTTCTTCTTCTAGTCTTCTTCTTCTTCTTCTTCTTCTAACTTGCTTACTCCCATTTTTGCAGATTTGATTCACTTCATGGAAGCTGGCATTGATGGACTGCTAGTTTTAATTTCTGTTTTGATTTTGTGTTGATGAACAATGTATGTTGAATAACTCCGTGAAACTATGTATGCATGTTGATGAACTCCGTGAAACTATTGTAATATGTATGGATGTAACTATGTGTTGGTTATGTATGTATGATGAAACTTGTGTGTTGGATATGTCATATGTCTGCTGTGAAATTGCCCTGTGAAAAAAATATATCATATATTTTGCTATGAAAAAACAGAAAAAAAGAGGCAATGCAGCCTCTTTGCCGTCTACCACCAACGGCAAAGGGGTCTTTGCCGTCTGCCACAGACGGCAAAGAGGCCACGTGGCAGCAACCTGTGCAATCTGGGAGCTATACCATTTGGTTACTTTGCCGTCTGCGGCAGACAGCAAAGGATGTGGGCGTTTGCCATTCGCTGGCAGACGGCAAAGGCTGCCGTTAGCCACCTAACGTGGCTAACGCCTGTTATTTACCATCCACATTCTTTGCCGTCTGCCACCGACGGCAAAGGTTCTTTGCCGTCCGCTTTGAGGAAGCAGACGGCAAAGAACCTGTTTACCGTCACATTCTTTGCCAGGCAGGTTTGCTGTCAGTGGCAGACAGCAAAGAGGTTTGCCGTCCGCTTTTGGTACCTTTGCCGTCTGCCATGGCTGACGACAAAGAAGGTGATTCCTCTAGTGGCATGGCCGAAAGGGGTTTCGGGGGTTCCCGGCAAGTGTTGGGGGGCCCCATGGGCCAAGGGGAGGGGGCAAACCATCCCACTAAGGGGCTGTGCGCCCCCTCACCCTTTCCCACGTGACCAGGAGAGGTGGGGCGTCCCCTCTAGGGTTTCCCTCCACCCGGCTTGGGGGGAAAGTCACCCTAGGGGAGATCCCATCTGCCCTGGCCGCCGCCCCCCTAGGGGAAACCCCTAGGGGCGCCACCCCTCCTCCCTTCCCCTATATATATAGAGAGGTAGAGAGAGGGCAGCCGCACCCCTTGAGCACCCTTCTATGCCACGGCGCTGCCTCTCCTCTCCCTCGCATCCCTCTTCCTCTCCGTAGTGCTTAGCGAAGCTCTGCTGAGATTCCGCCACCACCACCGCCACCACGCCATCGTGCTACCGGAGGACTCGAGCTACTACTTCACCATCGCTCGCTGGATCGAGGAGGTGAAGGCTTCATCAAGCCGTACATGTGTTGAACGCGGAGGTGCCGTCCGTTCGGCACTTGGATCGGGAGTTCGCGGGACGGATCGTGATTGGATCGCGAAGACGTTCGACTACATCAACCGCATTTCTTAACGCTTCCGCTTAGCGATCTACAAGGGTATGTAGATGCAATCTCTCCTCTCGTAGATGGTCATCTCCTAGATTGGATCTTGGTGAGCGTAGGATTTTTTTTGTTTCCCATGCAACGTTCCCCAACAAAAACTGCCAAGTGTTGGCTGATTTCTCATGGATCAATCCCCTCCACTGGATGTTGAATGGACGCTGTATCGATGGCCGCATGTTATGGCGTGACTGCGAGTGGGCAAGTCACCTGATCCCAGTCCCACATCACTCCATACAACTAGTTCCACTCAATATACTTAGGTCTTTTAAGTACAAACTGACATAAGAGTGCGTTCGCATGCTCCAAAAGCCCCGAAGACATAAGGGGGGCACTTCCACGCTCAAAGCACATGCTTCACATGGAAAAAAATATCTGAGCAGCCGCACGATTTCTGAACCCCGATTCATTCCCATCAGTCAACAATCTCCTCGCATAGGAAACCTGGAAGACCCCCCTTGTTCCCTTTCATGGTCACAAGCTCGTAGGCAATTTTCTTCCACAGGTCATCTAGCTGCGTTTGCGACAAAAAAGAAACAGAACACATCTTTTTCATTAGCACTGACTGGTTTGTTCATTTTTTCTTCCAGATACCCCCTCATTTCCCACCTCATCATACTTGGCTGAGCGATGAACGTAGGTAGAGCCCGGTATATTGGCGTTAGTAGTGCATGCTGTACACACCACTGTCCTCCCTGGTGAGCATAGTTAGATGATTCATTGCCTTTTTATTGCTTTAAATTTTCAAAAAATATTGTTTTTGTTAAGGACGGACACACTCACCTCGTTCATGGTTCATGTTGCGCCACTGAGGGATACAAAAAGGTCCATCTAGTAGTATCCACCAACCTAGCACCAAACATGTCGTTCAGTCGCTAGCAGAATTTGAGCTCGAACATCCTCGTCAAAGCCTCGTACTTCTTCCTCATCTCATCCGATGGATCTGTCTCAGTTGACACTACGACAGATTAGATAACAGTCCAGTCGAACCATGTCACTCAGTACGATGGTATTGCCCGCACCCGCTGTTCTTACCTTCCTCAGCCAATTGAACTCTGTATTCCATCAGTTCAGAGTTTTCATCATCTCGATGTAATCACAGTCCACTTCATTGTCTGGCTTGCAAAGTTCCTCCTGCAAAAGCACCCACATCTTATATGATAGGCAGCAAACAATCCTAAGAAAAGCAACATTGACAGTCATCAATTTTCATACCATAAAGTGTGGATCGAAAATCCCACTCCATCTTGCTAGCCAGCCTTGGTACATCTTCATTTCCTTTGCACTCAGCATGCGCTGTATGCATCTCCAGACTGTTGTCAGCGCACCACCATGAGCCAGCTCATCTTTCAGGTCCTGTCCCGACGCCACTGCAGCTAGCGAATGGAAGTGCCTGAACCAACAGCAAATTTAGTGTAGCAGAGCATCATGGTAAAACACCCGCGAAGGTAAAGCAGTTTTCATGAATTCAGTTTGAAGTCTTTACTTCTGCGGAACATTTTCGCTAGACCCTAGCATTTGCTGTATAACCACAGGATATCATGCCTAGTGGGGTCATCGTGCTCGTAGGCCTCCCCAAGCGAGTCGAAGCTCAGTCCTAGTTCTGGCTGCACTACAATCTTAGTTGGCCCCTCCACGTACTTGCGTATCAATTGCTCCAACGCACTCATCCTAGATGGACATGGCGTTCTGTCCGGCGGCACACTCCGAAGATGTAACCTGTATTTTACACGCAAGCACCCCACAGTTAAGCATCTGATGGTAAAAGAAAGACATCACATGCCAGCCAGCCGAGCTAAACTACCTATGCACCTATCTCCAGCAATTCACACATGAACCATCATTTTAATTTTTATTGTTCTACGCACAACTATTTTGCCATAACAGAGATCATACAGCAGTGTACAAGACCAGCACATCATTTGCAGAAAAACAGTATCATTTGGCATACGCTTCATCTCTTACCAATACTCATGCCAGCCCGGCGCCTCAGGGTGGACCATGTCTGTCGATTGAGCAGACCTTGTTGGAGAAGACTGCAGTCGCCTGAGTGCGTCTATTTCGCCTCCGACATGTCGCCCGCAGCCAGAACCAGCGTTTGAATCCCCCGCCGTAGCAGGGGTGCGTCACGCCGCGGTAGCACCACCAGAGGAACCGGATCCGGGTGTTCCAGGCTGTCTGCAAACCCCTCCGGAACGGAAACCTACAGGTAATGGCCATGGGGGGCGGCGGAATCAGCGATAGCCGTCGTACAAACCTGCTCCTTGATGTTTGACTAGTGATTGGGGTGCACCCCTGATGCGTCACTTGAGTCGGTTCTTCTGCGATGCGAGGCAGGTGGAGCGCTCTTTCTATTGCTTTTGTTGTCGATGCCAGCATGTAGATGTCACACTTACACACCCAGGTGATACAGGTGGACACTGAATTGGCTGGCACAAAATTCAGCTCTGAATCGTAAGTACGTGAAGAACATAACCTACTACCAGAACATAATCAATCAATAATCTATTTACAGAATTAGTCTAAGATGAAAAGAGTTATGCGCCAACAACGACGACGGTTTGCGCCGCTGTGGACTCGGCAACGACGATGTTTTGCGCCGGTGTGGACTAGGCAACGCCGATGTTTTGCGTCGGTGTGGACTCGGCACGACGATGTTTTGCGCCGGTGTGGACTCTGGACGACGATCTTTTGCGCCAGTGTGGACTCAACAACGATGTGTTTGCGCCGGTGTGGACTCGGCAACAACGACGTTTCGCGCCGGTGTTCCTTCTTGAGGGTGTTGTCGTGGAGCTTAGGTGTGCTAGCTAGGTCGTAGCGTGGGGATGTTTAGGTCTTCCGGTGCTCGTTGTTGGTAGCGTAGTCGTGTGCGTTCTACGTGTGCCGGTTATCTCAGGATCGGCTTTGTAATAGGGTTACATCACCGTCTTGTATTGTTTGACTGTGTACTTCTTAATTTGGGTGTTGCTTTGTATATAAAGCGGGACAAAAGTCTGTTTGGAGATAAGAGTTATGGAGCTGTTATCTTATTGTTGGCATAATTACAGTGTACATGAACATTTTGTACATGCCTTCGTGGCTAAAACTGCACTGGAAGCATTTGGTTGAAGATCAGTATTTTCGTCTCCGCGGGGCAGGATCTTGCGCTCTGTGGCCCGTCCCGTGTGGCCGCCTCTGTTTTTAGCGCCAGCGCCAGCGCCGTGAAAAACGACAGAAATGACTCTTTTTACAAAGTTCAGTTCAAAATGAATCCATTTCAAAATAATTTCACAAAATGACCCTTTTGCATGACATCCGGACCTAAGACGCCATGCTAAACAACATCACGCCCTGATTAAAGGCGTCATATGAGCACAGCTGACTTGCCACTTCAGCGCATTCCAGGTTGCATGACGCCCTGGGGCAGGGCGCCATGCCCTTCGCATGCAGGCACTACGCCGGATGCAGGTTAGCTTAGCTTTGTGGCATGTCTAGCTAGCTTTGTGTGCTAATTAGCCGTAGTTAATTGTTTTATTTAGCCCGAACATAAATCTACTGTACACTTTCAAGCCCACTAGTACCGTTGGACCTCTAGCTTGCTTGCATTGCATATAGTGTGATCTATCGAGTATGAGTAGGAGTAGCTAGCTAGTCTTGTGTAGCACCACTTCCACTGCTTGCATACTGCATCTCATCCATCCAACATGTGCGTACTAGTACAACCGGCTTTGGACTGACAACTCTCCCTCTCTCCTATCTTAATTGTTAGAAGGATAGAGAGGGATTGTGGAATGGATTGTTAATTGCTTGAGCTTCGTGGGCATATATATATATATATATATATATACATAATTTTTTTGGAGTACAAGACAAGTGAGAATATTTCCTAGTCTATCCTATGTTTCCAATCTAATCACGATACTCAACATCCCCCCGCAGTCACAACGGTAGCGACGCAGATGGCCAGACTGGAGAAGAATCCGAAGATAAGCCGACGGACATCCCTCCCCTCAGTCGTAACGGTCAATGCATCACGGAAGTGGACCGCGTGCTGCGGCGCCACGACCCAAAAGGGCGACGCAACGGCATCAGGTGGGTCGGGGCGACGGCGGGATAGACCTCAGGGCAGCGGCAGGGACCGCGTGACACGCTCGCTACGGCCCGATGGTGCGAGGCAGCCATGGGGACAGCCTGGAGCGGATGGTCTCGGTGCGGCGGTGGACCGCGAGCCGCGGCGCTATGGCGCAAAGGGCGACGCAGCGATGATAATAATTGCTCATCCGATGAATTGTCTGATTGGTGCCGTGAACAACAACACATTTTGTCCTTTTTCGATGTAGAGCAGGCACTATGTATTTCTTCTTACTTTCTGATGCTGGCATTGAACAGACACGCCGGCCCATAGCGCCACCCTCGTTGTGTCTCGGTCTCCGTGCCTGTTCAATGCCAAGCGACGTGAGTGGCCAGAACGAGACAAATATTTACCGCATTCGAACGGGCAGCCCCAAAATAAATTGCACAGGCTAGTAATTTTGGAACACGTAAATATAAATATTTTCATACAATTTTTTTGAAAAGGGAGCGTCCTTGACTGATAGCATTTATCGTATACATGAATAATTACTTGTTCAAAATATAAAGAATGTAGATAGTCACCTAATGAATATTAGTATGGATGACATGTCATATTTCTTTTGTCATGAGGATACTACATGCCAAATTGATTGATTGAATGCCATGGGTGCAACGATTATAATAGCACATGTGATATAGATGTCTTGTACCTCACAAAGAAGATAAGTAAATTATATACCCAAATTCAGAAGGAAATAAATACTCAAAATGAATTCCTATCTATTATGATAGGAAAATAGCATAAACAAATCAATGAAGACCTGACCTTGATATCATTTTTTTGACACACGGGATGGCTTAGTGGCCTCGAATGTATACAGTAGATTTATGTTCGGGCTTAATAAAATGATTAATTAACTACGGCTAATTAGCACACAAAGCTAACTAGACATGCCACAAAGCTAGGTAACATGCACGCGGCGTAGTGCCTACATGCGAAGGGGCATGGCGCCTGTGTTTGGGGCATCATCCTTTTGAGCATGGCGCCTTGACCCAGGGCGTCATGTGTCCTGGAATGGGCCTACGTGGCAAGTCAGCTTTGTCCGTATGGCGCCTTTGACTAGGGCGTCATGATGTCTAGCATGACGTCCCGGGCCCTGACGTCATGCAAAAGGGTCATTTTGTGAAATGTTTTGAAAATCGGTTCATTTCGTGCTGAACTTTGTGAAAGGGGTCAGTTCTGTGGTTTTTCACGCCAGCGCCAGTGACAGCGAGCGGCTCCTGATCTCGGATAGAGTCGCTCATGCATGTAGGAGTTGGTCTCTCAAACCTGCAGTGCGTTTGCGTCCCAAAATACACATGAGTTTGGGATCAATGTGAACAAAATTAAACCAGGACTACATTTGCGTCCAAAAACATACACAATTCTAGTAGTAGTATATGTTAAAAAACAGTTGGTTTCTCAAACAAATCTGATGGTGCTAAAGCAGAGATAGCCCAAGAAATCAACCAGCATTCCCCTAAAAATCGGAGTCACCGCAAGGCAGAGACATCCGTTCTCCGCGTAGCTCCATTCCTGCACTTCTGACGTTTCCAGTACGTCCTGCCAACATCAAACTCTACAAGTGACAACATTCATGCACCGGCCATCATGGCTATCTCTCCTGAACCATCGCAATGCCACGGAATGACAATCTTTAGGATTAACTTAAATTCCCGATGCATCCCATTTCTCAAGTATTTTCTCCGCCCAAGCACCATCCATACATACATCGATGCTGCTCAAGTACTACTACTTCTAATCCTCATGTTCCTACTTCCACTTACAAGCCAGGAAGGTGGCGGAGTGGACAAGTTTGCACGGGCCTAAAGTGCAAGCTCGAGTTGAAAGATGTTACGGGTAGGTCAATTTGGAGAAAAAACTCATCTGTGTATCTCCATTTATAGAGTTGTAGGAGTAGTTAGCAGGAGACAAAAAAAAGTACTACTTCACTAGTTTCGGACGGTGGGAGTAGTAATTAATGTTTCACCAACGTGTTGAGAGAATTAGTAATCATGTAATAGTTGGGTCTAATATAAGGCTGGTCGTAACGGGAGTATCATAGATAGTATCATGCATTCCAACTAGGCAAATTTGATGAGATGACATAGAATTAAATGAAGAAAGAGTGGGGTGAGTATCATATCATGATACCGTATCATATTAAATGTTGTGCTAATATGTGTCATGCATGGCAATAAATGAAGTTATCTATGATACTAACACATGATACTATACACTACGAGTGTAGTATCATACACTAGTATCATATACATGATACTAGTATATGATACTCACCATTACGACCAGCCTAAAAGGTCCACTCTCCGCCTTCCTCTTACATCGCTCACTCACTATCGGGCTTATCATCTCCCTCGGTTATTTTGTTTTTTTGCGAAAGCTCTCTCTCTCTCTCTCCTGTTGTGAGTTCAACGCGGAAACATGCTTTGTAGATCGTACAACCCGCTCTTTGATGTTTGACTAGTGGTTGAGGCGCACCCCTGATGCGCCGCTTGAGTTGGTTCTTCTGCGGTGCCAGGTAGGTGAGCACTCTTTCTATTGCTTTTGCCGTTCATGCCAGCATGTAGATGTCACACTTGCACACCCAAGTGATACAGGTGGACACTAAATTGGCTAGCACCAAATTGAGCTCTGAATTGTAAGTACGTGAAGAACATAACCTACTACCAGAACATAAGCAATCAATAATCTAATTACAGAATTAGTCTAGAATGATAAGAGTTATGCGCCGATGTGGACTTGGCAACGACGACGTTTTGCGTGAGGATGTTTTCGTGGAGCTTAAGTGTGCTAGCTAGGTCGTAGCGTGAGGATGTTTAGGTCTTCCGGTGCTCGTTGTTGGTAGAGTAGTCGCATGCATTCTACGTGTGCCGGCTATCTCAGGATCGGCTTTGTAAGAGGGCTACCTCACCATCTTGTATCGTTTGGCTGTGTAATTCTTTGGGTGTTGCTTTATATATAAAGCGGGGCGAAAGCCTGTTTCAAGATAAGAGTTATGGAGGTGTTATCTTATTGTTGGCGTAATTACAATGTACATGCCTTCATGGCTAAAACTGCACCAACCAATATCCTACAGTACTACAAGAGTATTTAACCAAAAACTACCACATTTCATGGAAACGTGCCCAGAAACTACCACTTTACAAATTTGTGCCGAAAACTACCACTTTTTTCCTAATCCATGACAAAAAACTACCATGTCAGAGAACCGCCCGCTTCACCCACCCTATGCACGATTCTGACCGGTTGGGCCCATAAATCAGGTGCCAGCGTGGCCAACCGTTCACGGCCGCGTGTTAATGGCCGTTAACGGCGCGTTTGCGGTCAGGACGCGGCCGTCGGTCGGCTGCGGTCAAAATCTGAGCCATTCCCCTCTCGCAGTTCACTCTCTCCCTCTCGCTCAGCTCTCCCTCTCTCAGACCTAGGTGGCGCCCGCCATGGCGTCGGTGATTCCGGACGGGGGCGGCGGCGATATGGGCGGCGACGATGGCGGCGGCGACGGTGACGCCGGTGGTACTAGTTTGGACGGTGTTGGCTCTTTCTCTGAAGTCGATAACTGGTTGGGGAGCAGTAGTCACTAGTAGAAAAAGGCCTATTAGTCCCGGTTCATAAGGCCCATTAGTCCCGGTTCCCAAACCGGTACTAAAGGGTCGGGACTAAAGGCCCCCCCCCTTTAGTCCCGGTTGTGTTACGAACCGGGACTAAAGGCCCTCCACATGGCCGCTCTCTGGAGCTCCACTAAAGGATTTTTTTTGAAATTTTGTTTTTCTGAATTTTATCGAAAAATAAATTTTTAATTTTTTTTGAATATTTTCTTATTTTCAAATTTCTGAATTATTTGACAATTCAATCTCTAATCACCCACTCTAATCACTGCTCAATTATGAACCACTCATTCTAAATCGTCTAACTTTCCGGCCGGTCACCCATCCTCTCACTACTCCAACCTGAGCACGCTTAACTTTCGAGTTCTATTCCCCCTAGTTTCCAAGTCTGCACTTGTTGTTTTCCTGACAATACTAAGCTGTCAATCCTATTAACCCTTAGGAGTTGAACTTGAGCATTAAGCACCGTTTGAGTTTGAAATTATTATTCTAAAAAACAATAATTATTTATTAACACTAATATTTCTTGAATAAGTAGTTTGACCATAGTTTGACCACAGTTTGACCATAGTTTGACCATAGTTTGACCAAAAGTCAAAAAACTAAAAATAATTATTTATTAACACTAATATTTCTTGAATAAGTAGTTTGACCATAGTTTGACCATAGTTTGACCAGATTTAACAAAAAATCAAAAAAACTGAAATTTGAGCATATCTTTTTTTTCTTTCAGAATTTGAGGATTCTAAAAATTTGCAAACAGGCCTATGGCCGTCAAAATCGGATGCGGATTTTCGTGCTGATTTTTTTAATATATTATGCATTTTTTTCGACATCGTATGCAAAAGATATGCCCGTTTTACTTTTTCATAACACTTTTTTGCAAAACATGTCCAAATTTAAGTTTTTTAATTTTCCTAACTAGTAGATGTAGTAACATAACTACATCTCGAAGGATTTTAATTTTTGAAGTTTTTATCATTTTCTTTTGTTTTTTACAAAACTGAAAAGGCGATACACCGCGCGGGGGGGGGGGGGGGGTGTGGCGGCGTATTTGAACCTTTAGTCCCGGTTTGAGACACGAACCGAGACTAAAGGGCATCGCACCCTTTAGTCCCGGTTCGTGTCTCAAACCGGGACTAAAGGTCTAACCTGAACCGGGACTAAAGGGCATCGCACCCTTTAGTCCCGGTTCGTGTCTCAAACCGGGATTAAAGGTCCCATTTGAACCGGGACTAATGCCTTCCCGACACCTTAGCCGCTCGAACCGGGACTAATGCTCACATTAGTCCCGGTTCATGATGCAACCGGGACTAATGTGTACATTGAGCTGTGACCAAAGCCCTGTTTTCTACTAGTGGGTTACGCGACGCAGACAGGTTTGCAGCAGCCGGAGGCACCGCTCGTCCAGTCATTGCCGGCGCCTAGGTGTTCCATGGGTTGCAAGTATGGGTATATCATCTGCTTAACTGAACATGTTTTATTTCGTCTGGAAAGATGGTTGGTTAGTTGTGTGAATCTGCCAAATTAGTAAGATGTCTAAACAAATAGTTGTTGAACATATGTAGTAGAGTGTATTGCACTATGTAGGTGTGTTAATTTCAATTCAATTAATTAGCACTTATTTATGCAGTTTGGCTGACCAGAAGTGGGACACATGGTTTCATTTCAATGGAAGAAACCCTGTGAAAAAGGGGTATATATGAGAGAGATATTTCTTTTCTTACTCTACAATCACTCGATGCTAGTGAGGGGTATGGGGAGAGTGATTACATGTACTATGTGAAGGAGGAGGAAATTGGATTTGAAGGAGTAAAGTATTTAGGTAATGAAGCTAGTGTTCAGGAAATGTTGGAGGTTTATCATCATGTCAAGGTTCTGAACATAAAAGTTGTGAAAGGTGTTCAACCTGCAACTAGTACACAGGCTAATGAGAATTACATGAACACTCAAGAGAGCTGAAATGTGAAAAAGGTAGTGGAGCAATCTGAGCTTTGATAGGTCTCCAACGTATCTATAATTTTTGCTTGTTCTATGCTATTATATTATCATTCTAGGATGTTTTACAACCATTTTATAACAACTTTATATCATTTTTTGGGACTAACCTATTGACATAGTGCCCAGTGCCAGTTGCTGTTTTTTGCTTGTTTTTTACTTCGCAGAATATTAGTACCAAACGGAGTCCAAACGCAGCGAAACTTTTTGGAGAATTTTTCTGGACCAGAAGACACAAGATGGGCCAAAGAAGTACCAGAGGTGAGGCCCGAGGGGAGCACAAGCCCCCAGGGCACACCCTGGTGGGTTGTGCCCACCTCGGTGCCCTCCCGCACCGCTTCTTCGTCTTATAAATACCCAAATATTCCAAAAACCCTAGGGAAGTCGACGAAACACAATTCTAGCCGCCGCAAGTTCCAAAACCACGATATCCAATCTAGACACCATCGCGGAGGGGTTCATCATCCTCATTGGTGCCTCTTCGATGATGCGTGAGTAGTTCATCATAGACCTACGGGTCCGTAGGCAGTAGCTAGATGGCTTCCTCTCTCTCTTTTGATTCTCAATACAATGGTCTCTTGGAGATCTATTTGATGTAACTCTTTTTTACGGTGTGTTTATTGGGATCCGATGAACTTTGAGTTTATGATCAGATCTATATCCATGAATATTATTTGAGTCTTCTTTTGATCTCTTATATGCATGATTATTTATAGCCTCGTATTTCTTCTTCGAATCTTTGGTTTAGTTAGGCCAACTAGATTGATTTTTCTTGCCATGGGAAGAGGTGGTTTGTGATGGGTTCGATCATGCGGTGTTCTTTCCCAGTGACAGAAGGGGCAGCAAGACACACATGTATCGTTGCTATTAAGGATAACAAGATGGGGGCTATTCCTACATGAATAGATCTTGTTTACATCATGTCATCATTCTTATTGTATTACTCCATTTTTCCATGAACTTAATACACTAGATGCATGCTGGATAGCGGTCGATGTGTGGACTAATAGTAGTAGATGCAGACAGGAGTCGGTCTACTAATCTTGGACGTGATGCCTATATATTGATCACTGCCTTGGATATCATCATAATTATTCGATCTTCTATCAATTTCCCAACAGTAATTGGTTTACCCACCGTAAGCTATTTTCTCGAGAGAAGCCACTAGTGAAATCTATGGCCCCCGGGTCTATTCTTTATCATATTTGCTATGAGATCTATTTTTATTCGCTTGTATTTTTAGATCTATTATTCCAAAAACCCAAAAATACTTTGCTGCACTTTTTTATTACTTATTTTATTTCACGTTTTATTGAGATCTGTTTATCCAAACTGCACAATTTTTATCCCGTCAACTTGACAATTTCTGGCACCGTTACCCGTAGAGGGATTGACAACCCCTCCTAATCGTCGGGTTGCAAATATTTGTTCTTTGTGTGCATGTACCATTTACATAGTGTTGCTTGATTCTCCTACTGGATTGATACCTTGGTTTCATAACTGAGGGAAATACCTACCGTAGCTGTACTGCATCATCCCTTCCTCTTCGGGGAAATACCGACGTAGTTCAAGCGACATCAAAAGGAATTTCTGGCGCCGTTGCTGGGGAGACATCATCAACATCTATGAGGTTCCTAATCACAAATCTCATCTCCTTGCAATTTACATTATTTGCCATTTGCCTCGCATTTTCATCTCCCCCACTTCACAAAATTTGCCGTTTTATTCGCCTTCTTTTTCGTTCGTCGTTTTCTAGTCAGATCTCTTATTTGCTTGAACTTGTCACCATGAGTGAGTTTGGTATGGCAGAAACAGATGATGGCCTAACTCCTAAAATTGGACGATCTGGCAATCTGGATGCTAAAACTTTTGTTTTGGGGCAAGGGAACGTTATGGGAAAAGAACATATCCAAGAATTTTTCAATAGTGTTGGAAATTTGACTCTTGATGATACTCCCATACTTAAAAGAACTAAATCTTATGCGGAAGCTATTTCAGCACTAATTCTGAGACTTGAAAATAGATTTATTCGTACTCACCCTACCTTGCAAAGATTGTTTTACGAGTTACCCGTTATAAAGGATCCTAAGGCTAAAAAGTTAGCTACCCTTATTCTTATGAAAGAATTTGACTACATAGTACGGGAAGCTAGGGAAATTTTTGATTTTTATGGTATGAGCCGTGAAAAACCGGTGATAACTGAGATCCTTTATAATAGTGATTACATGTTGAGACCTTTTCTTGGAAATAACCAAATTTTTGATGAGATTCTTAAAAAGGAAATCCCCATTTTAGATATAATCCAACAAGTTTTCAATGATGTTAACCAACAATATTCTTGGATTATTGCCGGAAATCAAAGGGGATACGTAGATGATCAACTTGATAATGCTAAAATTTCTATGGATAATGTATTTCAAGTTATTTGTGCAAAACCGCCTGACAAGAACACATATATGGAAAATAAGAAGAAAGATGACAATACTTGAATCTATGCATTATGCCTAGCAAGGGGACGATAGCGCTTATTGGGAGGCAACCCAATGAATAAAATTTATTTTTGCCTTTTTCTTTCTATTCTTGAGTGTTTGCACAATTATGCCTCTGTTTTAATTGTGTTTTTATGTTTTAATTAGTGTTTGTTCCAAGTAAAGCCTTTGGGATAGCTTTGGTAATAGTTGATTTGATCCTGTTGAAAAACAGAAACTTTGGCCTCTAGTAACATAATATTAAAAATTCACATAAGAGATGAAAAATTCTGAAGTTTTTACACAGGATTGATATACAAATTGCCTTTATTGTCCCCATTTTTAAGAATTTTTTAAGTTACATAAGTATGAGAACAATTCGTATCTTTACAGACTGTTCTGTTTTTGACAGATTCTGTTTTCTTTGCATTGTGTGCTTATTTTGATGAATCTATGGATTGTATCGGGGGGTATAAGCCATGGTAAAGTTAGAATACAGTAGATATAATGCAATAAAAAAATTTGAATGGGTTTTATACAGTACTTAAAGTAAAGATTTGTTTTCTTATACTAACGGATCTCACGAAGGTTTTGTTAAGTTTTGTGTGATTGAAGTTTTCAAATTTTGGGTGAGATCACGATGGATGAAGGAATAAAGAGTGAAAAGAGCCTAAGCTTGGGGATGCCCCGGAAGGCATCTCCTCTTTCTTCTAACGACCATTGGTATTTTACTTGGAGCTATATTTTTATTCGTCACATATCATGAGTTTTGCTTGGAGCGTTTTGTATTATATGAGTCTTTGCTTGTTTTGCTTTTTAGTTTGTCACAAGTATCCTTGATGGACACACCTATTTGAGAGAGCCAAAATTATGCTATGATTTGTTAGAATTGCTCTTTATGCTTCACTTAAATTTTTTGAGCTATGAAATTGCTCTAGTGCTTCACTTATATCTTTTTGAGCATGGTGTGCTTTAATATTTTTGAAGAAATGCTCTCATGCTTCACTTAGATTTATTTGAGATTTAGTAAATTTTTGAAGTAATTCTCTTATGCTTCACTTAAATTATTTTGAGAGACAAATTTTTTTTGCTCATGTTCTTCACTTAGATTTGTTTTGAGCTTGTCAAAAGCAATTGCAATATATGAAACTAGTCCCAAAGTGATAGATAGTCAAGAGGGATATAATAAAAACTTTCATGAAGATCATTGGACAAAATAAACTTGATTCTTTGTAATAGTTTTGAGATATGATGATACTGATATGTGAGTCATGTTGGTGAGTAATTATGCTTTAGTAAGAATATTGGTGTTAAGGTTTGTGATTCCCTATGCAAGCATGAAAGTCAATAGTTGTGCAATCAAATTAGATCCTACTTGTGGTGCATTATTCGGTGTTAGTTATGCTTAATGGTCTCTTATGTGATTTTTCGTTTCTTGGTTGGTTGCTTCTCAATCTTTACGCTAGCCTCCACTTGTACTAAGTAGAAATACTACTTGTGCATCCAAAATTCTTAAACCCAGTTTTGCCATATGAGTAAACCATACCTACCTATATGCGGTATTTCCATGCCGTTCTAAGCAAATTTGTATGTGCCATCTCTAATTTTCAAAATAAATTTCCTTTTTGTGTGCCCGTACCGCTCAAGAAGCGGCAGGGGGTGGCCAATATTTCCCATGCTAGATGTGTTATTCTCAAGATGAGTGTTTATTCACTTGTCATTGCACAAGAGTGCGGCGGTAATAGGGATGCCCAGTCCCAAAATGAAAAAGAAATTTACTTTATGTTGTCAGATAATAAATTTCTTGAAAAGTGTTGGTATGGAAGGCACCCGTAGATACGGCTAGCCGTGGAATGTGAAAGAATGGTGGAAAAAGGAATAAACTTTATTTTCTGTTTGGGAAGCGCCTATGATATATCTAGCATGGAAAGTGTTGGGAATCACTCGGTCGTTTTCGTTGACGGGAAAAGTATGCCTCTCAATTTTTTTATCTCTCAATTTAAGCTTTGAGCTCTGGCACCTCTACAAATACCTACTTCCCTCTGCGAAGGGCATATCTATTTACTTTATGCAATTTTTATTTTTATTTGAGTCTCCATCTTCTCTTATAAAGCACCAACTAAGGGGCACTATGATCTTACTTGAGCATTGGATGTAGCTAATATGCGAGTGTGTTTCATGAATGGATCAATGATTGAGCATGATGGGCTAGGGATAACTTTCTTTAGTGTTGATATTTTGAAAGACATGGTTGCTTGTTGATATGCTTGAGTATTGAAATATTCATGTTAAAACTAGACTATTGCTTTGAACCAAATAAAAGTCCAAATGTCCATGCTACAAAAGAAAAGAATATGTGATGAACATGTTAGGCAGAATTCCACATCAAAAATTCTGTTTTTATCATTTACCTACTCGAGGACGAGTAGGAATTAAGCTTGGGGATGCTGATACGTCTCCAACGTATCTATAATTTTTGCTTGTTCCATGCTGTTATATTATCATTCTTGGATGTTTTACAACCATTTTATAGCAACTTTATATCATTTTTTGGGACTAACCTATTGACATAGTGCCTAGTGCCAGTTGCTGTTTTTGCTTGTTTTTTACTTTGCAGAATATCAGTACCAAACGGAGTCCAAACGCAGCGAAACTTTTTGGAGAATTTTTCTGGACCAGAAGATGCAAGATGGGCCAAAGAAGTACCAGAGGGGAGGCCCGAGGGGAGCACAACCCCCCAAGGCACGCCTAGGAGCCCAGGCGTGCCCTGGTGGGTTGTGCCCACCTCGGTGGCCTCCCGCACCGCCTCTTCACCCTATAAATACCCAAATATTCTAAAAAGGCTAGGGGAGTCGACGAAACACAATTCCAGCCGCTGCAAGTTCCAGAACCACGAGATCCAATCTAGACACCATCACGGAGGGGTTCATCATCCTCATTGGTGCCTCTCCGATGATGCGTGAGTAGTTCATCATAGACCTACGGGGCCATAGGTAGTAGCTAGATGGCTTCCTCTCTCTATTTTGATTCTCAATACAATGGTCTCTTGGAGATCTATTTGATGTAACTCTTTTTTGCGGTGTGTTTGTTGGGATCCGATGAATTTTGAGTTTATGATCAGATCTATATCCATGAATATTATTTGAGTCTTCTTTTGATCTCTTATATGCATAATTATTTATAGCCTCGTATTTCTTCTTCGAAACTTTGGTTTAGTTAGGCCAACTAGATCGATTTTTCTTGCCATGGGGACAGGTGCTTTGTGATGGGTTCGATCGTGCGGTGTTCTTTCCCAGTGACAGAAGGGGCAGCAAGACACGCATGTATTGTTGCTATTAAGGATAACAAGATGGGGGCTATTCCTACATGAATAGATCTTGTCTACATCATGTCATCGTTCATATTGCATTACTCTGTTTTCCCATGAACTTAATACACTAGATGCATGCTGGATATCGCTCAATGTGTGGAGTAATAGTAGTAGATGCAGGCAGGAGTCGGTCTAATAATCTTGGACGTGATGCCTATATATTGATCATTGCCTTGGATATCATCATAATTATTCGATCTTCTATCAATTGCCCAACAGTAATTTGCTTACCCACCGTATGCTATTTTCTCGAGAGAAGCCACTAGTGAAATCTACGGCCCCCGGGTCTATTCTTTATCATATTTGCTTTGAGATCTATTTTTATTCACTTTTATTTTCATTTCTATTATGCCAAAAACCCAAAAATACCTTGCTGCACTTTTTTATTACTTATTTTATTTTGCGTTTTATCGAGATCTATTTATCCAAACTACACAATTTTTATCCCGTCAACTTGACAATTTCTGGCACCGTTACCCGAAGAGGGATTGACAACCCCTCCTAATCGTCGCATTGCAAGTATTTGTTCTTTGTGTGCAGGTACCGTTTACATAGTGTTGCTTGGTTCTCCTACTGGATTGATACCTTGGTTTCATAACTGAGGGAAATACCTACCGTAGCTGTACTGCATCATCCCTTCCTCTTTGGGGAAATACCGACGCAGTTCAAGCGACATCAAGCTTCAAAATATGATAAATGATAGAAAGGCTCAGCTTGAGAGGAGCAGGATTCAAAGAGAGGCAGATTTGAACCACTTTGAAGGGGATACTGAAGTGTCTGAATTTTGTTCTGATGATTCAGTTCATTCAGATAGGTGTGTTGAAGCTATTGAAATGGAAGTAGAGTGTGCCTCTGAAGAGGAAAGAGCATTGGAATTAAATGCAGACACACTTGTTGTGAAACATGTGAAGAATCCTGGTCCAACAAGCAGATGTCACAATGAGGTAGTGTTGGGAATCGTTGCATGGAAAACAAAAAAATTTCTACGCACACGCAATGATCTATCCATGGAGATGCATAGCAACGAGGGGGAGAGTGTGTCTACGTACCCTCGTAGACCATAAGCGGAAGCGTTTCACAATGCGGTTGATGTAGTCGAACTTCTTCGCGCTTCAACCGATCAAGTACCAAACGCACGGCACCTCCGCGTTCTGCACACGTTAAGCTCGGTGACGTCCCTCACCTTCTTGATCCAACAAGACGTCGAGGTAGTAGATGAGTTCCGTCAGCACGACGGCGTGGTGATGGTGATGGTGATGGTGAAGTGATCTCCGCAGGGCTTCGCCTAAGCACTATGAAAATATGACCGGGGGTGTAAACGGTGGAGGGGGGTGCCGCACACGGCTAGGCAATTGTCTGGTATGTGATAGGCGCCCCCTCCTCATATATATAGGTGGGAGGGAGAGGGAAGGTTGCCAGGAGGCGCCCCAAGTAGGCCGAATCCTACTTGGGGTCCTCCCCAAGTGGCGCCCCCCTACCATATTTATCCGAGGGGGAAGGAAAGAGGGGGGGAGAGGGAAGGAAGGGGGAATCCTATTCCACTCTTTCCTTTCCCTTCCCCTCTTTCCTTCTCCTCCTAGGCCGGCCCAAATGGGGGGCGCACCAGCCCCTTGTGGCTGGTGCGTTTCCCCTCTTGGCCCATAAGGCCCATATCTTTTGCCGGGGGTGCCCGGAACCCCTTCCGGTGACCCGATAAGTACCCGGTGACCCCCGAAACACTTCCGGTGTCCGAATACTATGTCCGTGATCTCATCCGGGACTCCGAACAACATTCGGTCACCAAATCACATAACTCATATAATACTATATCGTCATCGAATGTTAAGCGTGCAGACCCTACGGGTTCGAGAACTATGTAGACATGACCGAGACACCACTCCAGTCAATAACCAATAGCGGAATCTGGATGCCCATATTGGCTCCTACATATTCTACGAAGATCTTTATCGGTCGAACCGTTATGACAATATACGTAATTCCCTTTGTCCATCGGTATGTTACTTGCCCGAGATTCGATCGTCGGTATCTTCATACCTAGTTCAATCTCGTTACCGGCAAGTCTCTTTACTCGTTCCGTAATACATCACCTCGTGACTAACTCCTTAGTCGTTTGCTTGCAAGCTTATGATGTGTATTACCAAGAGGGCCCAGAGATACCTCTCCGATACTCGGAGTGACAAATCCTAATCTCGATCTATGCCAACTCAACAAACACCTTCGGAGATACCTGTAGAGCATCTTTATGATCACCCAGTTACGTTGTGACGTTTGATAGCACACAAGGTATTCCTCCGGTATTCGGGAGTTGCATAATCTCATAGTCGAAGGAATATGTATTTGACATGAAGAAAGCAATAGCAATAAAACTTAATGATCATTATGCTAAGCTAACGGATGGGTCTTGTCCATCACATCATTCTCCTAATGATGTGATCCCGTTATCAAATGACAACACCTGTCCATGGTTAGGAAACCTTAACCATCTTTGATCAACAAGCTAGTCTAGTAGAGGCTTACTAGGGACATGGTGTTTGTTTATGTATTCACACATGTATTTAAGTTTCCGATCAATACAATTCTAGCATGAATAATAAACCTTTATCATGAATAAGGAAATATAAAATAACAACTTTATTATTGCCTCTAGGGCATATTTCCTTCTGTCTCCCACTTGCACTAGAGTCAATAATCTAGTTCACATCACCATGTGATTAACACCCATAGTTCACATCGCCATGTGACCCATACCCAAAGAGTTTACTAGAGTCAATAATCTAGTTCACATCGCCATGTGATTAACACCCAAAGAATACTATGGTGTGATCATGTTTTGCTTGTGAGAGAAGTTTAGTCAACGGGTCTGTCACATTCAGATCCGTATGTATTTTGGAAATTTCTATGTCTACAAAGCTCTGCATGGAGATACTCTAGCTAACTGCTCCCACTTTCAATACGTATCCAGAATGAGACTCAGAGTCATCTGAATCGGTGTCAAAGCTTGCATTGACGTAACCCTTTACGACAAACTCTTTATCACCTCCATAACCGAGAAATATTTCCTTAGTACTCTTAGGTAACTAAGGATAATTTTGACCGCTGTCCAGTGATCTACTCCTGGATCACTATTGTACCCCCTTGCCAAACTCATGGCAAGGCACACAACTGGTCTAGTGCACAACATGGCATACTTTATAGAACCTATGACTGAGGCATAGGGAATGACTTTCATTTTTTCTCTATCTTCTGCCGTGGTCGGGCTTTGAGTCTTACTCAACTTCACACCTTGAATACAGGCAAGAACTCTTTCTTTGACTGATCCATTTTTGAACTCCTTCAAAATTTTGTCAAGGTATGTGCTTTGTGAAAGTCCTATTAAGCGTCTCGATCTATCTCTATAGATCTTGATGCCCAATATATAAGCAGCTTCACCGAGGTCTTTCATTGAAAAATTCTTATTCAAGTATCCTTTTATGCTATCCAGAAATTCTATATCATTTCCAATCAACAATATGCCATCCACATATAATATTAGAAATGCTACAGAGCTCCCACTCACTTTCTTGTAAATACAGGCTTCACCGAAAGTCTGTATAAAACCATATGCTTTGATCACCTCATCAAAGCGTATATTCCAACTCTGAGATGCTTGCACCAGTCCATAGATGGATCGCTGGAGCTTGCACACTTTGTTAGCACCTTTAGGATCGACAAAACCTTCTGGTTGCATCATATACAACTCTTCTTTAAGATATCCATTAAGGAATGCAGTTTTGACGTCCATTTGCCAGATTTCATAATCATAAAATGCGGCAATTGCTAACATGATTCGGATGGACTTAAGCATCGCTACGGGTGAGAAAGTCTCATCGTAGTCAACTCCTTGAACTTGTCGAAAACCTTTTGCGACAAGTCGAGCTTTATAGACAGTAACATTACCATCAGCGTCGGTCTTCTTCTTGAAGATCCATTTATTCTCTATGGCTTGCCGATCATCGGGCAAATCCACCAAAGTCCACACTTTGTTCTCATACATGGATCCTATCTCAGATTTCATGGCCTCAAGCCATCTGTCGAAATCTGGGCTCATCATAGCTTATTCATAGTTCATAGGTTCGTTTTCGTCTAATAACATGACTTCCAGTACAGGATTACCGTACCACCCTGGTGCGGAACGTGTTCTTGTTGACCTATGAGGTTCAGTAGTAACTTGATCTGAAGTTTCATGATCATTATCATTAGCTTCCTCTCCAGTTGGTGTAGGCATCACGGGAATGGTTTTCTCTGATGAGCTACTTTCCAATTCGAGAGAAGGTACAACTACCTCATCAAGTTATACTTTCCTCCCACTCACTTCTTTCGAGAGAAACTCCTTCTCTAGAAAGGACCCATTCTTGGCAACAAAGATCTTGCCTTCGGATCTGTGGTAGAAGGTGTACCCAATAGTTTCCTTAGGGTATCCTATGAAGACACACTTCTCCGATTTGGGTTCGAGCTTATCAGGCTAAAGCCTTTTGACATAAGTGTCGCAACCCCAAACTTTAAGAAACGACAGCTTAGGTTTCTTGCCAAACCATAGTTCATACGGTGTCGTCTCAACGGATTTAGACGGTGCCCTATTTAACGTGAATGCAGCTGTCTCTAATGCATAACCCCAAAACGATAGTGGTAAATCGGTAAGAGACATCATAGATCGCACCATATCTAATAAGGTACGGTTACGATGTTCGGACACACCATTACGCTGTGGTGTTCCAGGTGGCGTGAGTTGTGAAACTATTCCACATTGTTTTAAATGAAGGCCAAACTCGTAACTCAAATATTCTCCTCCGCGATCAGATCGTAGAAACTTTATTTTCTTGTGACGATGATTCTCCACTTCACTCTTAAATTCTTTGAACTTTTCAAATGTTTCAGACTTGTGTTTCATTAAGTAGATATACCCATATCTACTCAAATCATCTGTGAAGGTCAGAAAATAATGATACCCGCCGCGTGCCTCGACACTCATCGGTATGCATACATCGGTATGTATTATTTCCAATAAGTCATTAGCTCGCTCCATTGTTCCGGAGAACGGAGTTTTAGTCATCTCGCCCATGAGGCATGGTTCACAAGTAGCAAATGATTCATAATCAAGCGATTCCAAAAGTCCATCTGTATGGAGTTTCTTCATGCGTTTTACACCAATATGACCTATACGGCAGTGCCACAAATATGTTGCACTATCATTATCAACTTTGCATCTTTTGGCATCAATATTATGAATATGTGTATCACTACGATCGAGATTTAATAAACCATTTACATTGGGTGTATGACCATAGAAGGTTTTATTCATGTAAACAGAACAACAATTATTCTCTGACTTAAATGAATAACCGTATCACAATAAACATGATCCAATCATATTCATGCTCAACGCAAACACCAAATAACATTTATTTAGGTCCAACACTAATCCCGAAGGTAGAGGGAGTGTGCGATGGTGATCTTATCAACCTTGGAATCACTTCCAACACACATCATCACCTCGCCATTAACTAGTCTCTGTTCATTTGGCAACTCCTGTTTCGAGTTACTAATCTTAGCAACTGAACCGGTATCAAATACCCAGGGGCTACTATGAACACTAGTAAAGTACACATCAATAGCATGTATATCAAATATACCTTTGTTCACTTTGCCATCCTTCTTATCCGCCAAGTATTTGGGGCAGTTCCGCTTCTAGTGACCATTTCCTTTGAAGTAGAAGCACTCAGTTTCATTCTTGGGTCTAGCTTTGGGTTTCTTCATGGGAGCGGCAACTTGCTTGCCATTCTTCTTGAAGTTCCCTTTCTTTCCCTTGCCCTTTTTTCTTGAAACTAGTGGTCTTGTTAACCATCAACACTTGATGCTCTTTCTTGATTTCTACCTTCGCCGATTTCAGCATCGCGAAGAGCTCTGGAATCGTTTTCGTCATCCCTTGCATATTATAGTTCATCACGAAGTTCTAGTAGCTTGGTGATAGTGACTAGAGAACTCTACCAATCACTATCTTATCTGGAAGATTAACTCCCACTTGATTCAAGCGATTGTAGTACCCAGACATTCTGAGCACATGCTCACTGGCTGAGCTATTCTCCTCCATCTTGTAGGCAAAGTACTTGTCAGAGGTATTATACCTCTCGACACGGGCATGAGTCTGAAATACCAATTTCAACTCTTGGAACATCTCATATGCTCCGTGGCATTCAAAACATTTTTGAAGTCCCGGTTCTAAGCCGTAAAGCATGGCGCACTAAACTATTAAGTAGTCATCATGTCGAGCTTTGCTAAACGTTCATAACATCTGCATCTGCTCCTGCAATAGGTCAGTCACCTAGCGGTGCATCAAGGACATAATTCTTCTGTGCAGCAATGAGGATAATCCTCAGATCACGGACACAGTCCGCATCATTGCTACTATCATCTTTCAACTTAGTTTTCTCTAGGAACATATCAAAAAATAAAACAGGGGAGCTATACGCAAGCTATTGATCTACAACATAGATATGCAAAAAACTATCAAGACTAAGTTCATGATAAATTAAGTTCAATTAATCAAATTACTAATGAACTCCCACTTAAATAAACATCGCTCAAGTTATCTACGTGATATGTGATCCAAATCAACTAACCCATGTCCGATCATCACGTGAGATGGGGTAGTCATCAATGGTGAACATCTCTATGTTGATCATATCTACTATATGATTCACGTTCGATCTTTCGATCTCCAGTGTTTCGAGGCCATGTCTGTACATGCTAGGCTCGTCAAGTTTAACCCAAGTATTATGCATGTGTAAAACTGTCTTACACCCGTTGTATGTGAACGTAGAGTCTATCACACCCGATCATCACGTGGTGTCTCAACACGATGAACTGTAGCAACGGTGCATACTAAGGGAGAACACTTTTACCTTGAAATTTAGTGAAGGGATCATCTTATAATGCTACCGCCGTACTAAGCAAAATAAGATGCATAAAAGATAAACATCACATGCAATCAAAATATGTGACATGATATGGCCATCATCATCTCGTGCTTTTGATCTCCATCTCCAAAGCATCGTCATGATCTCCATCGTCACCGGCTCGACACCTTGATCTCCATCGTTGCGTCGTGGTTGTCTCGCCAACTATTGCTTTTACAACTATTGCTAACGCATAGCGATAAAGTAAAGCAATTACATGGCGATCGCATTTCATACAATAAAGAGACAACCATAAGGCTCCTGCCGGTTGCCGATAACTTACAAAACATGATCATCTCATACAATAACGCATATCACATCATGTCTTGACCATATCACATCACAACATACCCTGCAAAAACAAGTTAGACGTCCTCTACTTTGTTGTTGCAAGTTTTACGTGGCTGCTACGGGTTTCTAGCAAGAACCGTTCTTACCTACGGCAAAAACCACAATGGTGATTCGTCAAGTTTGTTGTTTTAACCTTCTTCAAGGACCGGCCGTAGTCAAATTCGATTCAGCTAAAGTAGGAGAAACAAACATCCGCCAGCCACCTTTATGCAAAACTGGTTGCATGTCAGTCGGTGGAACCGGTCTCATGTGCGTGGACATGTAAGGTTGGTCGGGGCCGCTTCATCCCACAATACCGCCGAATCAAAATAAGACGTTGGTGGTAAGCAGTATGACTATCACCGCCCACAACTCTTTGTGTTCTACTTGTGCATATCATCTACGCATAGATCTGGCTCTGATACCACTGTTGGGAACGTTGCATGGAAAACAAAAAATATTCTACGCGCACACAATGATCTATCCATGGAGATGCATAGCAACAAGGGGGAGAGTGTGTCTACGTACCCTCGTAGACCATAAGTGGAAGCGTTTCACAACGCGGTCGATGTAGTCGAACTTCTTCGCGCTTCAACCGATCAAGTAGCGAACGCACGACACCTCCGCGTTCTGCACACGTTCAGCTTGGTGATGTCCCTCACGTTCTTTATCCAGCAAGACATCAAGGTAGTAGATGAGTTCCGTCAGCACGACGGCATGGTGACGGTGATGGTGAAGTGATCTCCGTAGGGCTTCGCCTAAGCACTACGAAAATATGATCGGGGGTGTAAACAGTGGAGGGAGGCGCTGCGCACGGCTAGGCAATTGTCTGGTATGAGCTAGGCGCCCCCTCCTCATATATATAGGTGGGAGGGAGAGGGGAGGCTGCCAGGAGGCGCCCCAAGTAGGCCGAATCCTACTTGGGGTCCTCCCCAAGTGGCGCCCCCCTGCCATATTTATCCGAGGGGGAAGGAAAGAGGGGGGGGGGGGGGAGAGGGAAGGAAGGGGAATCCTATTCCACTCTTTCCTTTCCCTTCCCCTCTTTCCTTCTCCTCCTAGGCCGGCCCATATGGGGGACACACCAGCCCCTTGTGGCTGGTGCGTTTCCCATCTTGGCCCATAAAGCCCATATCTTTTGCCGGGGGTGCCCGGAACCCCTTCCGGTGACCCGTCAAGTACTCGGTGACCCCCGAAACACTTCCGGTGTCCGAATACCATCGTCCTATATATCAATATTTACCTCTCGACCATTTAGAGACTCCTCGTCATGTCCGTGATTTCATCCGGGACTCCGAAAAACATTCGGTCACCAAATCACATAACTCATATAATACTATATCGTCATCGAACGTTAAGCGTGCGGACCCTACGGGTTTGAGAACTATGTAGACATGACCGAGACACCTCTCCGGTCAATAACCAATATCGGAACCTAGATGCCCATATTGGCTCCTACATATTCTACGAAGATCTTTATCGGTCATACCGTTATGACAACATACGTAACTCCCTTTGTCCATCGGTATGTTACTTGCCCGAGATTCGATCGTCAGTATCTTCATACCTAGTTCAATCTCGTTACCGGCAAGTCTCTTTACTCGTTCCATAATACATCACCTCGTGACTAACTCCTTAGTCGTTTGCTTGCAAGCTTATGATGTGTATTACCGAGACGGCCCAGAGATACCTCTCCAATACTCGGAGTGACAAATCCTAATCTCGATCTATGCCAACTCAACAAACACCTTTGAAGATACCTGTAGAGCATCTTTATGATCACCCAGTTACGTTGTGACATTTGATAGCACACAAGGTATTCCTCCGGTATTCGGGAGTTGCATAATCTCATAGTCGAAGGAATATGTATTTGACATGAAGAAAGCAATAGCAATAAAACTTAACGATCATTATGCTATGCTAACAGATGGGTCTTGTCCATCACATCATTCTCCTAATGATGTGATCCCGTTATCAAATGACAACACATGTCCATGGTTAGGAAACCTTAACCATCTTTGATCAACGAGCTAGTCTAGTAGAGGCTTACTAGGGACATGGTGTTTGTTTATGTATTCACACATGTATTTAAGTTTCCGATCAATACAATTCTAGCATGAATAATAAACCTTTATCATGAATTAGGAAATATAAAATAACAACTTTATTATTGCCTCTAGGGCATATTTCCTTCAGGTAGAGCATAAATAAAATCAAGATTGGTTTCCTGAAGCAAATGAGTTTTGTTTTGCTGGTGATTTAGGCATCAGTGATGAGGAAGATGAAGATGAAGTTGAACTATCATACATCCTGAAGAAGCCAAAGAATAATAAGAAAAAGATGAAGTATAGGGTATGGTTTGACCCCTCAATTCCTAATTCACATTTACTGTTGTGCAAGAGCTTGTGTTTTGGGACTGTTTACCAATTCAGAGAAGCATTAAGGGATTTTCATATAAGGACTTTGAGGTCTTTCCACTACCATAGGAACTCCCCAACAAGAATTATTGTTTGGTGTTCACAGAAAGAGTATGGATGTGAATTTTACATGTGTGCCTCTAGGATAGCTCATGAAAGAACTTTTTGCATTAAGAAGTGTAACATGGAGCACACTTGTCCAACATCAGCAGATAACACAAAGGTTACTACTAAGTGGCTTTCCAAAGCAGTTGAGCCTTCTCTTAGAGCAGATCCTATAGCACCTGTGGATTCACTAATTAAAAACAGCAAAGTCAAGTTTTCAGTTGATGTATCAAGGAGTGTGGCCTATAGGGCAAAGAGGAAGGCTATTAAGGTTGTGCAAGGTGACCAGAAGGAGCAGTACTTTAGACTGAGGGACTACCTACAAGCAGTTCTTGATACAAACCCTAGTAGCAGGTGTATAGTTACAACATTTGAGGACCCAAAAAACCCTGCACCAATTCCTAGATTTAATTACATGTTCTACTGCTTGCATGCATCAAAGCAAGGATTTCTTAATGGTTGCAGGCCCTTTATAGGTAAACTTACAACTGCATTTTCTTCAAAATATCTTGTTTAGAAAATTATGGTAGCTAATTTGGGCATGGATGCAGGGCTTGATGGTTGCTTCATCAAGCTAACCACTGGAAAACAAATTCTTGCAGCCACAGGAAGAGATGGCAACAACAGCATCTACCCCATAGCCTTTGGGGTGGTTGACAAGGAAGATTCTGATAGCTGGACATGGTTCCTAACCCATCTTAGATGCTGCATTGGAAGTGGAAGCAAATTTGGAACCTACACCATTATTTCTGATAGGCAAAAGGTATGCACCCTGTCTCTGCATTTTCAGCTAAAGTATGTACCATTATTTCTTTGACACTAGTGGCTTAATTTATTTTGGTTCATGATCATGGTTATTAATTTATCAATAGGGTCTTCTTAAGGCTATAAATGAAGTGTTCCCTGATTCCCCTCAGAGATACTGCCTTAGGCACATATATGCAAATTTTCAGTCAGCTGGTTTCAGAGGACAAGAACTAAAGAAGCTCGTAGATCAGGCTAGCTACTCAGTCAGCAAACATGGCCATGAATTAGAAATGGCAGAGTTGAAAGCAGATTGTGAGGATGCCTGGAAGTGGCTTACAAAAATTCCTAAGGAGACTTGGTGTAGGTCTGCAATGGATTATAATTGCAAAACTGATCTTGTTGTGAACAACCTGAGTGAGGTTTTCAACAAAATGATCCTTGATGTTAGGGCCAAACCAATTAGGACAATGTTTGAAGGAATTAGGACTAAGCAGATGATCAAAAGGCAAAAGACTAGGGAAAAGACAGAGACCAGCAGGTGGATGATCACACCCAACTATTCAGAGAAACTGGAGGAGAATAAGAAGTATGCCATATTTTGCCAGGCAGATAGGGCTGGTCCTGACATTTGGCAAGTGTCAAGTGGTGAGAAACAATACTGTGTGAATATAGGTATTAAATCATGTGACTGCAGGAGGTGGGACATGACAGGTGTGACATGCAGTCATGCAATAGCAGCAATGAGCAAGCTTCATATGCACCTAGAGGACTTTGTCCATGAATTTTTCAAAAAGCCACTGTATATTGAAGCATACAAAGACATTGTGTATCCTGTCCCTGGTCCTGAATTCTGGCCTGACACCACTAGTGCAGAATCGGGCTTTAGTCCCAGTTCGTAAGGACCTTTAGTGCCGGTTCTACAACCGGCACTAAAGGGTGGGGACATGATACGTCTCCAACGTATCTATAATTTTTGATTGTTCCATGCTGTTATATTATCATTCTTGGATGTTTTACAATCATTTTATAGTCATTTTATAACATTTTTTGGTACTAACCTATTGACATAGTGCCAAGTGCCAGTTGCTGTTTTTTGCATGTTTTTTACATCGCAGGAAATCAATACCAAACGGAGTCCAAACGCAGTGAAACTTTTTGTGGATTTTTTGGGACCAGAAGACATCCAGTGGGCTGGAGAAGCGCCTGGGGGGGTGCTCCGAGGGGAGCACAACCCACCAGGGCACGCCTGGAGGCCCAGGCGCGCCCTGGTGGGTTGTGCCCACCTCGGGTGCCCCCCGAACCGCCTCTTTGCTCTATAAATACCCCAATATTTCAGAAACCCTAGGGGAGTCGACGAAAATCAATTCTAGCTGCCGCAGAGTCCAGAACCACCAGATCCAATCTAGACAACATTATGGAGGGGTTCACCACTTCCATTGGTGCCTCTCCGATGATGCGTGAGTAGTTCTTTGTAGACCTACGGGTCCGTAGTTAGTAGCTAGATGGCTTTCTCTCTCTCGTGTGATTCTCAATACAATGGTCTCTTGGAGATCCATATTATGTAACTCTTTTTGCGGTGTGTTTGTTGGGATCCGATGAACTTTGAGTTTATGATCAGATCTATCTTTTTATCCATGAAAGTTATTTGAGTCTTCTTTGATCTCTTATATGCATGATTGCTTATAGCCTCATATTTCTTCTCTGATATTTGGGTTTCGTTTGTCCAACTTGATCTATTTATCTTGCAATGGGAAGAGGTGCTTTGTAGTGGGTTCAATCTTACGGTGCTTGATCCCAGTGATAGAAGGGGAACCGACACGTATGTATCGTTGCTACTAAGGATAAAAGGATGGGGTCTATTTCTACATAAATAGATCTTGTCTACATCATGTCATCATTCTTATTGCATTACTCCGTTTCTCCATGAACTTAATACACTAGATGCATGCTGGATAGCGGTTGATGTGTGGAGTAATAGTAGTAGATGCAGGCAGGAGTCGGTCTACTAATCTTGGACGTGATGCCTATATAATGATCATTGCCTGGATATCGTCATGATTATTTGAAGTTTTATCAATTGCCCAACAGTAATTTGTTCACCCACCGTTTGCTATTTTTCTCGAGAGAAGCCACTAGTGAAACCTACGGCCCCCGGGTCTCTTTTCCAATATATTTGCTTTCAAGATCTATTTTGCTATTCGCTCTTTTATTTATTTGCAACTTTTATTTTCAGATCTATTAAACCAAAAATATAAAAATACCTTGCTGCACTTTATTTTATTTGGCGTTTGATCTATCAATATTTACTACTCGCTCACGTCTGTTTGCCAATTTTTGGCGCCGTTGCCCGAAAGGGATTGACAACCCCTTTTACACGTTGGGTTGCGAGTATTTGTTATTTGTGTGCAGGTGCTGTTTACGTTGTGTTGCTTGGTTCTCCTACTTGTTCGATAACCTTGGTTTCATCACTGAGGGAAATACCTACCGCCGCTGTGCTGCATCATCCCTTCCTCTTTGGGGAAATACCGACGTAGCTTCAAGCCGCATCAAAAGGAATTTCTGGCACCGTTGCCGGGGAGGATCTTCAACATATACCAGGTTCCTAATCACAAGTCTCATCTCCTCGCAATTTACATTAGTTGCCATTTGCCTCTCGTTTTCCTCTCCCCCACTTCACAAAAAATTGCCGTTTTATTCGCCCTCTTTTTCATTCGCCGTTTTGCTGTCAGATTTATCTTGTGTGCAATTTTGTTTGCCACTTTTTGTCATTATGGATAGTTCTTCCTCTATTGCGTGCACTCCCGAGAACAAAGTTCTCAACTTTAAACAAAGGGGAGGAGAGAATTTAAAAGATGCTTGGTATAGAATTTGCAATGCTCATAATAGATCTATCCGTAAGCAATCTACCGTTGTTCTTCTTCGTTGTTTTTATGTGGGCATCACCACTTGGTATAGATTCGTCCTTGATACGATTACCGGTGGAAATTTCTTGATGTGTCCCTCTCTTGATGCTTTTAATGCTATGGGAAATTTAGTAGGATCACCACCTCTTATGATTAATGAAATAACTCTGACTCTTGAGCATGTTATGGAAAGATTAGATGCTATTGAAAAGAAAATGCTTACTGAAGAGCATATTAAAAACTTGGATAAAAAGATGCATAATTTTGCCACTAAAATTGGGTCAAAAGCGGGAGAAGTTTTTAAGTTGCTAAAAGAAAAGGGGACCGTAATTCATGAAAGAATTGAAGAAAGCCCGTCTCGGATTGATAAACTAGAAGAAATCTTTAGTAATCTAAGTACGGCTTTTGCTTCCGCCAAAACTCCCGTAAAAATTGGCAAGAATACTCAAGTTACTAAAAACAAGGGTGCAACTTCTAGTAATGATAAAGGAGATCTTAAGATGATTAGTATCCATCCCAATTTTATTGAAGTGATAAGAGACCCTATTTGCAAGAATGAATTTTTCAATCTCGTGCCTAGAAGTATTGTCGTTGAGAATTTATATGCTAAATACTTGAATAATTCTAAATGTTTGATTGAAGAGTTGGAGACCAAAGACAACAAAACTTAGATCCTTGCTTTATGCCTAGCTAGGGGCTTGAAACAATAGCGCTTGTTGGGAGGCAACCCAATGAATAAAATTTATTTTTGCTTTTGCTTTCTATTATTGAGTGTTTGCACAATTATGCTACTGTTATAATTGAGTTTTTTGTGTTTTAACTAGTGTTTGTGCCAGGTAAAGCCTTTAGGATTGATTTGGGTGATAGTTGATTTGATCTTGTTGGAAAACAGAAACTTTTTCGTCCAGTAAAACAATTTTGAAAATTCACAGAAGAGACGAAAAATTCTGAATTGTTTTACACAAGATTAATATACAAATTTCCTCTGTTTTCCTAATTTTTCAGAATTTTTGGAGTTACAGAAGTATTCAAAATATTCAGATTTTTACAGACTGTTCTGTTTGTGACAGATTCTGTTTTCTTTGCGTTGTGTGCTTGTTTTGATGATTCTATGATTTTTTTATGAGTTTTTGCCATAGAAAAGTTGGAATACAGTAGTTATAATGCAAGAATAAAATATGAATTGGTTTGCTACAGTAATTATAGTAGTGATTTGCTTTCTTATACTAACGGATCTCACGAAGGTTTTGTTGAGTTTTGTGTGATTGAAGTTTTCAAGTTTTGGGTTATCTTACGATGGATGAAGGAATAAGGAGTAAGAAGAGCCTAAACTTGGGGATGCCCATGGCATCCCAAGCTATTATCCAAAGAGAAGCAAGCAACTAAGCTTGGGGATGCCCCGAGTGGCATCCCCTCTTTCTTCTAATGACCATCGGTATTTTACTCGAAGCTATATTTTTATTCGTCACATACTATGAGTTTTGCTTGGAGCGTCTTGTATGATATGAGTCTTTGCTTGTTTTGCTTTGTGTTCTAAGTTATGAATCCTTTTTGGAAACACCTATTTGAGAGAGCCAAAATTATGCCATGACTTGTTAGAATTGCTCTCTATGCTTCACTTAAATTTTTATGAGCTATGGATTTGCTCTAGTACTTCACTTATATCTTTTTGAGCACGGTGTGCTTTATTATTTTTGAAGAAATGCTCTCATGCTTCACTTAGATTTATTTGGGAGTTAGTAAATTTTTTAAGAAATTCTGTCTTTCACTTAAATTAATTTGAGAGAAAGAAGTATTATGCTCATGATCTTCACTTATATTTGTGTGAGCTTATCAAAAGCAACACATGAAAATTAGTTCCAAAGTGATAGATATCCAAGAAGGATATAATAAAAACTTTCATGAAGATAATTGGACAAAATAAACTTGATTCCTTGCAATAGTTTTGAGATATGATGATGTGATATGTGAGTTATGTTGATGAGTAATTGTGCTTTAGTAAGAATATCGGTGTTAAGGTTTGTGATTCCCTATGCAAGCATGAAAGTCAATACTTATGCAATGAAATTATATCCTACTTGTGGTGCATTATTCGGTGTTAATTATTGTTAATGCTCGCTTATGAGATTATTCGTTTTTTGGTTGGTCGCTTCTCAATCTTTTGCTAGCCTTCATTTTGCACTAAGTAGGATCACTACTTGTGCATCCAAAACCCTTTAAACCAGTTTTGCCACATGAGTCCACTATATCTACCTATATGCGGTATTCTTTTGCCGTTCTAAGCAAATTTGTATATGCCATCTCTAATTTTCAAAATAAACTTCTCTTTTGTGTGTTCGTACCACTCGCGAGGCGATGAGGGGTGGCTAATATTTTCCATGCTAGATGTGTTATTCTCACGATGAGTGTTTATTCACTTGTCATTGCACGAGAGTAAGGCAAAGGTATTAGGGATGCCCAGTCCTGAAATGAAAAATGAATTTACTTTATGTTGTCAAATAATAAATTCCTTGGAAAGTGTTGGTATGGAGGGCACCCGTGGATACGGCTAACCATGGAAAGTGAAAGAAATGGTGGAAAAAGGAATAAACTTTATTTTCTGTTTGGGAACCACCTATGATATATCTAGCATGGAAAGTGTTGGGAACTCTAAGTCGTTTTCGTTGGTGGGAAAAGCACACCTCCCAAAATGTTTTTATCTCTAAGTTTTTCGCTTTGAGCTCTGGTACCTCTACAAATCCCTACTTGCCTCTGCGAAGGGCCTTTCTTTACTTTATGCAATTTTTAATTTGAGTCTCCATCTTCTCTTATAAAGCACCAACTAGGAGGCACTATGATCGTATTTGAGCATTGGGTGTAGTCAATATGCGAGTGTGTTTCATGAATGGATCAATGGTTGAGCATGACGGGCTAGGGATAACTTATTTTAGCGTTGATATTTTGAAAGACATAGTTGCTTGTTGATATGCTTGAGTATTTAAGTCATCATGTCAAAACTAGACTATTGCTTTGAATCATATAAAAGTCCAAATGTCCATGCTATAAAGGAAAGAATATGAGATGACATGTTAGGTAGCATTCCACATCAAAAATTCTGTTTTTATCATTTACCTACTCGAGGACGAGCAGGAATTAAGCTTGGGGATGCTGATATGTCTCCAACGTATCTATAATTTTTTTATTGTTCCATGCTATTATATTATCATTCTTGGATGTTTTACAATCATTTTATAGTCATTTTATATCATTTTTTGGTACTAACCTATTGACATAGTGCCAAGTGCCAGTTGCTGTTTTTTGCATGTTTTTTACATCACATGAAATCAATACCAAACGGAGTCCAAATGCAGCGAAACTTTTTGTGGATTTTTTTTGGACCAGAAGACATCCAGTGTGCCAGTGAAGCGCCTGGGGGGTGCTCCGAGGGGAGCACAACCCACCAGGGCGCGCCTGGAGGCCCAGACGTGCCCTGGTGGGTTGTGCCCACCTCGGGTGCCCCCCAAACCGCCTCTTTACTCTATAAATACCCCAATATTCCAGAAGCCCTAGGGGAGTCAACGAAAATCAATTCCAGCCAACGCAGAGTCCAGAACCACCAGATCCAATCTAGACACCATCTCGGAGGGGTTCACCACTTCCATTGGTGCCTCTCCGATGATGCGTGAGTAGTTCTTTGTAGACCTACGGGTCCGTAGTTAGTAGCTAGATGGCTTTCTCTCTCTCGTGTGATTCTCAATACAATGGTCTCTTGGAGATCCATATTATGTAACTCTTTTTGCGGTGTGTTTGTTGGGATCCGATGAACTTTGAGTTTATGATCAGATCTATCTTTTTATCCATGAAAGTTATTTGAGTCTTCTTTGATCTCTTATATGCATGATTGCTTATAGCCTCATATTTCTTCTCTGATATTTGGGTTTCGTTTGTCCAACTTGATCTATTTATCTTGCAATGGGAAGAGGTGCTTTGTAGTGGGTTCAATCTTACGGTGCTTGATCCCAGTGATAGAAGGGGAACCGACACGTATGTATCGTTGCTACTAAGGATAAAAGGATGGGGTCTATTTCTACATAAATAGATCTTGTCTACATCATGTCATCATTCGTATTGCATTACTCCGTTTCTCCATGAACTTAATACACTAGATGCATGCTGGATAGCGGTTGATGTGTGGAGTAATAGTAGTAGATGCAGGCAGGAGTCGGTCTACTAATCTTGGACGTGATGCCTATATAATGATCATTGCCTGGATATCGTCATGATTATTTGAAGTTTTATCAATTGCCCAACAGTAATTTGTTCACCCACCGTTTGCTATTTTTCTCGAGAGAAGCCACTAGTGAAACCTACGGCCCCCGGGTCTCTTTTCCAATATATTTGCTTTCAAGATCTGTTTTGCTATTCGCTCTTTTATTTATTTGCAACTTTTATTTTCAGATCTATTAAACCAAAAATATAAAAATACCTTGCTGCACTTTATTTTATTTGGCGTTTGATCTATCAATATTTACTACTCGCTCACGTCTGTTTGCCAATTTTTGGCGCCGTTGCCCGAAAGGGATTGACAACCCCTTTTACACGTTGGGTTGCGAGTATTTGTTATTTGTGTGCAGGTGCTGTTTACGTTGTGTTGCTTGGTTCTCCTACTTGTTCGATAACCTTGGTTTCATCACTGAGGGAAATACCTACCGCCGCTGTGCTGCATCATCCCTTCCTCTTTGGGGAAATACCGACGTAGATTCAAGCCACATCAGGACTAAAGGCCCCCCCCCTTTAGTGCCGGTTCATCACGAACCGGGACCAAAGGCCCACCACGTGGCACGAGCCCGCGCCGGGGGGCTGGGGGCCTTTAGTCCAGGTTGGTTACACCAACCGGGACTAAAAGGTTTAGGGGTTTATTGTTTATTTTTCCTTTTAATTTTGTGTTTTCCATTTATTTATTTTTCTCATTTCAAACGTATTTTACGCTACTACATACTGTACACGTTATGCATATATATAAATAGAATTTCTCGTAGAACCGATCATATATATATCATCGAATTTCTTGTACGACCATTGACATACACACACACACACATATATATATATATACAATTTGGTATATACAATTTCTCCTACAATTTGCAGATCATTACATGGAGGCATTACAGCTTGTAATGGTATTCTCCTTTGGGATCTATGACCTGGTCGAGCAAAAATCCCGCTATTTCCTCTTGAATTCCTCGTACGCGATCCTTTGGTAGGAGCTTATCCCGCATCTCCATCATCTTTAAAGGAGATCAATATGAATGTATTAGTTGTGTGTATATATATTAGATAATGATGTAAAAATTGTGAATAGTGTTTTGGCAAACGTACCCAAAGTTGTCTATCATCTTTGGTCCTTTCGGACGTCATCATGCGAATGTTCTCGCAAATGTAGTATGCACATAAATTATTCCCCGGCGCCTGCCTCAAGGTCTTTACGAGAATAGAATTCAACCAGATAATAATTAATCAAGCATGATAATGGTATTGAAACTAGAATTAAAGAGATGCACGGACGTAGCTAGCTGGTACTATTTAATTAATTACCTTGGGTCACACACATTTCAGCTTTTGTTTCCATTCGCCTTCAACCTGTTTGATGAACTTTTCTCAAGCCCTGCCCGCCAGCAAAGAAAATGAATAAAGGAGTTATTAATTAGTTGATATCAGGAAATGAACTAAAGAGGCCGACATAGTGCGATAATGATTGAAATTACCTGTCGACTATCCCCTTCACGATTGAGTATTCATTAGTATCTTTATATAGTGAGTCCAGTACTTGAACTTTTCCCTCGTCAACTTCAATGATTAACAAGATCCAGTGGAAACTACATGCGCACATGTTTGTATAATTAAGCGGGCATGTGCATAACTCATCAACTACACTTATTAACATCTAGTAAGCAAAAACAGAATTTGTAGTAGAAGACAGTGTCACTCACTCGAAGTTGTAAGGAAGTAGTATTTCTGGTTGGGTATTTAGTCGCTTCAAGAACTCTAGCAAGCTTCTCTCTGTGTCTTTTCGATCCCATTCACGTGACCATGTCTCTTGATTAATGGTATTTGGGTCAATGAACCCAATGCCATAGCGTCCAGCTCTTTTCATTTCATACATCTTCATTCTACATAATACCACATAATAGAATATAGTGAAGATAATTACAGGTAATGAACGAGCACTACAGCTAGCTAGAGACTTAAACTACAGAAAGAAATCACTTACAGACAATAGCAACTGACGATAGATTTGTCGAGTGCGTCTTGATTGAATAACTGAAACATTTCTTCAAACTCAACCCACAAATCTTTTCCATGGAAGTAATGCTCTGCCTTGACTTTCACCATGAGGGACTCTCGATTGGTCTTTACTTCTCTCAGGTACCATTCATGCAATTGATACATTCTCATTGATAGAAGCGGGATCTCCTCAGGCTTGACCAGAGGTTGCCCGCGGACAAATTTCCATTTTAATTCCTCCTCTGTAAATGTTTGGAATTCCTCGATGCCTAGGAGTTGTTCAACAGTGACACCGGCCTCTTCAGCCCACCTTCTATGATCGTCGATTATTACCAGCTGATCGACGGTACTCCAATGTGGTTGTACAATGAGCGGGGGGATCGATTGCACTGCCTGTTCTCCCAGCTGGGGAACAATTTTCCCGCTTTTTTTGCCAACTGCTTGCCTTGAGCTCGAGCTCGACTCCTTCTCTTTTTCTGCACGAAATGACTTCTTGATAGAGCACACATAGTCTGAGTCCCTATGCTAGCTGGTTGAGCATTATCAATAAAGTGTTGTATGACATGCTCAGGTACTTTCTCCTTTGGCGGCAGGGGCGGTTTCGGTCCAAAATGGGCCTTCACTTGGGCAGCCACTTCGGCACCATTTTCCTCCTCAGTCAGGTGGTAAGGCAACTTCGGAAGAGGATTGAGGCTTGGACCATATTTGTATTTCTTGCCTCCTTTTGTACCGCTAGCCGCCGTAGCTGCGGCGCCTCTCTTCCGTTGTTGCTGAGGCGGCAGAGCCCGCTGAGGCGGCAGAGACAGCTGACGCGGTGCCTGACTTGGAGGAGGAGTCGGCTGACGCGGTGCTGGACTTGGAGGAGGAGGAGTCGACTGACGCGGCGCCAGACTTGGAGGAGGAGGAGTCGACTGACGCGACGCCGGACTTGGAGGACGAGGAGTCGACTGACGCGGCGCCGGACTTGGAGGAGCAGGAGTCGATTGACGCGATGCTGGACTTGGAGGAGGAGGAGTCGGCTGACGTGGTGGTAGACTTGTTGCAGCAGGAGTTGGTGGCCTTGGAAAGACGATGCAATCCTTTTTCCATAGAATGATATGATGTATGGCCTCTCCCAGTGTGCGCTCCTCTTCAACTCCAGGAATGTCAAGCTCTAGCTCATAATATCCTGACATCACTTCATCAACCCCGACACGAGCATAGCCAGCTGGAATTGGATTGCAATGGAAGGTTGCTTCAGGGGGATTTGTTAAAGCATAGGCGTCCGCCACCTTCATGGATATGTTCTTCACTTTCATGTGTAGCTCACAAGTAGTCCTATCTTTGATATCATCCATAGGGTATCTATCCAGTAGTGCATCATCGCCCGGGGCGGAACCCACACTGCTTCTCGGCATGGATGGGACGGTGCTATCCAATGCTGGATCTACTTGCTACTGCCGCTGAGACGCCCTTTCCTGGCTAAGTGAGTCGATCTGCTCCTGCTGCCGGATGAAAGCGCGTTCCAACTCCGCGTGCTTTGATTCTACGATGCGAAGGTGGTCTGCTTCCTGCTTCCTCTGCTCCTCCTCCAGCTTCCTCTTCTCCTCCTCCTGCTGCCTCTTTCTCGCACGGCTTCTGTAAGTGTCGTTCCAATCCGCAAACCCCTCAAACCATGGAACAACGCCTTTGCCTCGTGTTCTTCCCGGGTGTTCAGGGTTCTTCAGGGCACGCGTAAGCTCGTCGTTCTCTCTGTTGGGCGTGAACACCCCCGTTCGAGCCTATTCTATTGCAACAAGTAAACTGTCGGTGGTTCCTTTAAGACATGTCCGCTCCAAAACCAGCCCTGTCTTTGGGTCCAACTTCCCCCCATGCGCATAAAACCAAGTCTTGCACCTGGGGGGCCAGCTCAATGTAACTGGAGTGACCCCTGCAGCAATCATCTCTTGCTCAGTGATATCCCACTTAGGCCGGGCCACCTCGTAGCCACCTGGCCCCAGATTATGGTGCCACTGCTTTTTCGCAGCATTAATCTTGTTTATTCTCGACCGTTCCTGAGCTACTTCCGATTTCCTGAACTTCACGAAAGCGTCCCAGTGATCTCTTGCCTTCTCCAGTGTTCCCTTGAATTCTGGAGTCTGCTTTCCTGCTTTGACGTACGCGGGCCATATATTTTCTTGTGGTTGTTGAATGCTATCGCCATCTTCTTAAGAGCACTGTTCTTGACTTTCTCCACATCTGCACCTGTCAAATGATCTGGTAGGGTGAAATGTGACATGAGCGATTCCCAAAGCAGATCTTTTGCTCTTTGGTCGACAAAAGTAACATCTGGATCTCCCTTTGCTGGCTTTTTCCATTCTTGAACGGAGATCGGGATTTGGTCACTGACAATAACTCCGCATTGACAAATGAACTTGTTCGCATTCTTCTTAGGTTCAAGCGGTTTGCCATTAGGTTTGATGGCATCGTTGTTGTACTTTACGCCAGCCTGCAACTTTTTGGCCGTGCCTCGAACTGTCCTGCTGCTTGTAGAAGATTTGCTCGATCCGGAGGGCTAAAAGAAGAAAGATCGATTCGTTAATATATATACAAATCAATTAAAACATGTGATGATCACCAGATGCCTTATATAAATATACCTCGCCGGTCTTTGTTATTTGAAGAACAACATTTCCTTCGTCGTCATTGTTCTAGACTTCATCTATTCGTTCGTCTTCATCAAATATCATACCATCACCGGTATTGTTCAGATATTGCGAGCCGTCATCTTCTTCATTCTCATCTGGGCTCGGGGAGCGTATGATGTCGAACATAGTCTGTTATCCTTCTCTGCCGGTATTGTCCATAGCTTTTATTTAACTAATCCAGAAGAAAGATAAAACAATTTAGTATTCAAATTAGAATGCATGCATGCAATCAATAAGGAAAAACTGAATCATAGTAGATAATATATATACATCTCGAATAATCCTGATAATATGCATCATCGAATATAATCTAGAATACATCGTCTCGAATATTATCGAATAATATAATCTCGAATACATCGTCTCGAATATTATCGAATATAATCTCGAATACATCTCGAGTATTATCACTAATACATCTCGAATATGATCATATATATAACATCACTAGCTAACATCACTCGAGGTGGACACCCAAAGAGAAGGAACAATAACGGGATCATAGCTCGGGTGAGATCCCTGAAGAACCTGCCAGGTATTGGAGAACCTGACGTCCAACGCAACCATGTAGCGACGGACGTGCTCGTCCTCCTCCCTGACACGGTGACATACCACCTCCGCGGGGGACGCCAGCCTCCGCCCCGAATGTGGCCCACGCGCCCGCCACCAAAGAAGCTCCGGGTCGACGACGGGACCCGGGTTCCTCACCAAGATGCGCGCCCCTAAAGGTAGCACCTCCCAGTGCCAGCCCGGTGAAGCCCAGTCCCGGACATGGCGCCTCTGAAGCAGGACGTCGTCGCGAACGAGTCGACGACGAGGATGCGGGCCGGGCATCGTTGACGTCGAGAACAAATTCTATGCAAATTTAACATTTTTTAAATGCTTGATTGTGATTTTTGTAATTCTTTTTCACTTGATTTTGCAAATACATCTTTTGCAAATACAATATTAAAAAATGCAACTTTTTTCTATGCAAATTTTTTTCTATGCTTGGTCAAAATTCCTCAAATGTTTTCTATACATTGTATACATACATATACTAATTGCTATATATACATTGGATCAAATGTCAAAATTCCTCAATTTTTTTCTATACATTGTATTCATACATATATATATATATACTAATTTCTATACATATTGGATCAAAATGTCAAAATTCCTCAAAATTTCTATACATACATTATATACTAATTAATTCTTCAAATGTCAAAATTCCTCAACTTTTTTCTATACATCTAATCATCTAGTGAAAAAAAAGGTCAAAATTGCTATACATATATACTAAAACATACAAAAATACATATAAATCATCTAACTTAAGAAAATGTGTGTGTGTGTGTTCATGCATGTGTGTGTGGGCTCGGGGAGGGGCGGCCATGGCGGCAGGGGGCGAGGGAGAGGGGGGAGAGCTCACAGCGGGGCGACGACGACGGCGAGGCGAGGCGAGTCGGGGGCGGCGACGGCATCGGGGCAGGCGGCGCGGCGAGGAGATCGGGGAGGAGCGGGCACAGGTGGCGGCGCGGGCGGCGTCGGGGCTCGGGGAGGAGGGCGCGTCCGGCGTTGGGGATCGGCGCGAGGAGGCGTGGGCGGCCGGCGTCGGGGGAGGCGAGACGGCGTCGGGGCAGGCGCGTACGGCGGCAGCCTGGCGGCGCGACGATCTCCTCTGTAGTGGTTGAAGAAGCAGAGAAACTGAAAAAAATTTCAAGTGTTGTATATATATGCGCAGGCCTTTAGTTCCGATTGGAGCCACCAACCGGGACTAAAGGTGAATTTCACCAGCCGAAGCGGCGGGAAGCACAGGCCTTTAGTCCCGGTTGGTGGCTCCAACCGCGACTAAAGGGGGGGGGGTCTTTAGTCGCGGTTGGAGCCACCAACATCGACTAAAGACCTGTTCCTGGCACGGCGCACTGCGGTGGATGTTTAGTCCCACCTCGCCCAACGAAGGGCGTCCACACCAGCTTATAAGCCCCGCCGCGGCATCTACCTCGAGCTCCTCTAAGCAGGCCTTTGTGGGCCTATTGAACCTGTGCTACCCTGTTGGGCCTACTGGGCCTTGCGGGCCTGCATCCTGGCCCAACTATAGGTTGGGTTTCTAGTCGTATGCAAGCCGTGGCGGACTAGTAGGCGGTTTTTTTATTTACTTTTCAGTTTTTTTTGTTTTCTTCTTTATTTATTTTCTTTTGTTTCTGAGTTGTTTTTTGCTTTATTTAGAGTTTCTGAGTGAATCTTTTTTGCTTTAGGTAAAAAAATATAAACTTTCTGTTAGTGCCAGTAGTTTTCAAATATGAATAGTTTAAATTTGAATTATTTGAAATTTGTGTGAATCACTAGTTTGTGAATAACTTTACTTTAAAAATTGAATCACTAGTCTTTTTTTTGCTGTTTAATATTAGTGTGTTTTATCATTATATTCAATTTGGTAATTCTTAGATTATTTTAAAAAATGAAATGCCTTTCTAACAGATGAGTTTTCGTCTGAAACCCTGATACTTCGAAAGAGATTGTCCATTTTGTACACGAAGTGCATCCAGTTTTTGCCGTAACCCTCTCAACTTTTTAGCACATGCTATGTGGGTGAAATGATGATACCATGCCAACTTTCAACCTTTTCAGAGTTCATTTTGTAATTCTTTTCAATTTCAGGGTCGTTTAGCTAAAAAAAAAATTAGTAAGTGCATGAAAAATAGCAAATGAAGTCAGAAAGGGTTGAAAATTGACGACGTGGCTTTGAATGGTGCATAATGAACGCACAAAAATTCTGGAGTTGAAATAAGTTTAAAAAAATGAAATGCCTTTGTAACAGATGAGTTTTCGTCCGAAACCCTGATACTTCGAAAGAGATTGTCCATTTTGTACACAAACTGCATCTAGTTTTTGCCGTAACCCTCTCAACTTTTTAGCATATGCTATGTGGGTGAAATGATGATACCATGCCAACTTTCAACCTTTTCAGAGTTCATTTTGTAGTGCTTTTCAATTTTAGGGTCGTTTAGCTCAAAAAAATTAGTAAATACATGAAAAATAGCAAATGAAGTCAGAAAGGGTTGAAAATTGATGACGTGGCTTTGAATGGTGCATACTGAACGCACAAAAAGTCTGGAGTTGAAATAAATTTAAAATAATGGCTAGTCTTATAGACCAGTGTAGGTTAGATGGAGCAGAGCAAAAGAGTGACACGTGCACTGGTGGGGGTCGCCGTGAGAAGTCCAGCGGACTCGAGGGAGTGCCGGTTCACCTCGAGGGTGGCTCCCAGCCCAGAGAGAAATTAATCACACGGGAGGAGTTGTCACGTCAATAGTCAAGGCTCGAGAGATGCAGAATGGTGCATACTGAACGCACAAAACACATAAGTACCCTAACTATTACAAAGATTCCCTCCGGTTTGTCCGAAGTGGGACTTTCCAGATATATAAGCTCGAAAACTCACTAGAGAAGAAATTGATGACAGTGAAGCCCGGTCACATCCCAGAGTGGGATCTTTGGGTATAAAACTTTTTCTTCGCGTGTGTCCCTTTGCACCGTAACCATGGACAATCTTCATCATTTAACTGGATGCTCGGGTCAATATTCACTGTGAAGGGAGCAATTTCATGAAACTTTTCATAATCTTCTGACATGTCTGTCTTGTCCTCCACTCCCACGATGTTTCTTTTCCCTGAAAGAACTATGTGGCGCTTTGGCTCATCGTATGATGTATTCGCTTCCTTATCTTTTCTTTTTCTCGGCTTGGTAGACATGTCCTTCACATAAAAAACCTGCGCCACATCATTGGCTAGGACGAATGGTTCATCTGTGTACGCAAGATTGTTGAGATCCACTGTTGTCATTCCGTACTGTGGGTCTTCCTTTACCCCGCCTCTTGTCAGATTGACCCATTTGCACCGAAACAAAGGGACCTTCAAACCACGTCCATAGTCAAGTTCCCATATCTCCTCTATGTAACCAGAATATATGTCCTTTGGCCTATTGGTGTTTGCTGCATCAAAGCGGACACCACTGTTTTGGTTGGTTCTCTTTTTATCTTGGGCGATCGTGTAAAATGTATTCCCATTTATCTCGTACCCTTTGTAAGTCAATATATTCGAAGATGGTAACTGGGACAGCAAGTACAGATCATCTTCAACAGCGTCGTCATGCATGAGACATGTCTGCAACCAACCGGCGAAAGTCCCCGTTTGTTCACATGTAATCCAGTCGTCAGACTGCTCCGGGTGTTTGGAGCGTAGAATATTCTTGTGTTCCTCGATATACGGAGCCACCAAGGAGGAATTTTGTAAAACTGTGTAGTGTGCTTGCGCCCAAGAATGCCCTTCCATACATATTATTGCTTTCGGTCCTAGCGTGCCTTTTTCACCCAGTCTGCCCTCATGCCGCGATTCAGGAACACCAATCAGCTTAAGGTCAGGAATAAAGTCAACACAAAACTCAATGACCTCCTCATTTTCATGGCCCTTGGAGATGCTTCCTTCTGGCCTAGCACGGTTATGAACATATTTCTTTAAGACTCCTATGAACCTCTCAAAGGGGAACATATTTTGTAGAAATACAGGACCTAGAATGGCAATCTCTTCTACTAGGTGAACTAGGACGTGCGTCATGATATTGAAGAAGGATGGTGGGTACACCAACTCGAAACTAACAAGACATTGCACCAAATCATTCTCTAACCTTGGTATGATTTCTGGATCGATTACCTTCTGAGAGATTGCATTGAGTAATGCACATAGCTTCATAATGGCTAATCGAACGTTTTCCGGTAGAAGCCCCCTCAATGCAACCGGAAGCAATTGCATCATAATCACGTGGCAGTCATGAGACTTTAGGTTCTAGAACTTTTTCTCTGCCATATTTATTATTCCCTTTATATTCGATGAGAAGCCAGACGGGACCTTCATACTGAGCAGGCATTAAAAAAAGATTTCCTTCTCTTCTTTGGTAAGAGCGTAGCTGGCACGACCCTGATGTATGCCGTCTTTTCCGTGCATACGTTGCTGGTCCTCTCGTGGCTCCGGTGTATCTTTTGTCTTCCCATACACGCCCAAGAAGCCTAGCAGGTTCATGCAAAGATTCTTCGTCATGTGCATCACGTCGATTGCAGAGCAGACCACTAGGTCTTTCCAATAGGGTAGGTCCCAAAATATAGATTTCTTCTTCCACATGGGTGCACGTCCGTCAGCATCATTCGGAACAGATTGTCCGCCAGGACCCTTTCCAAAGATTACTTTTAAATCCTTGACCATATCAAGTACATCATCACCAGTATGGTGGCGAGGCTTCTTCCGGTGATCTGCCTCACCTTTGAAATGCTTGCCTTTCTTTCTTACAGGATGCCTGCTCGGAAGAAATCGACGATGTCCCAGGTACACATTCTTCTTACATTTATCCAAATATATACTGTCGGTATCATCTAAACAGTGCATGCATGCGCGGTATCCCTTGTTTGTCTGTCCTGAAAGGTTACTGAGAGCAGGCCAATCATTGATGGTCACAAACAGCAACTCATGTAAGTCAAATTCCTCATGTGTGTGCTCATCCCACGCACGTACACCTTTTTCATTCCATAGCTGTAAGAGTTCTTCAACTAATGGCCTTAGGTACACATCAATGTCATTGCCGGGTTGCTTAGGGCCTTGGATGAGCACTGGCATCATAATGAACTTCCGCTTCATGCACAACCAAGGAGGAAGGTTATACATACATAGAGTCACATGCCAGGTGCTATGATTGCTGCTCTGCTCCCCAAAAGGATTAATGCCATCTGCACTTAGACCAAACCATACGTTCCTTGCGTCATCTGCAAAGTCCCCCCCACTTTCTCTCATTTTTTCTCCACTGCTACCCGTCAGCGGGTACTCTCAACTTCCCGTCTTTCTTACGGTCTTCTCTGTGCCATCGCATCAACTTGGCATGCTCTTTGTTTTGGAACAAACGTTTCAACCGTGGTATTATAGGAGCATACCACATCACCTTGGCAGGAATCTTCTTCCTGGGGCGCTCGCCCTCAACATCACCAGGGTCATCGTGGCTGATCTTATAGCGCAATGCACCGCATACCGGGCATGCATCCAAATCCTCGTACTCACCGCGGTAGAGGATGCAGTCATTAGGGCATGCATGTATCTTCTGCACCTCTAATCCTAGAGGGCAGACAACCTTCTTTGCTTCGTACATACTGTCGGGCAATTCGTTGTCCTTTGGAAGCATCTTCTTTAACATTATCAGCAACTTTTCAAATCCCTTGTCAGATACACCATTCTCTGCCTTCCATTGCAGCAATTCCAGTGTGGTGCCCAGCTTTTTCTTGTCATCTTCGCAATTTGGGTACAACAATTTCTTGTGATCCTCTAACATGCGCTGCAACTTCAGCCTCTCCTTTTCACTTGTGCAGTTTCTCTTTGCATCGGCAATGGCCCGACCAAGATCATCAGCGGGCTCATCTGATGCCTCTTCTTCAGCTTCTTCCCGCATTACCGGCTCAGCTTCTTCCTCCATTGTTGTTGTACCATCGTATTCATGGAACCCATGGCCAGGATAGGTGTCATCATCCTCTTCTTCTTCATTCTCTTCCATTAGGACCCCTCTTTCTCCGTGCTTGGTCCAACAGTTATAGCCGGACATGAAACCGGACTCAAATAGGTGGACGTGAATGGTTCTTGCGTTAGAGTAATTTCGATCATTCTTACAGTTAGCACATGGACAACACATAAAACCATCCGCCCGCTTGTTTCCCTCAGCCGCAAGCAGAAAAGTATGCACGCTATTAATGAACTGGGGAGAGCATTGGTCATCGTACATCCATTGCCCGCTCATCTTCATTACACAACACCGAAAAGACCAAATTAATACAAGTTCATACATAAAGTTCATACACACTTATTCTCATAAAACAACATACAAACTCTCTAGCTAAAGCATTTAAATGCAACAACAAATGCGATCAAGATCGCAACTAAGGTAACAATTGATCCAACAGCATAATGATACCAAGCCTCACTATTAATGGCATACTTTCTAATCTTTCTAATCTTCAAGCGCATTGCATCCATCTTGATCTTGTGATCATCGACGACATCGGCAACATGCAACTCCAATTCCATCTTCTCCTCCTCAATTCTTTTTAATTTTTTCTTCAAGTAATTGTTTTCTTTTTCAACTAAATTTAACCTCTCGACAAGAGGGTCGGTTGGAATTTCTGGTTCACATACCTCCTAGATAAAAAATATCTATGTCAACTTGATGGGCATAATTTATCATAAACACGAAATGCAACAAATAGTTATAAAAGAGAATATACCACATCCGAATCATAAACTGGACGAGGGCCGACGGGGATGGATATCAAAACCATGCCACTATGTATAACAAACCACGTACGGGTAAGAAAATTATACAAGTAACTATCTAAATCACACAAACATGATTTTTTATTATAAAAAGGATAAGAACAAGAGTCTCACCAAGGTGGTGCCGGCGACAGGACGGTGCGGGCGATCGACGGTGGTTAGGACGGGGACGGGAAGGCACTAAGTAAACCACACCTACATATGCAAACTAAGAAGTTAGTTTGAGCTCAAATTGCATATAAATCAAATAAACTACCACATATAAATACTCCCAAACTAAAACCCACAAATCACTATACTTATAGAGCATTGCAAGAGCTAATCTAGCAATGAGAGATGAAAGGACAAAGTTGCTAACCTTTGTGAACACTTGGATGGATGGGGTGCCTTCAAATCTTGACAAATTTTGGCAAAAATGGAAGATGAGCTCGAGCAAGAGGGGAAGAATAGAGGAGAGGAAAGGGGAAGAACAGAGAGCTCGCGGGCTGGACGAAGGGTTTATATAGGAGCATCTTTAGTCCCGGTTCGTGACACAAACCGGGACTAAAGGTTAGCCTCTAGTCCCGGTTTGTGTCACGAACCGGGACTAAAGGTGCTAGTGGGCCCCCAGCCTGACACCAGCCTGCCACCACCCCTTTAGTCCCGGTTCGTGTCACGAACTGGTACTAGAGGTTCAACACGAACCGGGACTAATGATTCCCGCCCCCTAGCCGTTGGAACCGGCACTAATGGTCACATTAGTACCAGTCCGTTTACAAACCGGGACTAATGTGGCTCATGTAAAGTAGTTTTTCTACTAGTGCACCCACACCCAGGATATTGAGCCCCCAATGTTCAAAGAAAAACCAGGCAAGAAACAGACAGCTAGGAGGAAGGGCCAATTTGAGGTGCCTGCACCAAAGGACACCAGCAGGATGGGAACAATTACATGCAGTAATTGTGGTCTACAAGGCCATAGATATACAAACTATGGGAAAACTCTGAAACCAAGTCTTGAGATGAGAAAGAACTTACACCAGGTGATTTCAAAGTTTGTATTCTATGTATGATTATTTTTGGTGTGGTCAAATTACTAATTGTTTTAATTTGGACATGCAGGAGAATAGAGAAATTTTCAGGGGTTCCTCAAGTGCTACACATCTACCCCCACAACAACAACATCAACATCAACACCAAATTTCAACCAGCCCAGCCTCATCTGCTCCACCAGTTCCTCCTAAAGTAAAGAGGAATAGAAAAACAGCAGTAGCAGCCAAGTCTTCTCCAGCACCCCCTAGAGGTTCAGCATCAACCGTTTCAAGAGGACCATCAACAAGTGGTTCAACACCAGCACCCCCAAGAGGTTCATCATCAACAAGAGCTCCATATGCAGTAAGGGATTCAATGCATCTAGAACATCCACTGGAGCAGCAGAGATATTAACAGGTAAGAGAAAGAGGGAACCTACTAACAAGTGGGAGGCCTATTTCACTACTAGTGGAAATCATTGAAACTGTTGAATGTTGAATTTGTGATGCTGAATTTGTGCTACTGAATTTGTGCTGCTGAACTTGTGCTGCTGAACTTGGATGTTGAATTTGTGCTACTGAACTTGAATGTTGAATTTGTGCTACTGAATTTGTGCTAGTGGCAAGTGCATGTCAGAATTTGGTTTGTGCTACTTGGATGTCTGAATTTGTTTGAGTAAGTAAAGGCACCTAGTAAGTTATTTGCTGAAGTTTGGTAGACAGAAGTTTATTATCCACCTATCCAACCACCAGTATTTTCTTCACCGTAGCAGTGTGTAGTCAAATCACCAGTATTAACCCTTTGCCTTTTTAATCGCACCACTTCATGACTCCAACCAAACCGCTCCACTTCTCCACTCACAAGCACACCATTGCCGGCGATGGCCTTTGGCCCGGGTTGGAACCAGGACCTAGAGGAGATCTGCGCCGGCGACGAGAAGAAGCTGGCATATGCCAGGGAGGTGACCACCTGGTTCGCCAGCGTCCACATCCTTCAAAACCATGCACGCGTGGTGAGGGCTTGCGCCAATGCAGAGGAGAGGGGGTGCATGCCTGACCTCCATAGCCCTCTGATCGAGAATCTGATTTGGGCGATGGGGGAGGCAAGGGATTCACCTGATCCAATGCAGCAAGCACACTGGTACATGTACTAGGACCGCACACAACTTCGTTCGGTCGATTTCATGGTCGAGAGGATCGTGCCGGTTATCCCCTTGGCGTGGATGGAGATGGAGCAGCAGCAGCCACCGGAGACGGAGCAGCAGCAGCCTCCAGAGCCGGAGAAGTAGCAGGAATTGGCCATGGATGAGCCTGGTTCATCAAGGAGGAAGAAGGGAGTGGGAGTTGGGAAGATGCTGACGGGACCTGTTCGCCGTTCAGAGCGCCTTCGTCAGCTTTGCATCGAGTGAGCATGCTACATGTGCAAGTTTCTGCTAGTACCTGGCCTTTGTTGCTTTAGTCAGCCTCTACCTAAGTCAGTTTAATGTTTCTGAAGATTAATCTATGTTGTATGGAGTGTGATATGTAATGTAGTTACTTTCCTGTTTGTAGTTTATAAACTAGTAGTACCTATGAAGTTTATGATGTTTCCTATTTCAGAAGTTTCTGCATTAATCTTTTGTGCAACATGGCTATCTGAAAGTTCAGTTGTGGCTACGTAGCTGAATAAAGTTCAGAAATGTTCCTATGAATCAGTAGTTGCAGTCAAACACCTTTGAATCACACAAATTTGACCATTAAATAGACCCCAACTACTAACATCTACCAGCAGTCCAATCGGTTAAATTTTTGTACACCCTTCTCAACTTCTCCTCTGAATCACTCCACCTAGCTTTTACTCCACAATTCACTATTCCTCTCTTTAAGTACACCACTTCAGGCACTCTTCCTCCACTCAATCTCTCCTCTACTCTTCTCCTCCTCCTCAGCTTACACTTCCTCTCCCGAGCTCATGGCCAACCCTAACCCCAACCCTTTCCCAACAGGGCCGGCTTGGACAACCATGTTGCTTGGTTCAGCACGAGGAAACCACCATCTCTTCATCGACTACATGGAAATCGCCAACAGGTACACCAACGTGCAAGAGATGGTCGATGATGTAGAAGTAGTGAGGGCTAGGGACACACCAGAGGAGAGGAGCAACATGCAGCAATGCCATGGAGTGGTGCAAGGTCTGCTCCCCATTGATATGTTGCTGTGGGCGATGAAGGAGGCTGACGCAGCCCACCCATGGTAGCGCCAGCGGTGGGCAACATACAAGATTCACTTTCCTGTCGACGATGAGGTTCAGGTGGTGCAGCCACCGGTGATGTAGAGCGCGCCCATCATCGTCTTGGACTCAGACGACGACAAGGTCGAAGATGTGGCACCACCAGTTCAGGTGGTGAAGCGTCGCTCCACAAGACTCGCCAACCAAAAGCCCAAGGATGAATAAGTGTTGCTATCTTCAGTTTCGTCGGTCTTAGCAATCTTCATTTTCGTCAGTGTTGCAATCTTAAGTTTCATCACTGTTGATTTCTTCAACTTTTCTATTGTCAGTTAGCTAAGTTTGAGTGTCAGTTTGGTCAGACTAATTTGGTCATTGCTATCTATGTATGTCAGCAGTATGTTAGACTATTTTACTATCTATCTGTTCGAAATATGCTAATATATGAAAGCTATGTTGTCTCGGTCATAAACCTATATATATATATATAGAGAGAGAGAGATATATGCAGATAATGGCTACACATAATCTAGGAAAGTAAAACAGCCTCATCATTCAACCTTCTTACTTACTTAACTTAGCATAGTAGGTCTTAACATAAAAGTCATTACATCATAGATAAAACCACCTAGTTCTTAAACCATTACAGTAGTTCACACCATCTTGATCCAGGTTCTTAAACCACATAACACATTCCCAAAATATACACCTAACATGCAAGACATTCCAAGGCCAGCTATATATATAGGCCTAATAATTACTTAACCAACACAGCAAGCACTTCACTCATCCATGATTACCTTGATCCTCTCCAGCTTATCTTTGATGCCATGCCCAGCCTTGAGCAGATCAACAATCATATACTCCAGCTTCTTCTTCTCTTGCTTAAGTAGGTCCCTCTCCCCCTCCACTTCCTTCATGGCCTTCCTCATGTTCTGAATGATATCTGCTTGGCTTTGAAGAATGCACCTTTGCTCCTTGGCAAGCTTCAGCTTCTCCTGTATCTCAATCTTTGCCTGATCCTCAAGTTGTTTCTTCTTTTCATTTAGATCATTGATTGCCTGACTGGTATAGTCCATGTCATGAGATATCTTGCCATCTTGATAGTTAAATAGGCTGGATACATCATTCACCAACTGGCTGTAGCTGTCTGCCTGGAAGTCAATTTCCTTCTTTAGCTTGCCCACCTCTTTCTCATGAGCTTATTTGTCCATCACCCTACCCATGTTCTGCTTATGGTACATGTCCCAAATCCTTGCTAGGCACCTTTGTAGGATCTCTGGCAAAGGAGCATCCACCCACTCCACCACCCCACAGTTCACACCTTCACCCCACAATAATTTCTATAAAGTAAGCACAAATTCACACCATTTCTAAACTACAAAGCACCTTACTTACTTACTTAATTCATTTAACTGAAGTCATAAACTTAATTCAGTTAAATGAAACCCTATGTTTAGATCAATGCTCTCTGAAAAAGGGCTTTAGCAACACTCAAATTCATTTAACAACATTTAATTCATGTAAATGAATGCAGCTTACTAGATTCAGTGCAACAGAGATAAATTTAGTTAACAGTTAACTAGATTGAGTTAACTGAATTTAGGTGTTCTCAGTTTCAGTTAACTGTTTATTGAATTCAGTTAACTCAAGATCTAGCTTCACATATATGCTTCCATATGTAAGGCACTTTTCAGTTTGAGTTGAAAACACACCACACATCTCTGCACAACTGAGAACACATTCACTTTGCACTTTCTGTTCTACCAACAAAACATGTAAGAGTTGAAGATTAAATACCTGCACAGAACAACCGAGGAATCGCCTCCCAGTCAAAGTGCCTTCGAAAGCTACCATCTTGTTGGGCCTCTGACGATGCATCATGCACTTTGGTTCAGATTCAGTGACAGAACCACAGAAAGATGGATCCACCACACTGTCGGGGGTTTCCCGCAAACATTTTAACCAAAAGAAACTTGGAATCAAACATTTAAACCAAAAGAAACTTGGAATCTCGAATTTGGATGACCTAACCCTAACCTAACCCTAACCCTGACTCTGTTCCACCATGATGTACTTACAAAGAGCTGAGGATCCATGGAAACCATGCAGATGTCCTCGTCCGAGCTCTCTTCGTCATTCCACGAAGGCATCCTCAAGTTCTACTGGCAACAATGCCGGCGGCGGCGACGGCGATATGGTCAGAGCATAAGGGAGAGCATGAGTGAGCGAGGAGGAAGAGAGTGACTGAGCTCAGAGCGGGCCACGACCTATTTGACCACTGACGTCCGTGTCTCGATCGCAAACGCGCCGTTAACACGCGGCCGTGAATGGTTGGCCATGCTCGCACCTGATTTGTGGGCCCAACTGGTAAAAATCGTGCTTAGAGTGGGCGAAGCGGGCGGTTCTCTGACATGGTAGTTTTTTGCCACGGATTAGGAAAAAAGTGATAGTTTTCGGCACAAATTTGTAAAGTGGTAGTTTCTGGGCACGTTTCCATGAAATGTGGTAGTTTTTGGTTAAATACTCGTACTACAAACATCATAATTTCGAAAATGCAAGTGCATGCAAATAGAAAACACGGCATGACAACAAAGTTTTATGTCCAACCCTCTTTGTGGCTTATTCTCCTTGTTGGCACCTTTGAAGATATTATGATCCCCCTGGAAGTCAGGGAACTCTAAATAGCAGATATGAGCACACGGAGCAAAGGCCATATACTTAAAGATTCTCGCTGAAAGATATGACCCAATTTGGGAACCACACATGTAGCGTCTAAAAGGCATGCATAACATCATCATCAGTCACCCGAAATAAGATGACATGTCGAGCAATGAAAACCTCTTGTATTAGTAGATGGGATAATCTACACACTCAGAAATGATATATGACATCACAATTTCTATACAGAGTCTTTTCATCTGGAGCAAGTAAATTAGGCACATAAATGCTACATCATAAATAGTAATTCACCAATGGCCATGCAAACATAGTTATAGCAAGCAAAACATAGCCACAAAGTAAACATCTACCATGTTTAAGCTTGAAACTCACCATTGGGCTTAACCAGAATAGAGGCAATTTCAATCACCCATGAATCGTCAAAAGTGCCTTATGTAAAGAAAAAAACATAATGTTTTCATGGGGTCAAGAACTTATGTACAATTAAAACATAGCATTTGACTTAGCTACAAGATGCGTTATTTAATAGCAAACTACATTTGATCAAATGAAAACACAAGCTGACCTGATGTTTGCTTTATTTTCTTGAGAAAGCACAAAAATGCAAGCTGTGAAAAATATGAACCTCGACATTGGAACGATTGCTAATTAATCATGGATACAATGTTCATTTATATATCGAATCTAATCAAGTGTTTTTACCCTCAAAACAATTAATTCCTGAAATCTAAACATATTTCAATTAATTCATACTGAAATAGTCCGCGCCCATGCATCACCCATTCCTCCCGGATGACACAAAATCTGCGACCTAGATATAAGCACCGAGAGAGACGACAGCCCTAGAAGAGGTGGTGGTGGTGGTGGGGGGGGGGGTGGTACCAGTGGCAGGTGCAGGAGACGGTGGTTGTTCACAACGGCAGTGGCAATGTTAGGTTATAAGGGAGAAGACGGCGAAGATCAGGAGCATGCACAAGGCAGAAACATCCATTCTCCGAGTATCTCCACTCCTGCTTTCTGTGGCTACGTCTTACCACCATCGAACTCTACAAGTGACAACATAAACATTCATGCACTGGCCATAATGGCTATCTCTCTTAAACCATCGCAATGCCACGGGAGCGACCATCTTGATGATTAACTTAAATTCCCTATGCATCCCATTTCTTAAGTATTTTCTCCGTGCAAGCACCACATCGATGCTGCTCAAGTACTTGTCATCCTCGTGTTCTGACTTGCACTTACAAACCACAAAGGTGGTGGAGTGGAGAAGTAATTATGCCATACTATGCAAGGAAGAAGCAGGGTGAATGAGGAGAGACTAACACATTAATTGGGGATCAATAAGAAAGATAATAATTAAACATGCACTACATTCGTGTCCAGAGAAACACTAAATACAAAGTTTTTTTTTTCTCAAACTAACTGGTGACATAGAAGAAAAGGTAGCCGAAAAGACAAAAAACATCCATGAATCAAATGTCAACAGCGCCACAGAAACACCCTCTTTTTGTGTGGCTCCAAGATCAAACTTTGATGCTAGATATGTGCCCAGTTCTGGAAGTCACAACTAACAATCAGGCACTGGTCATACTCACTAAGAGCATCTCCAAATGATGTCGTATAATCCTTTAGTAGAGGATATAGGCGGCTAACCGGACCGAACTCTCAAACCGTTAGAGGACGATAAATTAGCCTCTCGGCCCGAAAACTTCGGCCAAGTCTCTCACATATACTCGATTGAGGACGCACGGAGCCCACCCCCCACTTCTCCCGCTCGAGCGGCCACCCTTCCCGCCGCCGCCGCCCATATTGGCTGCAGCCACCACCGATGCCCCCCATTTCTGGCTGGGATGGAGAGGCAAGACCCTTCCATCATCCCGTCGGCCATTAGCACCGGCATGTCGGCGCCGAAAACGGCCACCACGGCGCCGCCCACACCAAAAAAGAAGTTGGGCACATAAACCTCCTCCAGTCCACCTCACCGACAACCAGCTCCAACAGCAAGGTCGGTGGCAAGGTCATTGCGCCTCCGGCGACGGCAGGCCACCCTCCAGCTGCTCCAGCCGCCAGCGGCCGCATTGTCATTCGTCGAGGAGGTGGCGAAGAAGATGAACAAGAAGATGGTTTTGGCACCTCGTCCTCATCCGATGCCTCATGCCCTGTCTCCGGCCACCCCTACAACAACTCCTTCGATGTGTCTGGCCTACGCTGCCGGCAACAAGGGCCGTGTGCGCCAAGTGGTCAATGAAATGCAACAAGAGATAGGATGGCAATAAGATTTCAAAAGATAGGAAGATTATAGGAGTATTCTGTGGTACATACAAAGAACGACTTGTGGACATGATTGAAACCAAGAAAGCCTTGGCAACTAACGCAAAAAAGAGAAGGCGGCGAGTTGTAATGATCTCAAGTTGTTGGAGGACAAGAAATGGAGGTCAAAGTTGGCGGCGAAGAGAGGAAGTTGAAGACGGAGGAGCGTAGGCTTGCACTCGATGAGGAGAGGCTTCAGAGGAGCGTAGGAATGAACGGAAGGCCAAAGAACATGCTATTATGTTCATCAACCCAACCACAATGAATGACATGACAAAAAAGTTTTGTGAGCTCACTCGTGGAGAGATCTTGACCCACAGAGTGGTCTCACTTGGGGATGGTGATGGTGTGGCTGTGTGGATGGTGGTGATGGTGATGGTGATGATGGTGGTGGTGGCCGTTTGGTTGGGGTGGTGGCCGTGGAGATGGTTGTGGCCTTGGTGGTGGTGATGATGGAGGTGGTCATGATTTCTTTGGTGAGGATGTTGTTTGAGTTTGTGTTGCATGCGTTTTGTCGGGCTAGATCCGTGACATAAAACATGCTATGTTGTGGTGATTTTGGATCAAAGTTGATCGATGTGATGCCTTTTAGATGAACTATTTGCATGTTTTAATTTGAATTGCTCGATGTGTGCAACTATATGTGTGTTCGTGGTTTATATGTTGTGAATGTTTATTTTGAAATATTTGAATGATTGATGATATAGTGTGCAATAGTTTGAAATGTATATGTGGTTACGCAAAAAAGAATTGAGAAAAAAAATATCATTCTCCTCTAAATACAGGGGATCGGTTAGGTCCGACCACCGTCAAAAGAGAATAATTATCCTCCTCTAAATATACTTGGACATACCATGCTCTAAAATTATAGAGGATCGGTTAGAGATGCTCTTAAAAGAAAGATATTCTAGCACTTTTTCTATCAGGTTTTGACCTTGTTATGCGGGACGTCGAGGACAAATGGATCTGGTTTTGGGAGTCTAAAGGAACTTTCTCGACAAAATATGTCTGTACAACATCAATTCTAGTTTGTGAAGGTCGGTGCTCCAGTGGGTTGGCTTGAGCGAGGTCGTTCAGCATGCTTGCTAGACGTTGAAATTTATCCTGTATGTTGCTGACGTAATTACCACAGAAGCAATGGCTATAAGAGATTGCCTGAAGCTTGCTAACTCTCTTAGCTTCAACCAGATTAAAGCGGAATCTAACTCTCTTCAAGTGCTTAATTTTTGCACTGGGCAATCAAGATGGTGGGATGCAGGATCGACAATTTTCATAGATTGCGTGGATACAACTACATTGGTTTGGAAGGTCAAATTTAAGAATTGTTTTTGTTTGGCTAATCAAACGACTCATGTGCTAGCAAACTATAGTAGTTGTAATAAGTCTTTTTTAGTTGGTTGGATGAGCCTCCTATCTTTGTTGTGAAGTAAGCTCGTGGACAACATAACTTTATTTTGATTTAAATATAGCTAGCCATGGTGGCCATTTTTTTTCACAAATAATCTCAAGAGACTAATTGGGTGTTGTTAATATATTTTTCTATAGATTTGGTCAACCATAAACAAGTTTGACTTAGGACAAACTCAAAACTTCAATTATTTTGAAATTGAGGTAGTATGTTGTAAACTCGGGTGACATGGACAGCCTTTGAACACGATGCTCCGTTACGAAACAAGTGTAATGTCAAAAAGCGTCTTATATTATACTCCCTCCGTTCCAAAATAAGTGGCTCAACTTTGTACTAACTTTATACAAAGTTGAGTCATTTATTTTGGAACGGAGGGAGTATTATGGGACGGGGGAGGAGAATATTCATTGAGAACTACTTGCTTTACTTGTGTGTACTGCAATGCTTCCATGCATCGTCCCCACAAAAGTAAAAGTGGATGCATAGCTGCATAATCCAGCGTATATTATTTCTGCATTGATTAAACACAAGAATTTTCGTACAGGTAGTATCTCCAGCCCAAATACAATGCAGAATAGGCATATAATTCATGAATCCAATGAATGCAATCCTGTCAAGACAGAACAAGCACGATCCATGAATCTGAAGAAGAATGCAGTCCTTTTGCAGCCTTTCAAATCAAACAGAACTCAACATGAAGAATGATCCAGGCTTCAGCCCAAGACCTGTTCATCCAGAGCCGACAGCCTACGCCTGCAGATGGGGCACTTCTCGCTCTCCTTGAGCGTCTCCTCAAGGCACGCGCCATGGAAGACGTGGGGCAAGGAGCACCCGGGCCACGCGGCGGCGTCGCTCTCCAGCGGCTCGAAGCAGACGGGGCACCCCTGCCCCGCGCCCTCCTCCGTGACGATCTTCCTCCGCTTCGTCGGCCGCTCGCAGGAGTCTCTGTCTTCGTCGTCGACGGTTTCAGCTTCATCCGCGCATTGCACGTGCACGGGCTCCGGCAGACGCAGCTCCATGGCGACGTGGTACCCGGGCCACGGCTCCGCGCCCGCCAGCGCAGCGCGCACGCGCTCCATGCGGCTCCGCGTGTAGTCCTCGCGCCGGAGGATGCCGACGTCGGCGATCACGTGGACGCGCGTGGCCTCCGGCGGGACGCTCACCTGCGAGACCAGCCTCGACCACAGGGCCTGCAGCGCCTTGGTGTGGTGGGCGGGGTATATCAGCGGCGCTAGCGAGGACCCGGCCCACGTAAGCGATCCCGCCGCGTCGCCGGCGGGCGGGACGGCGAACCGGAGCTCGTGCAGCTTCGTGCTCCTGCACACCTCCACGCCGCCGGGCACCGCGGAGAAGTGGGTGTAGCGGTAGAGCACTAGTATCTGCTTGCCTCCTTGGTCTTGGCTATGTGCGGCCGGGCGATCAGCCGGCGGCACTACGACGGCCACACGGACACGCAGGTAGCCGGCCGTGATCCCGGCGGAGGCGAACTGCGGCGCCGGGCCCAGGAACCGCCCTCCGGGGAGTACGTGCCGCCGGCGGAGAAGCGGATTTCTGATTAGCGGCAGCGATGTCCCGCCGCTTGCCTCGGCCTTTTCATCGCTCGCGTCGACCTTGAGCGGCACGTCGACCTCGCGGTCCCTGTCTCTATCCATGAAGAAGCCGCCGACGCTGTCGCCGAACTCCTCGAGCTCGTCCCCGCTCTCCTCCTCCTCCGATTCCATGTCGCCCTGGCACGGTTCATCGTCGTCGTCCTCCACAAGATCCGGCGCTTCTTCCTCCGTGTCGCTCGCCAGATCAGAAGGCCGCGCGAGCGAAAGGACGTGGCCCTGAGCGCCGGCGGAGTCTTCCAACGGTCGATCAGCTAGAACCGTCGTCGGTCGTGCCTGGGTTTCTCGATCGGTCTATCCAAAGCGGCGCGAGCAGAGCACGAGATCGAGCTTCTAGATGAGAATAGAACATAGTATGTGTTGTGTTGGCTTCGGATTTCAGACCCCCGCCTTTTATATGGACTCGCGTCCAGCCCGAACCCCGAAGCGCGGGGCTCGAATTAGAATCGAAGCGCGTTCGTGTTCCCTGTCCAAAAAGGGAAAGAAACACTTATTGGAAAGCAATTCAAATTTGCTTTTTTTTTAAAGAAAGAAACCAAAGAAAAATGCAAAAAATGCATGTCGCCGCTGTTTTCTTTCCGAATAACTTATCTATTCATCAAGAGGTAATATCACGGCTAGTCACAGAACTTGCATCGGATATGCAGTTTGGTGCTAAAACTTTAAAAATACGTTTTTTTTATGATCTAACTTGTGTTTAGGTGCAAATACGGTCACTCCGGCTATTTGCGCGCGTATACACCGTTGGCGTGGCATGCCATGTAGGCACGGGCCCGCTATTAGTGACAGATATCGCTTCGGGGCGACGCGCACACATTTTTTTTATTTTGCACAAAAGTAATCAAATTTATTTAATTACGAACAATGGCCCTCAAATAAAATAAAAAAGGCTGCAGGTGATGGGTTCGAAACCACGACCACCTAATAACACACGGGCGCACATGAGCTACCCAGTACACCAAGTACCTTTTTGAGCTCGAAAAGAGAAATGCGAGTTTTATGTTTTTGCAATGACCACTACTCATATCCAAATAATTTTTTGCTAACCAAATTTCCATTAAGAGAAAAAATTGAGTGCCCAAAATTTTGAATTTAAAGGAGAAAAACTAGTCTAATAATACATGAACGTAACTTAAATCCTCATATGGGCATACAATATGAGACCCTCTTTTGGGAAATATATTTTTGTGTTACTCACGCTCATTTTAAAAAATCACGTTATTTAAAATATTGTTCTCGTTGCCACAACAATGAATTCGACTCGCGACTTTTCTATAGGGTAGGAGTCGGGCTGACCACTGTACAGGAAGCACTTATAAAGTAATTAGTTAAACTAAATATATGTAGACATTAAAAATTAAATTCAAAATTTATTTCAACATTTTAGGCAAAAAACCCATAATTGCCGAGATATTTCGAAAACAGGATTTTGCAGCTCCTTCTAAGAAAACCAGAATAAAGAAAATCTTGCTCGTGAACAAGTTTGTGTGCGTTTTGGGTTAAACATTATACATTTTGACGCATGTTTTAAAATTGAATTTCATTTAAAAATTTCTGGTGAAAAAAGATTTTTCGGAAACCTATTTTTCTGGCCATACCCGGGAAAATAGATTCGAGCAAAATACTGTGTGTCCAGTGTAAAAGTAAATTTATCTCCAGGTATGCATGAAACTGTGTTAGGTGGAGTGGTTCGCTAGTGCGTTCAAGTAAATGAAGTCGCGAGTTTGGACCTACCCCACCCTTTTTATTTCTCATTTCTTGCATCAATTTGTTTCAGTCACTGACAGTGGGCCATAGCCGCACTGGCATGCCACGTAAGCACGGGATACAGACGAAGTGACCGTATTTGCACGAGATGACAAGTTATGTGACCACAAGTCCGTATTTTATAAGTTCTGTAACCAAACTAAACATCAAGCGCAAGTTGTATGACTCCCGGTGATATTACCTCATTCATCAATTGTCATGGAGATATTACAAAATCTGCTACTTCCTCCGTTTCTAAATATAAGGCTTTTTAGATATTTCAATATGGACTACATACAGATGTATATATAGACATATTTTAGAGTGTAGATTCATTCATTTTGCTTCGTATGTAGGCCATATTGAAATATCTAAAAAGACTTATATTTACGAACGGAGGGAGTACTAGCTAGTACTGGAAAATCTAGTGACTGAAACACACGCGCGCTGTACTGCGCCTGTTTTTCTCACAAACGCACGAAGCCAGCGTCGATAGCCCAACCAATGACACACGAAGCGCACAACATTATAGGCAGGCCGCCGCCCATGTAAAACAACCACCCAACAGTCAAAGAGAAACGTTTTTTTTTTTACCTGTGAAGTGTGTACATGATGTTCTGAAGTTTGGCCAAGTGATAAAAATTGTTTGACCTTTGTGTCTTTTGGTTCATGTACACTATATCTCATCCTATACCTAAGTGGATGCGAGAAAACAACATAAAGCATGCTATTCAAGATACAAAAGAAGTATATGGTCACACAATGGTGTCAGTTGTTCTCAATCAATCGACCTCGTAATCTTAAAGTGGTTGCGAAGAACACATGGATGACGTTGAATGCTGATGTAGTACATACTGAAAGTAAGGTGAACATGCACATAAGAGCAAAATATGAGAAAACATCAGCCACACTGTTGTCGCACTAAATTTGAAAGTCTTCCAAAATAAGCTTAATCAACATATGATTTTGTTGCTGCTGCATCAAATCAGCAATGCATGAACGTCATCGGTGGCTAAAGTATTAGGATGCAGTTTTTAATACACTCAGAGCCATTGGTCGTCGTTTCATACAAACACTTTCATGGACGGGTGCTCTTGGTTTGTGACCACCGGAAGTACAAACACTTACGGAAAGCATGATTTCTTTACAATATTAAGAGGAACATCATTGTACGACGCTACAAAGATTCAACATTGGGATAGGCACTATTGGAATTTTCCTCTTTGCCGAGCGTTAGGCTCTTTGCGGAATGTATTATGTCGGACACTCGGCAATATTATCTTTGCCGAGTACCTAACTCGGCAAAAACATGAAACTCGGCAAATAGGCACTTTGCCGAGTGTCGTGGAAAAAACGCTCGGTAAAACGACAAAACTCGGCAAACAGGGCTTTGCCAAGTGCTACACTCGGCAAACATGGCTTTGCCAAGTGCTACACTCGGCAAAAGGGAGTCTTTACCGAGTGTCACACTCGGCAAAAGGGGGTCTTTGCTAAACTGCACGGTTTTGGTTGTAAAGGTTGCATACGACCTCGGATGAAGATGGTCCAAAAATCAACGTTGTTCATTTTGACGAGACGGACAATTTCCATGTTGAGAACTTTTTCATTTAGGCCATATTACTTACACTTTTTGGCATGCCAAATATTAATATAATCTCAAATGACCAAGGTGATGGCCATATTCATTACATGATTTATTATAATGATCCCCAATTAGACACATAGGCGCATCTTGGCATTACAAACAATGTTGCCAAATAGAGTTTCCTTCTTTTTTGCACAAAAAATCAATTTTCATTTTGTAAATGTCGAAAATGGGTGTTTTTTGTGAAGCAAGTACAAAACTAGGGTGCAAAATGGCACCACTGCAATTATCACCATAAGTAGACCATATTTTATGCACAATTACCAAGTTTCATAGATTTTCTAATTTTCCATCTACTTTCGCACATTTAAATGACTTTATGTCAATTTCCCGAAAGTGATTCAAAATTTGAACTGCAAGTGTGTGATAGTTCTGTCATAAAAATTAGCAAAAAATACTTTTAGGTACACAAGTAGTCATTATATGGGAGAACCACTTAGAGTTTTGAGAGATTCAACCTCTTGTTATGAATAGCCATGTCAACCATTTTGACCCTGTTTTGGAAAAAATGAAAGAAAAAAAAAATACAATTTTTAAAAATGCAATCCTTTCGCATGGAGTCCTGTTATGTGTACTACTTGCGAAGAAAAATACCAAACTTCCAATATAACTAATTTAAAAAAAATTCCTTCACAAAACGGGCTATCGTGTATGAACATTCGTGGCTTTGAAAAAAATTTGTTTTTCATTTTCTTTGAGTAAAAGATGGATATAAAATGGCACCACTCCAATTTTCACATAAAGTAGACCATATTTAATAGCAAATCCCAATTTTTTGATTCGTTTGCAATATTTCTAATATTTTTTGGTATTCCCAAGTGTTGCACTCGGTAAAAGTCAGACTAAGAGAAAGCACATTCTCGACCAATTTCATAAAATCACATGGATGCATGACGTGGCAGCCTTGCTTTACCTCACCGGCTCCTTTCCCTCTCTCTCTCCTTATCTCCTCCCTCTCAATCACAGCCACGAACACCTCCTCTCTCTTTCTTCTCTATCTTCTCACACCATGCACATCTCGCTGTCCACCGCCGGCCGCCGGAGAAGAGCGGAAGACCGGCGACTTGGGCAAAATCACATGCAGGCATGCTCTTCAGCCAGCCGCTCGCGACGCTGGCCAAGTTCAACGTCGAGCATGACAGTGGCCCGTACATCTACGGCATCTCGGAGATCGACGGCTTCAACTTACTATGCGGCTCGCCGGCGTGATGCGTGTTTGTTGTCCGGCGTTATACGTACGTGTGTTGTGTTGGCATGTTGATGCATGCATGCTTGTGTATTGTGTATTGATGTGTCATGTGTGTGGCTCGGCCGGCGGGATGCGCGTGCATGCTTTGAATTAGAAGCTCGCCGGCTGATGCGTGTGTGTACTCACGAGATGAGCAGCTAGACAACCACAGGTAGACCCGTCCGTCGTCTTGAGCCCCGTCCCTACCGCAAGCGCGACGAGCTCCGGCCATCGGCGCCGCCGGCGTTGTTTTTTTTATGCAAAGTTTTACCTAGTGCACCACTCCACAAACATGTGACACCTGGCAAACTGACTGATTTCCTCCGTTTTCGTTCTCCGTGAGTAGCTTTTTTGCCGAGTTTAAAAGTTTGTCGGAAGGGGGTACGTCGGGTATCCTTTGCCGAGTGCAACACTCGGCAAAACCTTTGCCGAGTCTTTTTTGCCCTTTGCCGAGTTTTTCGGGCACTCGGTAAGGCGCGGATTCCAGTAGTGAGGTATATATACATCTTAGAAACTCAATGTACTGAACCATATCCAAAGGTGTGGAAGCAGATGCGTCTATGCAAGCATCTTCATTTTGGAGCAAAACACACATGCAGATGATGGGCCTTTTTCACTGTTTTGACCTTCTCAGCAAATCTTAGCACAAAATGAACTCCTTCAAAAACTATTTCATGATCTGACCTTTTTGATAACGCCACAAGCCGTGGCGTTTCATCTCTATTTAGAAACGCCGAACTAGCCCGCGTTGCTCCCCTTCATAGATAAGTGGGAAATCTGAACAAGTTAGTGAAACACCACTAGCATTGGACGCCAAGGGGCTTGTCGTTTCTAGCAACGCCACACGCTGTGGCGTTTCTGCCCTGCCACGTAGTGTTTCGATCGGGCCAGCAACGCGAGCTGGGTTGACGTTTTCGTATAGTGCGGCAACGCCACCGCCTGTGGCGTTTCTAAAAACGGTCAGATTGTGAAATAGTTTTCAAAGGAGTTCATTTTATGCTGGCCCAGATGATGGCAGTAGCAGCAGGGACAATGAATGAACTCAAAAAATGCATCGAAGCACATAGATAATTACCTCTAGAGGGGACGCATAGTGAACAGTAATAGCCTGAAAATGGAAATAAGGAACATGTGTGATACCCGATTCATAGTTGAGATATTCAATCAAACTATAGTCGTTAGCAGAATCAAGTAGCACCGAGGAAGCATGGCTATGCAGTACTGTTATATGCAGAAGAACCAAGATTCCCTAGAAAATACAGCGCTTGAATTGGATGTGATAAAATTTAGTCAACATGGAGAAGAAATACGTTTTTTTGACTCTATTTTCAGAAGTCACCCCAATGAAATCACAAAAGAAACAAAAGATTGGATAAAGATATATAGCAAGAGCAAAAATTATTCTACACTGCCATTTCCAATCATTCTATGACCCCTGAGCAATAAGAGATCAGTTAGACGAATGTACTCCCTCCGTTTCTGTTTAGTTTGCATATAAGATTTGGTCAAAGTCAAACTTTGTAAAATTTGACTAGCTTTGTAGGAAAAGATATCAACATCCACACTATGAAATCAATAATATTAGATGCATGATGAAATTAATTTTCATAACATATAACTTTAGTATTGGAGATGTTAATATTTTTTTCTATAAAGTTAGTCAAACTTTACAAAGTTTGACTTTGACCAAATCTTATATGTGGACTAAAAAGAAACAGAGGGAGTATATGCATCTTGCGACATAATTGTACGCTACCATGTTGCTAAATAAAGTAGCTACATGTGTTCTCGGAGCAGCAGTTCCGACATGCAAGGAAACCAACAAATCTAACAATCTGGTAAACCAATGTCTTCAACTATTCAGATGCGTCATTATCACCGTATGAATTTAGTACTAATATCATAAGTATCACTTGGATAACTTATCCAACAATATAAAATGTAAGTAAAGAAGGTATTATCAAAATCTATAATTTTTATCATGACCATTGGGAAAGTAAGAAACTAAATAAAAAGTCTCATCCCAAAAGAAGGCAATCTACCAAAATACTTACACATTATAGAATTAGTGACAACTGATACAAACATGGAGCAAAGTTGAGTGATTCAGCCATGTAAACTACAATGACTACTTGATAGTCTAGGTCATTTTGTATTCACTTCCAACAAGATCTCATTTTCCACTAAGATTACTCACTATAGTTGTAAAACATGCAGAAGGGGAACCATAAGTGAAAAATGATGAAAGGAAAAAAAAAGTAATGGTAAAAAACATATAGTACCTTCATAGTCTAGAGACGTAACGAACAAATATATGAAAAAACATTACCATAGATCTTGTCTTCTTTAATCACAACCAAACACACTAAAAGAAATGAGTCTCTTCTCATATGAATAATCCTAAACCTTGGAAATTCTGAGTATAGCACTCACAAATGAAGCAATGCTTTATGATTAGATCATAAAGACAAATGTGTTTCTCTGTTATTGTTCTCCTAGTGACTCTCCTATTTTTGTCTGATATGAAATACTATCAGAGATACCCACAAAAAAAATACTACCAGAGAAGCTGAAGGTGGGCTGCATACGTTCTCCAAATTCAGAATGATGACTTATTTTTTGAACATAACTTGAGTCTATTAGGTTTGAGATGAGACCAAGGATGAAGAAGAGAACACATGGAGATGGAATAGATTAATTAAACCACCCATAGCTTGATTAATTGAATGGTATGGGGCCCTTTTTTCTTTAAATGAAGATGGTAGGACACTAAAATGTAGAATGCCATCCTAACTATCCTGACGATGCAGAAACTTCCATGAAAATAATTGTGGTATTTATCGGCAATCATGGTTGCCTCATACTGAGAATCAGGGGAAGATGAGCACTCAAGCTTGGATAAAGTAAATTATGTCTCATAATAGTGAAAATGTACAATCGAACCACGGAAGAATTCATTTTACTTTGTAAGAAGCCATAATAAATAAAAACTTCCATCTTACAATCAATTAAGTAGAAAACAAGACCATCATATATTTACTCGGTGGTAGACTATAGCCCCAAAAAATGATAAGCTCAAAAGTTTGCATAAAGATTAAGTTTTCCAGTGATTAAATGTTTGTAGATTTTGGTCGGTGATTACCGCGAGACGCGAGTTGAACCTGTTTCAGTAGAAGAATCTAAGACTTGAAACCAGAACAGAAGCACTATGGTTAGGATGTGTAAAAATGCATTTCTAGTGAGTTGTAGTTTTACTAAATATATGTTCACTCTAAACTACACATGAACATCAAGAGTACTTACATGTTTCTACTTGAACTTCATATGTTGTTACCTTATCCAGTTATTTGCAATTTTAAACTGACACATAGATGAGCATGTAAAATTCAAGTAGCCGATGCTAAATGTGAAAGTTAAGGCTTCTAGATACCTGGCTTTATTGATTGAGAGAATTGAGATGAGAATACCGGCTTATGAGGTACACACCAACGGTGCTAACGGCGCAACATAATATTAAACCAGACATCCAATCTAAAGGGATGTCTTGTTCCTCGTACCATGAGATGAGACTGTTTGTGTCAGCAACACCACTGCATCTTGCAATAACATGTACTCTCTTCACTGTTTTGCGAACACATAAACATAATGAATATTAGTGGAAATATGAATTGTTTGGTTACCTAAGAAAGTGCACCAGAGAAAACAGTATACATAGTATAATAAATGCTAGCTTACTACATTGATCAACGGCTAGTGTTGAGAAAATTGTATACATAATAACAGCTAGCGTAAGTAGCAAACTGAACTTCACAACTACCTTACAACTCTAGATTAACTTGTATCACTGTCTACCTTGTTTTTCTCCAATTCCTCCAAAGTAAACAAATTTACTAATTCTAGCATGACTCTGAATCATATCCTACTTCTCCGCAAAGAATCATCACTCGGATATTTAGTTTTAATGTTGAGACCAATTTGTTCAGCTCTGCTCTTGATTCTTTTTACTTGACACAAGAAATGTTTTCTTTACCTTGTTAACACTATCTAAGAAAAACTTGAGTATGTCAAACCGCATCCATAGAACTATTCAGTTGGGATTTTTTTGCGAATACAGTTGGGAATATACTCGAAGCCAAATTACATTTTTTGTAAATTCAAGACTTACGTTGCACAAACTGAAGTCTCTTACTGGACCAAATAGTAATGAGCTCAAAAGAAAAGCAATCATATAGCTAGGTACGTTAGTGAAATAATTTTTAGCGAGGCTTATTCAGAATGGCCATTGTCAGATAATTCAAGTATTTAAATATGTACCCTAACTATCCTATTCATGGCAAATGACACAATTTAACGACGAATGGCCACTGTTAGAACCACCATGTATACTGAAAACAGAGTATATGTCAATCGGAGAAAACATCCTAGTTTTGTTGATTTTTTTTTCAGGGATGCATTGGTAGAGGAACATTGTGCATACTTTCTATCATCATCCACAAGCATGTTGGAGATATGCCCTAGAGGCAATCATGTATGATGATATTTCCTATGTGTTTATGAATAAAGATAGTCCTTGGACATTATCAATGATGTGTATCAGCAAGTACGTGACTTGTTTGTGGGACTATGCATTGTATGATGACTGTCCTAAAAGGTCCCTAGTCGAAAAGGCTGTGTGGACGCGCAGCCGACTAGACTAGCATATGACATGGTTGATGGCTTGGTCTCACTGGCCATGGAGCATTGGATGCTAACCGGATAATATGGACTCGGAAGGATCTGGTCGGATTCGACCTAGTCGGATCCGAGTCGAGATAAGGTCCGAGTCGGACAGACCCAACTATGAGACGCAGCGATATGTCATCCGTGAGTCTCTAGTACAACATATGTTCTATGTCCTAAGACCTGAGCTGGCGCATGTACTCGGGATGGTGACAGACCTGCTTTGGGCCGACCAAACGCTACTCCGTAACTGGGTAGTTACAAAGGTAGGTTTCGGGCTTGTCCAGACCCATGCCGTGAGACATGGTCGAGCAATATGGGATTTGCCCATCCGATTAGGAGAGATATACTCTGGGCCCCTCGTGTGATCCGACCAAGATAAGCATGGCCATGCGACAGGGATTATGAGATAATCCGGTTAGTGGTCGGCATCACTGGAAAGAGAAAGAGGTCGGGCTAGCACAAGAATGACAGACTCACCTTGAGCCCGACAACATATATCGTGTGACAAAGGGAACAGAAGTGTGACATGTTGTACAGGTTCGCCAACCAGCTTCAGTGTCTACTTGGTGGTCGGCACGCCTTCTAGAGTGTAACACCCCCAGTGGTTAACTACAGTAATCACCCTTTTGACAATGCCAAGTCAGCATGATTAACAGTGCATGATCATCATTTGCACCATAATGCATTTCAACTTCTAACTCAAATTCAAATTAAATTAAAGTGGAAAATAAAAGTTGTTCAAACTGGAAAACTAAAATGTGCATCATGTTGCAAATATTCCCCTAGCATTTATAAAAATGATTGCAACATTAGTTGGAATTGTAAAAGGACTCGAACAACAAGAAACAGCAGCAACATAGCACTATTCAACCCCTTTTCAATTAAATAAAATCCAAACCAAAAAGATATGGACGCCAAACCAGTTTCTAGCAGTGACTAATAATGCACCATATTTATTTGGGCTAGTTTCATATTTTACAAAAGTATTTTGAAATCAAAACAAAAGTCAAAACAGAAACTAAAAAGAGAAAACAGAAAAGAAAAGAAGAAAAAGAAAAAGGCCCACTGTGCTGGGCCTAAGTCAGCACAGTGGCCGGCCCAGCCCAACTCGCTCGTCCTCTTCGTACTGCTCACGCCCGGGGCTCGCTGTCGAGCACCTGGCGCACGCACGCGCGCACGCCCAGGCCCCTCCCTCCCTCGCGGTCGACAGTGCGTCGCCGCGACTGCCGCGTATATGAGCAGCACCCCGGACCCCCTGGCTCTCCCTCGCCTCACTCTCCCCTGGACACCACCTCTCCTCTCTCTCCAGTGCGCAGCCATGGCACCGCCGCCGTAGCACGCGCGGCCACCGCCTCTGCCTCGTCGCGTGACCGTGCCCGCATGGTTCGCCTCCGTCGACTACGCCTCTCCCCCGAGCCCCACGAGCTAGAACGCGTCGCTGCGTCGCCGGCGCCTTCATCTTCCACCTTCGGCCGCCGCACGCCATCGCCGACTCCGGCCACTCCGAGCCCTCCCCGCGCACGCTAAGCTCACCTACAGACTCGCTGTGAGCACCTCGTCCCCCTCCCCCTCTCCCCGCGCGCTCTTCGTGCCCGTACGCGTCGCCCCTCTTTCGCCCGAACGCACCGCCGCCTAGCTCGTCGCCGGTGCCGTTCCGGTGACCAAACGGCCTCGGGCCCGTGCGCATCGTGCTCCCCGCATCGCGCAGGCCACACCTAGCTTCTCCTTTCGCTCGCTAGCGCGCCGTAGCGCCGACCCCGTGCACCACCCGAACGCCATCGCCGCTGCGGTCATCGCCGGCGCCGTTCCCAGCGGCCCCCAACCACGCCAACACCACCACGTGACACGGCGCTCGCCGCCCGTTCGAACGGGCCAAGCCACGGCCCCGGAGACGCCCTGAGGGCGAAACCCGAGCTCGCCGGAGCTCGCCACCGCGTCTGGGCACTCCGGCGCGACTCCGGCGGCCGGTCCGACGTGGCGCCGCGGGCCCCACGGCCCAGCCACTGACTCTGGGCCCCACTGGGTCCCGTTGACCTAGTCCACGCTGACTGGGCGGGCCCTGTGTCTATGACATGTGGGTCCCGCTCGGTAAAACGTTTTATTAAATAAATAATCCGTTAATAAAATTAATTAGTGATTTAAAACACTAATTACCCACTGACTGCTGGGCCCCGCCTGCTAATTAGTTTAAATAGATTAAGCTAACTCTGTTTAGTTAACTGAGTCACTGACATGTGGGCCCCACATATCAGGTTTGACCTGGCCGGCCCCCTGTTGACTGCTGACGTCATCCATGCGTCATGCTGACGTCACCCTGCTACTGTTCTGGATAATTCGAATTAATAATAAATCTGTAATTTCAGAATATTGTTTAAACTTTAGAAAATCATATCTTTTAAACCGTAACTCCGATGAAAATACTTTCTACATGAAAGTTGCTCAGAACGACGAGACGAATCCGAGTACGCGATCCGTTCGTCCGTCACACGTCCCTAACTATCCGAACTTGCAACCATTCCCCTCTTATCCTCTGTCCGATAATTCCAAAGACCCGGGAAATATCGTCAGATATTCTCCCGCTCCGTCTGTTACGTGTGATGCTGCGTTAGACTACCCCTAGCACCGTGTATCGTATTTGTCATGCTTATGTTTGCTATATATTTATACTATTTCCTCCCCCTCTTCTCTCTCGATAGCCCCCGACCCCGACGTCGTCCCCGAGACCGACGCAGCTCCGGATCCCGAAGACACCATAGACAACCTTGCCCTTGCCGCCGAGCAACCAGGCAAGCCCCTCCCTTGAGCATACCGATATCGCCCATTCTAATTTCCCATGCTTGCATTAGAATTGCTGCTGCTGCTGCTGCTGCTGCTTTACCTATTCTGATGCATAGCCTGTTCATTGTAACCTGCTGTTGATAATTACCTACATATCCTAAACTGTTTAGTCTAGGCTGGGTAGAGACCTATCAGTGACCCCACTTATCCCGACTGCCGCGCTGGATCGTCAGAAGACCCGATCAACGGGATTGAAGACCAGGCCCCGACACCGCACATCACCCCCCCCCCTTAGTTGTAACGACACTGCAGCGTTACTATCGAGTGTCGAGGGTGAAACCTCATGTAGCACTTCTGACGTTAACTCTGTAGAGTAGTTATTCGGTCGTGGTCATCGAAGGTGATTCCTCCTTCACCGCTTCCGATAACGACGCTGTCGTACAACACCTCAAGTGTGGACCCAGTGAGGGTGATTCCTCCTAGTTCACCTTGACGGATACATCGAGTGGGAATTCAATGAGGGTGATACCTCGGATTCCCTGATGTTATGGACACACGGATACTTGGACTTTACAATGTTACTTGGAAAGGCGGGTCGACCCTGAGGGGTACCCGCGTGTGATGTGGAGGCGGGTTGCCAGTGTGGTGCCCGAGTGGTGAATACGAGGCGCGGCCGGGCATTCTTAACCCTTGCCGCAAGTCCTCGAGACGGGGCGACGGGGTCACATCTTTCGTGAGTCTCTGCTCGTTACCGCAAGCCCTAGTCCTAACGATTTGGATATTTGATCCGAGCAGGCCTCTGGCCTGATAGCACTAACCATCACGTGGGCATAGTATGGGCGTTCTGCATCGTATGCATCAGCCGAAAGCCCTGTCAGACGTCCAGTTCAGCAGTGCGGCATGGAGTGATTGGCGCCATTTCGGTGGTGCTTGGATCTGGGCCATGTACGCAACGACCCGGAGGGCGAGGGGCGATGGCCAAGACCCCCTTGCGCTTAGGATGTAGACCGGCGGGGACCTCTCTGCTGAGCTATAGGTAGGGTTGCGATGTGTCGTTTGGCCGAGGCCGGGCATGACCCAGGAAAGTGTGTCCGGCCGAAGTTAATCGAGCGTGTTGGGTAAGTTGGTGCACCCCTGCAGGGAAGAACATTACTATCGATAGCCGGTCCTACGGTAAAGGACACTCGGAGTTGTATCCTGATTGATACAATTTAGAACTGGATACCTGTGATGAGACCTGTATATATGGCTCTGGGATTGCTTCTCGCAGGGAGTCGAGAAGGGATCTCAGGACGAGGTTTGATGACTTTATGGCTCTGGGATTGCTTTCTCGCAGGGAGTCGAGAAAGGATCTCTGGGTGAGGTTGATATTATTACTGCTACATTATATGGTATTGTTCTACTCTCTTCTACTGCTGCAAGACCGCTGAAGATGCTAGTCTTCGATAGGACTAGGCCTTCTCTCTATTCTGGCATTTCTGCAGCCCAGTCCACATATACAGCCTCCCTTTGAAAATGTTGCATATGTAGTGTAGATCCTTGCTTGCTGAGTACTTCTGAGTACTCACGGTTGCTTTGTTTTCCTTTTTCTCCCCATATCAGTTTGACGTGACCAGAGGACGGAGCCCCCTGAGACAGATGCCCCGACGATCGTTACTACTACTACCCAGAGGATGGATACTAATACGAGTTGACTGACGACCAGGAGTAGGATCGGAGGGTCCCAGGCAGGAGGCCTTCGCCTTTCGATCGTAGTGTTTTATTTTGCCCCGCCGTTCTAAAGGCCTTTCTGTTTCTATTTCATATCTGTACTCAGATATCTGATGCTTCCGCTGACGCTTGTTCGCAAGCTTATGTATTCGAGCCCTCGAGGCCTCTGGCTTGTAATATAAAGCTTGTATGACTTTATTTATGTTTTAGAGTTGTGTTGTGATATCTTCCCGTGAGTCCTTAGGCTTGATCGTGTGCATTTGCGTGTATGATTAGCGCGCGATCGGGCCGGGGGCGTCACAAGTTGGTATCAGAGCCGACTGCCTGTAGGAACCCCCTTTCCAACTCCTTGGCCGAAGTTGAGTCTAGAAACCGGAAAACTATTTTACTAACTTGGCTGTGTGGCTTACGGGCCCACGTCGCCAATTGGGTGGTATTAGGATCTTTTACTTCTCGACCTTTACTCTGGGACTCTGACCTCTCTTCTATTCGGGTTAAATGATTTTACTAACTCCAGCATTAGGCTCTCGTGCTCACATCCACCCGGAGTTCTGAAATATTCCCCCTTGCTTCAAGATTGTGGGCCAGGTTCTGCTTACAGGATCCTTTTATCGAGGGCACCCTGTGTTGTCACGTGCAGATTCCTCGCTCCAACAGTTTTCTCCGACGTGGATCTAGCCTTTGCTATGTCTCGTTGTGTACTCCCATATCGCGTGCCTGCGCGCCGCCTAGATGTCTAGCCCTTCCCTTTTCAACTGTCGTAATGCCGGATGCTAACCGAGGCTATGTGTGGCTTTGAATGTCTGGTGCGAATATGATGAAGTATCTATTGCACTTCCTTCTGTTGTGCGTGTTACTTCATAAATAATTCCATACACCTGCAAGTTATTAGCTAAATTGCCCCTGTTGATTTGGCAGGATGGCTGACGATCCTCCACCTCCACCCTATATTGCCGCAATGATGCAGCAGTTTGAATTGAACCGTCAGCTCAACGAGAGTCTGGTAAGACGTTTGGAATGCAATGAGGCTCGTCAGGAGCCTGGACCGATCTCGCTGCCAGAATTTGCGCACCTCAACCCGTCCGTTTTCCGCAACTCCACCAATCCTATGGATGCTGATGATTGGCTTCGTGACATCCTGTTTGAAATGGGGTCAGCTAATGTTGCCCCTGCCAGTTATGTCACCTTTGCGACATTCCACCTAAAGGGCCCAGCGGCTCAATGGTGGGAAAGCCACAAGGGTATGTTGCCTGCTGAAACCGTAACCACTTGGCAGGAATTTCAGTCGACTTTTCGTGCACGGTACATTCCTCAAGGCCTGATGGACCAGAAGAAGCAGGAGTTTCGCAAACTTACCCAGGGCACAATGACTGTGGATGAATATCAGAGGAAATTTCTTGAATTGTCCCGCTATGCTGAAGATGACGTCTGCACTGACGCCCGTAAGCAGGATAAATTCCGTGAAGGACTCCGTACTGACATAAAACTCGCACTTGCAGTCCTTGATTGCACAGACTTCGCAACGCTTGTCAGCAAATCTTTTCAAATTGAAACAGCTCTGACTGAATGCCAGGAGTCGCTCAAGCGCACTCATGAAGCTGGCTTATCCTCGGGTCAGCCTGTTCAGAAACGTCGAGTCTGGATCCCACACAATGTTCATCACCGACCTGCCCCTGCACCAAGGCCGTCATATGTGGCGCCTCGTCTGCCTCCGCCCCCAAGCCAGTTAACGACTCAGGGTGGACAGTCCAATGTTGTGGCTCCTCTCCATAATGATGGTTTGTGCCGCAAGTGTGGACAGCCAGGGCACCGTGCTTTCAACTGTCCTCAGGGTCAGCCGCATAGTTCATCACGTTGTTCTGTTGACCGTAAAAAGGGCCGTCGGAACCATCATAGCAGAAAGCATAATGCCAGACCACCTGCTAGTCAGCTTGTTCATGTCAACCATGTCAAGATTGAAGAAGCTCGACAGGACACCAATATTTTGATGGGCACCCTTCTAGTGAATTCAATCCCAGCTTCTGTACTCTTTGATTCTGGAGCGTCGCACTCCTTCATGTCTGAAAGTTTTGCACGAAGCCATTATATCCCTTTCGACAAGATGTCCACCCCATTGGTAATCCAGTCACCCGGGGCTAATTGGCAAACTACCAGGATAAGCCACGGTAATCACATTGTGATTGGAGGATTGATGTTCCCTGTTTCTCTCATTTCCCTTAAGACCTCCAACATAGACATTATTCTGGGTATGGACTGGTTGAAGCCTCATAAAGCTTTGATTGACTGTGCCACTGAAACAGTCCGCCTCACACACCCTTCTGGCCAGAAAGTACAATACTCAGCTCGAATAGCTCAGGATGCGGAAACTCAAATATATGTTCTGAATGCATTGAATGCCTCACCTCTTGAAGGCATCGAGAACGTTCCAGTTGTTCGTGATTTTCAAGATGTATTTCCAGAAGAACTTCCAGGAATACCCCCTGCTAGAGCTGTTGAGTTTGTCATCGACTTCAAGCCTGGCACAACACCTATCGCGAAGCGTCCTTATAAGATGCCTCCGCATCACCTTTTGGAACTTAAGGAAGAAATCGACACGTCACTTAAGAAAGGTTTCATCCGCCCCAGTTCCTCTGCTTGGGGAGCACCTTCACTCTTCGTTAAGAAGAAGGATGGAACTAACCGATTGGTTCAGGATTATCGGCCCATTAACCAAGCCACCATTCAGAATAAATATCCGCTTCCTCGGATCAATGATTTGTATGATCAACTTACTGGATCATCGGTATTCTCTAAACTTGATTTGAGGTTGGGTTACCATCAGATCCGTGTTCGTGAAGAGGATATTCCGAAGACTGCATTTGTTACTCGCTATGGTTCTTATGAGTACACTGTCATGTCATTTGGCTTAACCAATGCTCCAGCCACATTTTCCCGTCTGATGAATTACATCTTCATGGATTACCTCGACAAGTTCGTCGTGGTATATCTAGATGATATTCTGGTTTATTCAAAGAATAAGGAAGAACATGCTGAACACCTCCGTCTTATACTGGAAAGGCTCCGAGAACACCAACTGTATGCCAAATATTCTAAATGTGAATTCTGGCTGTCTGAAGTGACATATCTCGGCCATGTGATTTCGAAAGATGGCATTGCCGTTAACCCAGAACAAGTTCAGGCTATTCTTGACTGGACTCCTCCGAAGAACGTCAAGCAAATGAGAAGTTTTCTCGGCCTTGCAAGCTATTGCCGTCGATTTGTTGAGAATTTTTCTAAGATTGCTAAGCCGTTGACTGATCTGCTTCACAAGGGCGTTAAGTTTGAATGGACAGAAAAATGTCAGGAAAGCTTTCAAACACTCAAGGACAAGCTAACGTCTGCCCCAGTACTTGCTCCTCCAGATTCCCGTAAAGACTTTGTGATTTATTGTGATGCATCCCGTGAAGGATTAGGCTGTGTCCTAATGCAAGAGCGTAAAGTGATTGCTTATGGCTCTCGTCAGTTGCGCCCACATGAAGAGAATTATCCAGTACATGATCTAGAACTAGCTGCTGTCATCTATGCACTGCAGTTGTGGCGACATTACCTCCTCGGTAATCGTTGCGAGATCTACACGGATCATAAAAGTTTGAAGTACTTGTTCACTCAGCCATCTCTGAATCTCCGTCAGCAAAGATGGATGGAGACCATTGCGGACTATGACTTGGGTATTTCTTATACCCCTGGCAAGGCTAATGTGATGGCTGATGCGTTGAGCCGCAAATCCTATTGCTGCGAACTTGAGGTTCAGCTACAGCAACCCCTTCTGTATGAAGAGCTTCGAAAGCTAAATCTCGAGATAGTTCCCCAAGGATACCTAAAAACCTTGGTTGTTGAACCAGACCTTGAGAAAGCTGTTAAGAATGCGCAAGCTAAAGATGCTGAAATTGATCTGATGAAGAAAGACCTTCACCTTGTAAAGTACAGGGATTTCTCGCTGTCTGAAGATGGAACCTTGTATTTCAGAGACCGCATTGTAGTACCTCGCTTTGAGCTTATGACTGACAAAGTCATGAAGGAGGCACATGATACCCCGCTGTCTATTCATCCGGGTAGCACCAAGATGTATCGTGATCTCCGTCAAAGGTACTGGTGGTCTAGAATGAAGCAAGACATTGCTCGATATGTTGCTGAATGTGATGTGTGTCGACGCGTTAAAGCAGAACATCAGAAGCCTGCTGGAATTCTGCAACCACTTCCTATTCCTTTATGGAAATGGGATAAGGTTCAGATGGATTTCATTACAGGACTTCCCAGGTCACAGAAGGGTCACGATGCTATTCTTGTCGTTGTCGACCAACTCTCCAAAGTTGCACACTTTCTGCCTGTCAAGGAGACGATCACTGCTAGTCAGTTAGCAGAGTTATATATCTCCAGAATTGTTTCACTCCACGGTATTCCGAAAGAGATCAGTTCAGACCATGGCAGCATATTCACTGGTCATTTCTGGGAAAGTTTCCAAAAGGCTATGGGAACTCATATCACCTGGAGTTCAGCTTATCATCCTCAATCCCAAGGCCAAGTTGAACGAGTTAATCAAGTGCTTGAAGACATGTTGCGAGCTTGTGTTATATCGTTTGGCAAGAAGTGGGAAGAATCTCTTCCATATGCCGAGTTCTCCTATAACAACAGCTATCAAGCCAGCTTGAAAATGGCCCCCTTTGAAGTTCTCTATGGACGTAAGTGCCGAACCCCTCTGAATTGGTCAGAAACTGGGGAACGACCTCTTGTTGGACCGGATATTATTCAACACGCCGAAGAACAAGTCCATATCGTCCGTGAAAACCTCAAGGCAGCTCAGGACCGCCAGAAGAGCAACTATGATCGCAAACGATGGGGTTTGACTTATCAACCTGGTGATCAAGCTTATCTTCGTGTCACTCCTATGAAGGGCACTCACCGTTTTGGAATCAAGGGCAAGTTAGCTCCCCGCTACATTGGTCCTTTCCGCATTGTTGCAAGACGTGGTCAAGTGGCGTATAAATTGGAATTGCCGCCGCAATTCTCTCATATCCACGACGTCTTCCATGTGTCGCAACTTCGTAAATGCTTCAAGGAATCTCCGCACCGATCTGTGGATCACGAGATGCTTGAATTGCAAGATGATCTATCGATAACCGGTCCTACGGTAAAGGACACTCGGAGTTGTATCCTGATTGATACAATTTAGAACTGGATACCTGTGATGAGACCCGTATATATGGCTCTGGGATTGCTTTCTCGCAGGGAGTCGAGAAAGGATCTCTGGGTGAGGTTGATATTATTACTACTACTTTATATGGCATTGTTCTACTCTCTTCTACTGCTGCAAGACCGCTGAAGATGCTAGTCTTCGATAGGACTAGGCCTTCTCTCTATTCTGGCATTTCTGCAGCCCAGTCCACATATACAGCCTCCCCTTGATAATGTTGCATATGTAGTGTAGATCCTTGCTTGCTGAGTACTTCAGAGTACTCACGGTTGCTTTGTTTTCCTTTTTCTCCCCATATCAGTTTGACGTGACCAGAGGACGGAGCCCCCTGAGACAGATGCCCCGACGATCGTTACTACTACTACCCAGAGGATGGATACTACTACGAGTTGACTGACGACCAGGAGTAGGATCGGAGGGTCCCAGGCAGGAGGCCTTCGCCTTTCGATCGTAGTGTTTTATTTTGCCCCGCCTTCCTAAAGGCCTTTCTGTACTTTCTTTCATATCTGTACTCAGATATCTGATGCTTCCGCTGACGCTTGTTCGCAAGCTTATGTATTCGAGCCCTCGAGCCCCTGGCTTGTAATATAAAGCTTGTATGACTTTATTTATGTTTTAGAGTTGTGTTGTGATATCTTCCCGTGAGTCCTTAGGCTTGATCGTGTGCATTTGCGTGTATGATTAGTGCACGATCGGGCCGGGGGCGTCACAAGTTGGTATCAGAGCCGACTGCCTGTAGGAACCCCCTTTCCAACTCCTTGACCGAAGTTGAGTCTAGAAACCGGAAAACTATTTTACTAACTTGGCTGTGTGGCTTACGGGCCCACGTCGCCAATTGGGTGGTATTAGGATCTTTTACTCCTCGACCTTTACTCTGGGACTCTGACCTCTCTTCTATTCGGGTTAAATGATTTTACTAACTCCAGCATTAGGCTCTCGTGCTCACATCCACCCGGAGTTCTGAAATATTCCCCCTTGCTTCAAGATTGTGGGCCAGGTTCTGCTTACAGGATCCTTTTATCGAGGGCACCCTGTGTTGTCACGTGCAGATTCCTCGCTCCAACAGTTTTCTCCGACGTGGATCTAGCCTTTGCTATGTCTCGTTGTGTACTCCCATATCGCGTGCCTGCGCGCCGCCTAGATGTCTAGCCCTTCCCTTTTCAACTGTCGTAATGCCGGATGCTAACCGAGGCTATGTGTGGCTTTGAATGTCTGGTGCGAATATGATGAAGTATCTATTGCACTTCCTTCTGTTGTGCGTGTTACTTCATAAATATTTCCATACACCTGCAAGTTACTAGCTAAATTGCCCCTGTTGATTTGGCAGGATGGCTGACGATCCTCCACCTCCACCCTATATTGCCGCAATGATGCAGCAGTTTGAATTGAACCGTCAGCTCAACGAGAGTCTGGTAAGACGTTTGGAACGCAATGAGGCTCGTCAGGAGCCTGGACCGATCTCGCTGCCAGAATTTGTGCACCTCAACCCGTCCGTTTTCCGCAACTCCACCAATCCTATGGATGCTGATGATTGGCTTCGTGACATCCTGTTTGAAATGGAGTCAGCTAATGTTGCCCCTGCCAGTTATGTCACCTTTGCGACATTCCACCTAAAGGGCCCAGCGGCTCAATGGTGGGAAAGCCACAAGGGTACGTTGCCTGCTGAAACAGTAACCACTTGGCAGGAATTTCAGACAGCTTTTCGTGCACAGTACATTCCTCAAGGTCTGATGGACCAGAAGAAGCAGGAATTCCGCAAACTTACCCAGTGCACAATGACTGTGGATGAATATCAGAGGAAATTTCTTGAATTGTCCCGCTATGCTGAAGATGACGTCTGCACTGACGCCCGTAAGCAGGATAAATTCCGTGAAGGACTCCGTACTGACATAAAACTCGCACTTGCAGTCCTTGATTGCACAGACTTCGCAACGCTTGTCAGCAAATCTTTTCAAATTGAAACAGCTCTGACTGAATGCCAGGAGTCGCTCAAGCGCACTCATGAAGCTGGCTTATCCTCGGGTCAGCCTGTTCAGAAACGTCGAGTCTGGATCCCACACAATGTTCATCACCGACCTGCCCCTGCACCAAGGCCGTCATATGTGGCGCCTCGTCTGCCTCCGCCCCCAAGCCAGTTAACGACTCAGGGTGGACAGTCCAATGTTGTGGCTCCTCTCCATAATGATGGTTTGTGCCGCAAGTGTGGACAGCCAGGGCACCGTGCTTTCAACTGTCCTCAGGGTCAGCTGCAGAGTTCATCACGTTGTTCTGTTGACCGTAAAAAGGGCCGTCGGAACCATCATAGCAGAAAGCATAATGCCAGACCACCTGCTAGTCAACTTGTTCATGTCAACCATGTCAAGATTGAAGAAGCTCGACAGGACACCAATATTTTGATGGGCACCCTTCTAGTGAATTCAATCCCAGCTTCTGTACTCTTTGATTCTGGAGCGTCGCACTCCTTCATGTCTGAAAGTTTTGCACGAAGCCATTATATCCCTTTCGACAAGATGTCCACCCCATTGGTAATCCAGTCACCCGGGGCTAATTGGCAAACTACCAGGATAAGCCATGGTAATCACATTGTGATTGGAGGATTGATGTTCCCCGTTTCTCTCATTGCCCTTAAGACCTCCAACATAGACATTATTCTGGGTATGGACTGGTTGAAGCCTCATAAAGCTTTGATTGACTGTGCCACTGAAACAGTCCGCCTCACACACCCTTCTGGCCAGAAAGTACAATACTCAGCTCGAATAGCTCAGGATGCGGAAACTCAAATATATGTTCTGAATGCATTGAATGCCTCACCTCTTGAAGGCATCGGGAACGTTCCAGTTGTTCGTGATTTTCAAGATGTATTTCCAGAAGAACTTCCAGGAATACCCCCTGCTAGAGCTGTTGAGTTTGTCATCGACTTGAAGCCTGGCACAACACCTATCGCGAAGCGTCCTTATAAGATGCCTCCGCATCACCTTTTGGAACTTAAGGAAGAAATCGACACGTCACTTAAGAAAGGTTTCATCCGCCCCAGTTCCTCTGCTTGGGGAGCACCTTCACTCTTCGTTAAGAAGAAGGATGGAACTAACCGATTGGTTCAGGATTATCGACCAATCAACCAAGCAACAATTCAGAACAAGTATCCGCTTCCTCGGATCAATGATTTGTATGATCAACTTGTTGGTTCCTCAGTATTCTCTAAGCTTGATTTGAGATTGGGTTATCATCAGATCCGTGTTCGTGAAGAGGATATTCCGAAGACTGCTTTTGTTACTCGCTATGGCTCTTATGAGTACACTGTCTTGTCATTTGGCTTAACCAATGCTCCAGCCACATTTTCCCGTCTGATGAATTACATCTTCATGGATTACCTCGACAAGTTCGTCGTGGTATATCTAGATGATATTCTGGTTTATTCAAAGAATAAGGAAGAACATGCTGAACACCTCCGTCTTGTACTGGAAAGGCTCCGAGAACACCAACTGTATGCCAAATATTCTAAATGTGAATTCTGGCTGTCTGAAGTGACATATCTCGGCCATGTGATTTCGAAAGATGGCATTGCCGTTAACCCAGAACGAGTTCAGGCTATTCTTGACTGGACTCCTCCGAAGAACGTCAAGCAAGTGAGAAGTTTTCTCGGTCTTGCAAGTTATTGCCGTCGTTTTGTTGAGAATTTTTCTAAGATTGCTAAGCCGTTGACTGATCTGCTTCACAAGGGCGTTAAGTTTGAATGGACAGAAAAATGTCAGGAAAGTTTTCAAACACTCAAGGACAAGCTAACTTCTGCTCCAGTTCTTGCTCCTCCAGATTCTCGCAAAGACTTTGTGATCTATTGTGACGCATCCCGTGAAGGATTAGGCTGTATCCTAATGCAAGAGCGTAAAGTGATTGCCTATGGCTCTCGTCAGTTGCGACCGCATGAAGAGAATTATCCGGTACATGATCTAGAACTAGCTGCTGTCATCTATGCACTGCAGTTGTGGCGACATTATCTCCTCGGTAATCGTTGCGAGATCTACACGGATCATAAAAGTTTGAAGTACTTGTTCACTCAGCCATCTCTGAATCTCCGTCAGCAAAGATGGATGGAGACCATTGCGGACTATGACTTGGGTATTTCTTATACCCCTGGCAAGGCTAATGTGATGGCTGATGCGTTGAGCCGCAAATCCTATTGCTGCGAACTTGAGGTTCAGCTACAGCAACCCCTTCTGTATGAAGAGCTTCGAAAGCTAAATCTCGAGATAGTTCCCCAAGGATACCTAAAAACCTTGGTTGTTGAACCAGACCTTGAGAAAGCTGTTAAGAATGCGCAAGCTAAAGATGCTGAAATTGATCTGATGAAGAAAGACCTTCACCTTGTAAAGTACAGGGATTTCTCGCTGTCTGAAGATGGAACCTTGTATTTCAGAGACCGCATTGTCGTACCTCGCTTCGAGCTTATGACTAACAAAGTCATGAAGGAGGCACATGATACCCCGCTGTCTATTCATCCGGGTAGCACCAAGATGTATCGTGATCTCCGTCAAAGGTACTGGTGGTCTAGAATGAAGCAAGACATTGCTCGATATGTTGCTGAATGTGATGTGTGTCGACGCGTTAAAGCAGAACATCAGAAGCCTGCTGGAATTCTGCAACCACTTCCTATTCCTTTATGGAACTGGGATAAGGTTCAGATGGATTTCGTTACAGGACTTCCCAGGTCACAGAAGGGTCACGATGCTATTCTTGTCGTCGTCGACCAACTCTCCAAAGTTGCACACTTTCTGCCTGTCAAGGAGACGATCACTGCTAGTCAGTTAGCAGAGTTATATATCTCCAGAATTGTTTCACTCCACGGTATTCCGAAAGAGATCAGTTCAGACCGTGGCAGCATATTCACTGGTCATTTCTGGGAAAGTTTCCAAAAGGCTATGGGAACTCATATTACCTGGAGTTCAGCTTATCATCCTCAATCCCAAGGCCAAGTTGAACGAGTTAATCAAGTGCTTGAAGACATGTTGCGAGCTTGTGTTATATCGTTTGGCAAGAAGTGGGAAGAATCTCTTCCATATGCCGAGTTCTCCTATAACAACAGCTATCAAGCCAGCTTGAAAATGGCCCCCTTTGAAGTTCTCTATGGACGTAAGTGTCGAACCCCTCTGAATTGGTCAGAAACTAGGGAACGACCTCTTGTTGGACCGGATATTATTCAACACGCCGAAGAACAAGTCCGAATTGTCCGGGAAAATCTCAAGGCGGCTCAGGACCGCCAGAAGAACAACTATGATCGCAAACGATGGGGTTTGACTTATCAACCTGGTGATCAAGCTTATCTTCGTGTCACTCCTATGAAAGGCACTCACCGTTTTGGAATCAAGGGCAAGCTAGCTCCGCGCTACATTGGTCCTTTCCGCATTGTTGCCAGACGTGGTCAGGTGGCATATAAATTGGAGTTGCCGCCGCAATTCTCTCATATCCACGATGTCTTCCATGTGTCGCAACTTCGTAAATGCTTCAAGGAATCTCCGCACCGAGCTGTGGATCACGAGATGCTCGAATTGCATGATGATCTTTCATATAAGGAACATCCGATCCGCATTCTCGATGAAGCTGAACGTCGAACCCGTCAGAAGGTTACCAAGTTCCTCAAAGTGCAGTGGTCAAACCATACTGAAGATGAAGCCACTTGGGAACGCGAGGATAACCTTCGTGCGGAATACCCCGATGTAACACCCCCAGTGGTTTAACTAGTAATCCCATTTTGATTATGCCACGTCAGCATGATTAACAGTGTCTGATCATCATTTGCATCATAATGCATTTCAGCTTCTAACTCAAAATCCAAATTAAATGAAAGTGGAAAATAAAAGTTGTTCAAACTGAGAAAACTAAAATGGCCTCATGTTGCAAATATTCCCATAGCATTATTAAAATGATTGCAACATTAGTTGGAATTGTAAAAGGACTCGAACAACTAGAAACAGCAGCGAACATAGCACTATTCAATCCTTTTCAATTTAAATAAAATCCAAACAAAAAGTTATGGACCCAAACCAATTTCTAGCAGTGACAGATAATGCACTGTAAATAATGGAGCAAGTCTCGTATTTACAAAAGTCTTTTGGAATAAAAATAAAAGAGGAAAACAGAAAAGGAAAAAAAAAAAAAAAAAAAAAAAGGAAAAGCCCCCCCCGACCAACTGGGCCGTGGCCCAGCTGGCCACCAGGCCACCACCTAGAGCCGGCCATCCCCCTGGCCGGCCCACCCCCACTCTCCATAACCCCTCCCCACCGAAACCCTAATCCCACCCCTCGCTACTATCACCCCCCCCCCCCGATCCCCGATCCAGAAATTCTGGATCGGGATCGAACCCCGTCGCCCGCGCCGCCTCGGCGCCCGTCGCCGGCCGGCCTTCTCCAACGCCATCGCCGGCCTGCCTGCCCCGCCGCCGACCGCCTCCTCCTCCTTGCCTCGCTCGCAGCCCCGCGCCTCACCGCGCCCTCGGCGCCCGGCGCCACCTCACCGTCGCCCGAAGCCGTCCCCGACGTCGCCCCTCCACCTCGCCGGCCGTCCCCGACCGCCTCCCCGCGCCGATCTGCCTCGCCTGTCGCCTCTTCTACCGCCTCCTCCACTCGACCCACTCCCCTGGATCGGACCGGGGCAGAGGCGCCCCGATCCCGTCGCCCGTCGCCGCGCTCCCCGCCGCTGCTCGCGCTCGCTTCCGCCTCGCCGCCCGCGCTCGGACGCCGTCGCCGGGACCTCGCCTCCCCGTCTCCTCCCCGAATCGCCTCAGCGAGCGCTCGCACCCGTCGCCGCTGCCCGACGCCGTCGCCGACTCGGCCGCATCGTCGCCGTCGCTTCCTCGCCTCGCCATCATCCCCGTCCGGCCCCCTGTGAGCCGCGCCCCTCACCTCTCCTCCCTCCCTGACGCCGCGCCCGCATCGCCCTCGTCACGCTCCGCCCGCGTCCCTGCCTCACCGCGCGTGCGCGCTCGCCCGCGCTTGCGCGCGCATGCACAGGCGCCTGCGCTGCCCCGGCTCCACCGCGCCGCCGCTCGCCGTCCGACGGGCCACAGCGCCCGGCCGCCCCTGCCCCGCCCGCGCTCGCCTCCCGCCCGCGCGCGGCCCCGCTCACGCCGGCACCCGTCTCCGCCTCACCCGCTGGCCGCACCCGTGCGCCCGTATGCGCACCGGACATGTCCGGTGCCCAAACGGGCACAACCCGGACATGTCCGGCCGTGCCAATGACTGATGGGGCCCAGGCCCTAAAAACGAATTAAAAGAAAATGTAATAAAAAAATAATATTTAAAATAAATAAAAATAATTAATTAAGTTAATTAATCCTGATTAGGTTAATCTAAATAAGTAGTTAGTGTTAATTAAACAGTAAATTAATTAGTTAATCACTAATTAACCTAACAGCCTATGACAGGTGGGACCCACTGGTCCTGACGTCATGCTGACGTCATGCTGACGTCAGCAAGACACTGTTTCGGATAATGTTAATTTAAATAATTAATTAAATTCCAGAAATTAATAAAAACTTTAGAAAATCATATTAAATAATCCGTAACTCAGATCGAAAAACTTTGTACATGAAAGTTGCTCAGAACGACGAGACGAATCTGAATACGCGGTCCGTTCGTCCGTCACGCGTCTCTAACTATCCGAACTTGCAACCGTTCCCCTCTTATCCTCTGTCCGATAATTCCAAAGACCCGGGAAATATCGTCAGATATTCTCCCGCTCCGTCTGTTACGTGTGATGCTGCGTTAGACTACCCCTAGCACCGTGTATCGTATTTGTCATGCTCATGCTTGCTATATATTTATACTGTTTCCTCCCCCTCTTCTCTCTCGGTAGCCCCCGACCCTGACGTCGTCCCCGAGACCGACGCAGCTCCGGATCCCGAAGACACCATAGACGACCTTGCCCTTGCCGCCGAGCAACCAGGCAAGCCCCTCCCTTGAGCATACCGATATCGCCCATTCTAATTTCTCATGCTTGCATTAGAATTACTTCTGCTGCTGCTTTACCTATTCTGATGCATAGCCTGTTCATTGTAACCTACTGTTGATAATTACCTACATATCCTAAACTGTTTAGTCTAGGCTGGGTAGAGACCTATCAAGTGACCCCACTTATCCCGACTGCCGCGCTGGATCGTCAGAAGACCCGATCAATGGGATTGAAGACCAGGACCCGACACCGCACATCACCCCCCTTAGTTGTAACGACACTGCAGCGTTACTATCGAGTGCCGAGGGTGAAACCTCTGGTAGCACTTCTGATGTTAACTCTGTAGAGTAGCTATTCGGTCGTGGTCATCGAGGGTGATTCCTCCTTCACCGCTTCCGATAACGACGCTGTCCTACAACTCCTCAAGTGTGGACCCAGTGAGGGTGATTCCTCCTAGTTCACCTTGACGGATACATCGAGTGGGAATTCAATGAGGGTGATACCTCGGATTCCCTGATGTTATGGACACACGGATACTTGGACCTTACAATGTTACTTGGAAAGGCGGGTCGACCCTGAGGGGTACCCGCATGTGATGTGAAGGCGGGTTGCCAGTGTGGTGCCCGAGTGGTGAATACGAGGCGCGGCCGGGCATTCTTGGCCCTTGCCGCAAGTCCTCGAGACGGGGCGACGGGGTCACATCTTTCGTGAGTCTCTGCTCGTTACCGCAAGCCCTAGTCCTAACGATTTGGATATTTGATCCGAGCAGACCTCTGGTCTGATAGCACTAACCATCACGTGGGCATAGTATGGGCGTTCTGCATCGTATGCATCAGCCGAAAGCTCTGTCAGACGTCCAGTTCAGCAGTGCGGCATGGAGTGATTGGCGCCATTTCGGTGGTGCTTGGATCTGGGCCATGTACGCAACGACCCGGAGGGCGAGGGGCGATGGCCAAGACCCCCTTGCGCTTAGGATGTAGACCGGCGGGGACCTCTCTGCGGAGTTGTAGGTAGGGTTGCGATGTGTTGTTTGGCCGAGGCCGGGCATGACCCTAGAAAGTGTGTCCGGCCGGAGTTAATCGAGCGTGTTGGGTAAGTTGGTGCACCCCTGCAGGGAAGAACACTTCTATCGATAGCCGGTCCTACGGTAAAGGACACTCGGAGTTGTATCCTGATTGATACAATTTAGAACTGGATACCTGTGATGAGACCTGTATATATGGCTCTGGGATTGCTTCTCGCAGGGAGTCGAGAAGGGATCTCAGGACGAGGTTGATGAATGTATGGCTCTGGGATTGCTTTCTCGCAGGGAGTCGAGAAAGGATCTCAGGATGAGGTTGATATTATTACTACTACATTATATTGTAATGTTCTACTCTCTTCTACTGCTGCAAGACCGCTGAAGATGCTAGTCTTCGATAGGACTAGGCCTTCTCTCTATTCTGGCATTTCTGCAGCCCAGTCCACATATACAGCCTCCCTTTGAAAATGTTGCATATGTAGTGTAGATCCTTGCTTGCTGAGTACTTCTGAGTACTCACGGTTGCTTTGTTTTCCTTTTTCTCCCCATATCAGTTTGACGTGACCAGAGGACGGAGCCCCCTGAGACAGATGCCCCGACGATCGTTACTACTACTACCCAGAGGATGGATACTACTACGAGTTGACTGACGACCAGGAGTAGGATCGGAGGGTCCCAGGCAGGAGGCCTTCGCCTTTCGATCGTAGTGTTTTATTTTGCCCCGCCTTCCTAAAGGCCTTTCTGTTTCTATTTCATATCTGTACTCAGATATCTGATGCTTCCGCTGACGCTTGTTCGCAAGCTTAAGTATTCGAGCCCTCGAGGCCCCTGGCTTGTAATATAAAGCTTGTATGACTTTATTTATGTTTTAGAGTTGTGTTGTGATATCTTCCCGTGAGTCCTTAGGCTTGATCGTGTGCATTTGCGTGTATGATTAGTGCACGATCGGGCCGGGGGCGTCACACCCGAACTTTTTCCTTCTACTTCTTAATTCTCGGGACGAGAATTCTTGTTAGTAGAGGAGATTTGTAACACCCCCAGTGGTTAACTACAGTAATCACCCTTTTGACAATGCCAAGTCAGCATGATTAACAGTGCATGATCATCATTTGCACCATAATGCATTTCAACTTCTAACTCAAATTCAAATTAAATTAAAGTGGAAAATAAAAGTTGTTCAAACTGGAAAACTAAAATGTGCATCATGTTGCAAATATTCCCCTAGCATTTATAAAAATGATTGCAACATTAGTTGGAATTGTAAAAGGACTCGAACAACAAGAAACAGCAGCAACATAGCACCATTCAACCCCTTTTCAATTAAATAAAATCCAAACCAAAAAGATATGGACGCCAAACCAGTTTCTAGCAGTGACTAATAATGCACCATATTTATTTGGGCTAGTTTCATATTTTACAAAAGTATTTTGAAATCAAAACAAAAGTCAAAACAGAAACTAAAAAGAGAAAACAGAAAAGAAAAGAAGAAAAAGAAAAAGGCCCACTGTGCTGGGCCTAAGTCAGCACAGTGGCCGGCCCAGCCCAACTCGCTCGTCCTCTTCGTACTGCTCACGCCCGGGGCTCGCTGTCGAGCACCTGGCGCACGCACGCGCGCACGCCCAGGCCCCTCCCTCCCTCGCGGTCGACAGCGCGTCGCCGCGACTGCCGCGTATATGAGCAGCACCCCGGACCCCCTGGCTCTCCCTCGCCTCACTCTCCCCTGGACACCACCTCTCCTCTCTCTCCAGTGCGCAGCCATGGCACCGCCGCCGTAGCACGCGCGGCCACCGCCTCTGCCTCGTCGCGTGACCGTGCCCGCATGGTTCGCCTCCGTCGACTACGCCTCTCCCCCGAGCCCCACGAGCTAGAACGCGTCGCTGCGTCGCCGGCGCCTTCATCTTCCACCTTCGGCCGCCGCACGCCATCGCCGACTCCGGCCACTCCGAGCCCTCCCCGCGCACGCTAAGCTCACCTACAGACTCGCTGTGAGCACCTCGTCCCCCTCCCCCTCTCCCCGCGCGCTCTTCGTGCCCGTACGCGTCGCCCCTCTTTCGCCCGAACGTACCGCCGCCTAGCTCGTCGCCGGTGCCGTTCCGGTGACCAAACGGCCCCGGGCCCGTGCGCATCGTGCTCCCCGCATCGTGCAGGCCACACCCAGCTTCTCCTTTCGCTCGCTAGCGCGCCGTAGCGCCGACCCCGTGCACCACCCGAACGCCATCGCCGCTGCGGTCATCGCCGGCACCGTTCCCGGCGGCCCCCAACCACACCAACACCACCACGTGACGCGGCGCTCGCCGCCCGTTCGAACGGGCCAAGCCACGGCCCCGGAGACGCCCTGAGGGCGAAACCCGAGCTCGCCGGAGCTCGCCACCGCGTCTGGGCACTCCGGCGCGACTCCGGCGGCCGGTCCGACGTGGCGCCGCGGGCCCCACGGCCCAGCCACTGACTCTGGGCCCCACTGGGTCCCGTTGACCTAGTCCACGCTGACTGGGCGGGCCCTGTGTCTATGACATGTGGGTCCCGCTCGGTAAAACGTTTTATTAAATAAATAATCCGTTAATAAAATTAATTAGTGATTTAAAACACTAATTACCCACTGACTGCTGGGCCCCGCCTGCTAATTAGTTTAAATAGATTAAGCTAACTCTGTTTAGTTAACTGAGTCACTGACATGTGGGCCCCACATATCAGGTTTGACCTGGCCGGCCCCCTGTTGACTGCTGATGTCATCCATGCGTCATGCTGACGTCACCCTGCTACTGTTCTGGATAATTCGAATTAATAATAAATCTGTAATTTCAGAATATTGTTTAAACTTTAGAAAATCATATCTTTTAAACCGTAACTCCGATGAAAATACTTTCTACATGAAAGTTGCTCAGAACGACGAGACGAATCCGAGTACGCGATCCGTTCGTCCGTCACACGTCCCTAACTATCCGAACTTGCAACCGTTCCCCTCTTATCCTCTGTCCGATAATTCCAAAGACCCGGGAAATATCGTCAGATATTCTCCCGCTCCGTCTGTTACGTGTGATGCTGCGTTAGACTACCCCTAGCACCGTGTATCGTATTTGTCATGCTCATGTTTGCTATATATTTATACTGTTTCCTCCCCCTCTTCTCTCTCGATAGCCCCTGACCCAGACGTCGTCCCCGAGACCGACGCAGCTCCGGATCCCGAAGACACCATAGACAACCTTGCCCTTGCCGCCGAGCAACCAGGCAAGCCCCTCCCTTGAGCATACCGATATCGCCCATTCTAATTTCCCATGCTTGCATTAGAATTGCTGCTGCTGCTGCTGCTTTACCTATTCTGATGCATAGCCTGTTCATTGTAACCTGCTGTTGATAATTACCTACATATCCTAAACTGTTTAGTCTAGGCTGGGTAGAGACCTATCAGTGACCCCACTTATCCCGACTGCCGCGCTGGATCGTCAGAAGACCCGATCAACGGGATTGAAGACCAGGCCCCGACACCGCACATCACCCCCCCCCTTAGTTGTAACGACACTGCAGCGTTACTATCGAGTGTCGAGGGTGAAACCTCATGTAGCACTTCTGACGTTAACTCTGTAGAGTAGTTATTCGGTCGTGGTCATCGAAGGTGATTCCTCCTTCACCGCTTCCGATAACGACGCTGTCGTACAACACCTCAAGTGTGGACCCAGTGAGGGTGATTCCTCCTAGTTCACCTTGACGGATACATCGAGTGGGAATTCAATGAGGGTGATACCTCGGATTCCCTGATGTTATGGACACACGGATACTTGGACTTTACAATGTTACTTGGAAAGGCGGGTCGACCCTGAGGGGTACCCGCGTGTGATGTGAAGGCGGGCTGCCAGTGTGGTGCCCGAGTGGTGAATACGAGGCGCGGCCGGGCATTCTTAACCCTTGCCGCAAGTCCTCGAGACGGGGCGACGGGGTCACATCTTTCGTGAGTCTCTGCTCGTTACCGCAAGCCCTAGTCCTAACGATTTGGATATTTGATCCGAGCAGGCCTCTGGCCTGATAGCACTAACCATCACGTGGGCATAGTATGGGCGTTCTGCATCGTATGCATCAGCCGAAAGCTCTGTCAGACGTCCAGTTCAGCATGGCGGCACGGACGGACCGGCGCCCTCCTGGTGCCAGGCTTCTCCCTGCGCGCAACGACTCGGAGTGCACAGGGCGATGGCCCAAGACCTCTGAGCGCTTAGGATGTAGACCGACGGGGACCTCTCTGCTGAGCTATAGGTAGGGTTGCGATGTGTCGTTTGGCCGAGGCCGGGCATGACCCAGGAAAGTGTGTCCGGCCGGAGTTAATCGAGCGTGTTGGGTAAGTTGGTGCACCCCTGCAGGGAAGAACACTTCTATCGATAGCCGGTCCTACGGTAAAGGACACTCGGAGTTGTATCCTGATTGATATAATTTAGAACTGGATACCTGTGATGAGACCTGTATATATGGCTCTGGGATTGCTTCTCGCAGGGAGTCGAGAAGGGATCTCAGGACGAGGTTTGATGACTTTATGGCTCTGGGATTGCTTTCTCGCAGGGAGTCGAGAAAGGATCTCTGGGTGAGGTTGATATTATTACTGCTACATTATATGGTATTGTTCTACTCTCTTCTACTGCTGCAAGACCGCTGAAGATGCTAGTCTTCGATAGGACTAGGCCTTCTCTCTATTCTGGCATTTCTGCAGCCCAGTCCACATATACAGCCTCCCTTTGAAAATGTTGCATATGTAGTGTAGATCCTTGCTTGCTGAGTACTTCTGAGTACTCACGGTTGCTTTGTTTTCCTTTTTCTCCCCATATCAGTTTGACGTGACCAGAGGACGGAGCCCCCTGAGACAGATGCCCCGACGATCGTTACTACTACTACCCAGAGGATGGATACTAATACGAGTTGACTGACGACCAGGAGTAGGATCGGAGGGTCCCAGGCAGGAGGCCTTCGCCTTTCGATCGTAGTGTTTTATTTTGCCCCGCCGTTCTAAAGGCCTTTCTGTTTCTATTTCATATCTGTACTCAGATATCTGATGCTTCCGCTGACGCTTGTTCGCAAGCTTATGTATTCGAGCCCTCGAGGCCCCTGGCTTGTAATATAAAGCTTGTATGACTTTATTTATGTTTTAGAGTTGTGTTGTGATATCTTCCCGTGAGTCCTTAGGCTTGATCGTGTGCATTTGCGTGTATGATTAGCGCGCGATCGGGCCGGGGGCGTCACATAGAGGCCGCTACCAACCGAGCAGATCGGAGGTGATCCGACCTGCGACCAAGCCGACTTGAACCTAAGGGGTCGCGCGCTTAAGGGAAGGAACCTGTGAGGCCGGATCGGACTCCACGAGTAATATGTGATCCTACTCGGACTCGGATCCAGGCCGAACATATTTTGGGCTTTAGGGTCCATGTAAGGCCCAAGTGTTGAGCCCACGACGGATGCCTATATATATAGTGGAGGTGCGGCACACTGATTTGGTTGATCGCTTCGGCGCCGTCACTAGGTCTTGCATGTGTTGCGAATAGCCATCTCCACTCGCCGCCGGCTATGTGATCGGACCTAGCAGTCCGCCGCATGGTGTTCCTCCTGCACACACGGATACCGTTAGAGACGGTGCAATTGCGCCGCTCCGGCGAGCCTATACGTGGGATCCGACGACCGGCTGTTCGAGGGAGATCGGACGAGGAGGAGACGATCCACGCGGATGCGCTGCCCGAACTCTTCTTCCGCTGCACGGCACTGCGCGTCTAGTGGTAACGTTCTGTGATCCATCTCGCATAGGAAAATTAATTTGCAGTCGACGCACCCTACCGTAGATCCCAACAAAGCACTGGAACCAAATGTTTCTGTAAATCTTCTTGTTCAATCATACATGATAATTGAACTGAAAACAAGTTTTTTTGCCATGCTACAGATGAATGGAGAAAATTAATAATGAAAAACATAATGAAATAATTGAGGGATGGGAGAAGATCACCTCATGCCACTTCTTCTACACCTCCCTAGTAGATTTTTGTCGCTGCCTCCATGCTACGGCCATCCAACACCTCATTGATGACCCACAAGTATAGGGGATCAGTTGTAGTCCTTTCGATAAGTAAGAGTGTCGAACCCAACGCGAACCAGAAGGAAGTGACAAGCGGTTTTCAGCAAGGTATTCTCTGCAAGCACTGAAATTATCGGTAACAAGTAGTTTGATAGCAAGGTAATTTGTAATGAGCAACAAGTAGCAATTGTAACAAAGGTGCAGCAAGGTGTCCCAATACTTTTATAGCAAAGGACAAGCTGAAACGGTCTCTTATAATGAGCAAAGTGTTCTCGAGGACACATGGCAATTATCATCTAGTTACTTTAATCATGTTTGTTTGATTCCCGTTCGCTACTTTGATACTTTCATATGTGGGTGGACCGGTGCTTGGGTGTTGTTCTTACGCGAACAAGTGTCCCACTTATGATTACCCCCTCTCGCAAGCATCCGCAACTACGAAACAAGAATTAAGATAAATCTAACCATAGCATGAAACATATGGATCCAAATCAGCCCCTTACGGAATAACGCATAAACTAGGGTTTAAGCTTCTCTCACTCTAGCAACCCATCATCTACTTATTACTCCACAATGCCTTCCCTTAGGCCCAAGTATGGTGAAATGTCATGTAGTCGATGTTCACATGACACCATTAAAGGAAGCAACAACATACATATCATCAAAATATCAAACGGATACCAAATTCACATGATTACTTATAACAAGACTTCTCCCATGTCCTCAAGAACAAAAGTACCTACTCACAAATCATATTCATGTTCAAGATCAGAGGGGTATTGAATATCATCAAGGATCTGAACATATAATCTTCCACCAAATAAACCAACTAGCATCAACTACGAGATGTAATCAACACTACTAGCAACCCACAGGTACCAATATGAGGTTTTGAGGCAGAGATTGAATACAAGAGATGAACTAGGGTTTGAGATGAGATGGTGCTGGTGAAAATGTTGATGAAGATTGATCCTCCCAAGATGAGAGGGTTGTTGGTGATGTCGATGGCTTCTATCTCCCCCTCCCGGAGGGAAGTGTCCCCGGTGGAATCGCTCCACCATAGAGCTAAAGTGCTCCTGCCCAGGTTCCGCCTCGAGACGGCGGTGCTTCGTCCCGAAAGTCCTCTTTTTTTCTAGGTCAAAAACCTTTATATAGCAGAAGATGGGGGATGGAGGCCTACTAGGGGCCCCACAAGGCATCAGGGCGCGCCAAGGGGGGTGGTCACGCCCTGTTGCCTTGTGTGCAACTGGTGTGCCCTCTCTGGTACTTCTTTGATCCAATAATTTTTATATATTCCATAAAAATTCTTCGTGAAATTTCAGGTCATTTGGAGTTGTGCAGAATAGGTATCTCTGATGTAGCTTTTCCAGGTCCAGGATTCCAGCAGTCGGCAATCTCCCTCTTCATGTAAATCTTGCAAATTAAGAGAGAAAAGGCATTAGAATTGCATCACAAAGTGTTATAATGACCAAAAACATTATAAATAATAGTAGAAAAACATGATGCAAAATGGACGTATCACTCATCCCCTCTCGTCCCCCAGCTCCCCGCTCTATATGAGTGAGACATATATTGGGAACAACCTACAACACCTAGCTATTTGCCCTGTATGGTACTAGCTAGGGACATAACATTGTGGTAGGCTTGTCGAAGCAGGGAAGTCAAGGAGGGAAACCGACGCGAGCCCATGGCCTGGGGTCTCGGCACTGACGCATCTGTCTGCATTGTCTTTTCCAGCATGTTGTTGTTCTAACTCCTCATGGAGAAGCATGGTGAGGAGAAAAGTGAAGCGGGGAGATGGGGGATTACCCATCGGGCGCTCGATGAAGATGGCAGAATGAAGGCGAGGAGATGCGGACGTAGGCGGGGACCGAGGGGTGGCTCCGAGGGCCTTGAATATGATGCGAGGAGAGTCCGGCGGGGGGAGGGGGACAACTCCCGCCGGCAACCACCCCGCCCAACCGCCCTTAGACCACTCTGCAGTGCCCACACCGACCATCGTCTCAGCCACAATCACGCCGGCAACACCACCGATTTCCCCTTCCTCCTGAATCCTGATGTGCAGCACATCAGCAGCGGTAAAACAAGGGACACATGTTAGTCGTAGGCAGTTAACAAGCCCCACTCCGGCTGACTACATGGGCCCATGATACGTGTCCAACGTATCTATAATTTATGAAGTATTCATGCCATGTTTACAACAATTTTATATGGTTTTGGTATGATTTGGATGGAACTAACCCGGACTGACGCTGTTTTCAGCAGAACTACCGTGGTGTTGTTTTTTGTGCAGAAATAAAAGTTCTCCAAATGCAACGAAACTTTTTGATGATTTTTTTTGGAACAAAAGAGGCACTAGAAGCTTCGTGGGAGGGCCAGAAGAGCCACGAGGTGGGCACAATCCACCAGGGCGCGCCAGAGGGGCCTAGCTCGCCCCGGTGGGTTGTGGTCACCTCGAGGCCCATCTTCACGTGATTCCAATGCTGAAAAATCTTATAAATACAGAAACCCCCTAGAAATAACCCTAAATCAGAAGTTCCAACGCCGCAAGCCTCTGTAGCCATGAAAAACCAATCTAGACCCCGTTCCGGCACCCTGCCGGAGGGGGAAATCATCACCGGTGGCCATCTTCATCATCCCGGCGGCCACCATGATGAGGAGGGAGTATTCCACCCTCGGGGCTGAGGGTTTGTACCAGTAGCTATGTGTTTAATCTCTCTCTCTCTCGTGTTCTTGAGGTGTCACGATCTTGATGTATCGCGGGCTTTGTTAATATAGTTGGATTGTATGGTGTTTTCCCCTCTCTATCTTGTTGTGATGAATTGAGTTTTCCCTTTGAGATTTCGTTTTATCGGATTGAATACCTTTATGGATTTGAGAGCACTTGATCTATGTCTTGGCACTCAACTCGCGGATTCCCGAGGTGACATTGGGGTAATCTATGCATAGGGGTTGATGCAAGTTTTCGTCCTTGTTTCTTCGGTAGAAATCTTGGGGCACTCTTTGAGGTTCTTTGTGTTGGATTGAGTATTACGAATCTGAAATTGTTTGATGCATATCGTATAATCAACTCACAGATACTCGCGGTGACATTGGAGTATCTAGGTGACATTAGAGTTGGTTGATGTGTATCATATGGTGTTATTTTAGTACGAACTCTTGGTTAGATCGATCGGAAAGAATAGCTTGGTGTTATTTTAGTACGAACTCTAGGATAGATTGATCGGAAAGAATAGCTTTGAGGTGGTTTCGTACCCTACAAACAATTTCTTCTTATGTTCTCCGCTAGATAGGAACTTTGGAGTGATTCTTCATCGCACGTTAAGGGATGGTTATATGATCCAATTATATTAGCATTGTTGAGAGATTGCACTAGCGAAAGTACGGAACCTAGGCCTCATTTTCAAGCATTGCAATACCATTTGTGCTCACTTTTGCTACTTGCTACCTTGCTGTTTTCTTATTGTTCCTATTACAAAAATTAATATCTACTATCATTACTACGCTTGTATCACCATCTCTTCGCCGAACTAGTGCACCTATACAAATTACCATTGTATTTGATGTGTTGGGGACACAAGAGACTCTTTATTATTTGGTTGCAGGGTTGTTTGAGAGAGACCATCTTCATCCTACGCCTCCCACGGATTGATAAACCTTAGGTCATGCACTTGAGGGAAAATTGCTACAGTCATACAAAACTCTGCGCTTGGAGGCCCAACACGAGTCTACAATAACAAGTTGTGTAGTAGACATCAGCCCACACACTCCTCACAGCCCAGATCAACCATAGAGCTCTATTTCAAGGGAGCTTAGAGTTTTAGGTGATGCGTGAGATATAGAAAAAGGAGTTAGATATGCATTTGCCTGCTTGCTTTTCAACTAGAAGTTGTGCGGAAACTTTTTTCCGCTTAATCCTAACAACATCTGTGCATTGAGTTCATTGCTGCCTTAGAGCATCTCCAACACCGACCCGCAAATCTCTCGCAACCGTTTGGATTGCATGGTCCGGACCGCGGAAGCCATCCAACACGGTCCTGTATCAGTCCGCGGCATGATCCGGACGTGATTTCTCCTGCAAAACTGGAGATAAAAGAGGGGGAGGTTTGCGGGAGTCCGGACCAATCCCAAGCCTGCTTCTGACTGCCCTCGCCCACCAAAAAACCCTCCCCTCCCGCACGTGTTCAGTCAGCCCCGCTCCAGAGCGTCAGCACCCGCATTCATGCCCGGCCAGAGTGGACGCGACCGCTCACTGGTGCCAACGTTGAAGCGGCGCGTCAGCCGACAGAGCACCGCCCGTGCCGCTTCCCGGTGCAGGCGACTACCGCATGTTCAAATGACACGACGGCCACCCCTCCGTCCATCTTCTGCCCGCATTGATGGCACGCGGTTGCCAAGGTGTCTCCTCCAGCGCCACCCATCCGTCCCTCTACCGCCCATCGGTGCTATATAAACCGTTGCCCCGATGCCCCGGCCATAGCCATAGTCATCCCTCTCTGCACCACTCCCCGCCATGGATCCCTCCGCCACCAAAGCTCTCTGGTCGGGCTGACGTTGGAGAAGAACAAGGCTATGGCTGCCATTGCCGCCGACTGGCAAGCCAACAAGTAGCCGGAGGACGCCTCCGATGACGACGTGCAAATGAAGGACGTCTCCGACGATGAGCCACCACCACCCTCCTCTTCCTCCGCGGCACCCTCCTCCTCCGCTCCACCCTCGCCGGTGCATTGCACCATGACCATCGGCGAGGCCCGTGCCCATTATATGGACATGGTGTGGGAGGAGTGGGAGGACCACTTCCGGGAGGCGTAGGCCGACGCCAACTACAACCACAATCTCTTCAGGAGCATTTGCAGGCGGAGGAGCAGGTCGCCGCCGGCAGGGTGGTCGTGCCGGACACGGACCTGGCGGAGCAGGAGGCGCTGCTCGAGTCCTACCGCTCCGCCCACGAGATCCGCCTTGCCCGCTGGCGGTACCGGCAGTGGATGGCGGTGGTGGTGGCCACTGAAAAGGAGTGCGACGATGAGGCAGGCGAGGCATTGTTCGACGAGACCGATGAGGAGGAGGTCGCGCCCCGGCGCCAAAACCACGAAGAAGCCAAAACGTCCGTGGGCGCAGCCAACAAAGAGGAAGAGTAGTGCACGGTATGTCGCCGCCACTCGTGTCTCAGGAAGGACACCGCTCCTCCCATTCCATTGACGCCAAGGTTGGTGGGTTGCGCATATTTGTCTGACTAGTCGCTTGGCGGCGATGTGGAGGCGGACAGTTTTAATTTTCGCGGTTTCGGAGGCTGAGCTGGAGAGCGCCGAGGCGGAACTAGAGACGGTGAAGCTTCAGTTCTCGGGGCTGATGGCCGGACACGGGGACCGGATGCCGACGATCATTTAGATTAGGTATTAATTATACTCCAGAGCCCTCCTTGCACTGCTTTGATATATTCGTGATGAAATCCGCCATGTTTATATGAAATTCGGTATGTTTATATGAAATTTGGTCGTGTTTATATGTAATCCGAACTTATTTGAACGAATTTCGTCCGGTTGGTTCTAGTTGTTGTGAAAATGTATGCGGCTACGGTTGGATGGCTGCTTCCCACATCAGTGTTCGTGGAATGGTCCCCCCTGACCGCACATGGATGCAGGAGGAAATTTGCGGGTTGCCGTTGGAGATGCCCTTATGACTTCTCCTGAAAGCATTTGCTTGATATTTCTAACCGGGAACTGATAACCCACAAGTATATGGGATCGCAACAGTTTTCGAGGGTAGAGTATTCAACCCAAATTTATTGATTCGACACAAGGGGGCCAAAGAATATTCGCAAGTATTAGCAGTTGAGTTGTCAATTCAACCACACCAGGAAGACTTAATATCTGCAGCAAGGTGATCAGTAGCAAAGTAGTATGGCAGTTTGATAGTAACGGTCACAGTAGCAATAGAAATAGTAGCAATTTTGTAGTGATCGTATGATAACCCACAAGAATAGGGGATCGCAACAGTTTTTGAGGGTAAAGTATTCAACCCAAATTTATTGATTCGACACAAGGGGAGCCAAAGAATATTCGCAAGTATTAGCAGTTGAGTTGTCAATTCAACCACACCTGAAAGACTTAATATCTGCAGCAAAGTAGTATGATAGTAACGATAACAGTGGCAATAATAACAGTAGCAGTTTGTAGTGATTCTAACAGCAGTAGCAACGAAAGTAACTTAGCAAAGATCAATATGTGAAAAACTCATAGGCATTGCATCAGCGATGGATAATTGTGTTGGATAATATTCATAACCTAGGGCGACACAGAACTAGCTCCAATTCATCAATATAATGTAGGCATGTATTCCGTATATAGTCATACGTGCTTATGGAAAAGAACTTGCACGACATCTTTTATCCTACCTTCCAGTGGCAGTGGGGTCCATAAGGAAACTAAGGGATATTAAGGCCTCCTTTTAATAGAGAACCGAAAAAAAGCATTAGCACTTAGTGAATACATGAACTCCTCAAACTACGGTAATCGCCGGAAAGAATCCCAATTATTGTCACCTTGGGGTATGCGGATCATAACTCGTAGTAGGTGCGTATAACTTGCAAGACAGGAACAAGAACACAAATATATTCATGAAAACATAATAGGTTCAGATCTGAAATCATGGCACTCGGGCCCTAGTGACAAGCATTAAGTAATAGCAAAGTCATAGCAACATCAATCTCAGAACATAGTGGATACTAGGGATCAAACCCTAACAAAACTAACTCGATTACATGATAAATCTCATCCAACGCATCACCGTCCAGTAAGCCTACGAAGGAATTACTCACTCCCGGCGGTGAGCATCATGAAATTGGTGGTGAAGGAAGGTTGATGATGACGATAGCGATGGATTCCACCCTCCAGAGCCCCGAACGGACTCCAGATCAGCCCTCCCGATGAAGAATAGGAGGTGGTGGCGGCTCCGTATCATAAAACGCGATGAATCCTTCTCTCTGATTTTTTTTCTCCGTGAATAGGTATATATGGAGTTGGGGTTAGGGTTTCCGGAGGTCCAGGGGGCCCACAAGCCTGGGAGGCGCGCCCTGAGCTTGTGGCTCCTGGGTGGCCTCCCTCTGGTATTTTTTTCCGCCAGCATTTTATATATATTCCACAAAAAATCTCCGTAAATTTTCAGGTCAATCCGAGAACTTTGATTTCTGCACAAAAATAACACCATGGCAATTCTGCTGAAAACCGCATCAGTCCGAGTTAGTTCCATTCAAATCATGCAAATTAGAGTCCAAAATAAGGGCAAAAGAGTTTGGAAAAGTAGATACGATGGAGGCATATCAATTCACCCAAGCTTAACCCATTGCTTGTCCTCAAGCAATTCAGTTGACAAATTGAAAGTGACAAAGAAAAACTTTTACAAACTCTGTTTGATCTTATTGTTGCAAATATGTCTAACCAATGTTTTGGTTTTCAGCAAAGATTATAAACTAACCATATTCACAATAACACTTAGGTCTCACGTTTACTCATATCAATAGCATAACTGACTAGCGAGCAATAATAAGATATCTCGGATGACAACACCTTTTTGAAACAATCATGATACAATATGATATAATGGTATCTCGCTAGCCCTTTTTGAAACCGCAAAACATAAATGCAGAGCACCCCTGAAGTTCAAGCACTGACTAGACATTATAATTCATGGCAAAAGAGATCCAGTCACACTCATACTCAATATCAACTAAACACAAAGCATATAAATGACAATAGTGCTCTCCCGCTGGTGCTTTAATAAGAGGATGATGACTCAACAATAAAATTAAATGGATAGGCCCTTCGCAGAGGGAAGCAGGGATTTGCAGAGGTGCGAGAGCTCAAAGCTTTTAAAATAGAGATGAATATAATTTTGAGAGGTATGCCTTCATTGTCAACATAACAACCGAGAGATCTCACTATCTTCCATGCTAGACACATTATAGGCGGTTCCCAAACAGAATGGTAAAGTTTTACTCCCCCTCCACCAACAAACACAAGCCATGGCTAGCCGAATCCTCGGGTACCTCCATACCAACAATAATCCGGGGGAGGTTTGTTTCATTATTATATTTTGATTTTGATCATAGGACCAGGCATCCTGATTACCAGCCACTTTCTTGTGAATGACAAGTGAATAAACAATCATCGTGAGAATAACCCACCTAACATGGAAGATACTAACAGCCCCCTGTCACTACATGAGCGATTCAGGCATAGAAAACAGATTATTATTTGAAGATTTAGAGTTTGGCACATGCAAATTTACTTGGAACGGCAGGTAAATACCGCATATAGGTAGGTATGGTGGACTCATATGGCATAACTTTGGGTTTAAGGAAGTGGATGCACAAATAGTATTCCCACTTAGTACAAGTGAAGGCTAGCAAATAGATTGAGGAGCGACCAACTAGAGAGCGACAACGGTCATAAACATGCATTGAGATTAATCAACATTGGGTGCAAGCATGAGTAGGATATAAATCACCATGAACATAAATATCGTGGAGGCTATGTTGGTTTTGGTTCAACTACATGCGTGAACATGTGCCAAGTCAAGCCACTCGAATTATTTAGAGAAGGATACCATCCTATCATACTACATCGTAACCATTTTAAATGCATGTTAACACAGAAGATAAACCATTATTCACTCCAAGCAATTTAAGCATGGCATGAGTAACTATAATCTCTAATTGTCATTGCAAACATGTTCATTCATAATAGGCTAAATCAAGAACGATGAGCTAATCATATTTACAAAAACAAAATAGGTCGAGTTCATACCAGCTTTTCTTCATCTCAATCATTTCATCAAATTTCGTCATTATTGCCTTTCACTTGCACGACCGAACAATGTGAATTATAATAAGAGTGCACGTGCCATGGATTAAGCTGGAATCTGCAAACATTTATTCAAAGGAGAAGACAAGGTAATATGGGCTCTTTGTTAGATCAATAATATTGCATATGAGAGCCACTCAACATTTTCATCGTGGTCTTCTCCTTACGACCCAAAGAAAAGAAAAGAATTTCAAAGAAACACACTGAAATATTTTTGGAGTTTTTGTTTTTCACAAGAAGAAAATAAAATAAAGGAAAATAAAAACGAGAAAAACTATTTACACGGGAAAGCTCCCAACAAGCAAAAGAAGAACGAGAAATCTTTTTTGAGTTTTCCTTTAATACTACAACTAAATAAACTGGAAAGAAAGACTAAAAAGAACCAAGATTTTTTTTTTGGATTTTATCAAAGTTTTTCAAACACACAAGAAGAAAGCAAGAAAAATAAACTAACATGTATTATACAATGAAAAAGTATGAACATCGACAACTGGAATAAATGTGTGATGCGTGAATGTAATGTCAGTGAGAGATACGTACTCCCCCAAGCTTAGGCTTTTGGCCTAAGTTGGTCTATGGGCACGGCTCGTAGTAACCCTCTCCTGGATACTGCTGAGGGTCCTGAGGGTTCCACTAGTTGGCGAGCTCCTATGGCTCCCACTGATAAACCGGCTGCTGATATGGCTCAATTGCGGGTGCTGGCTCAGGTGCTGGAGGTTGTGTCAGACCCCAGTGTGCATAAATGTCCGCGGGCATAATAATGTACCTGCTTGAATAAATATTGAACAAAGAAGGTGCAGGAAAAGTAATAATCTCCCGAGTGCCCTAGCTGAATACTAAGTTATAGAGGAGTCACTTTTGCTTATCCTGGTCAATAAAGTGATGCGCTACCATACTAGCATAGTCTAAATATTTAGTGGGTAGCAGCATCTCCTCCTCCTCATCATGTCTAATAGGAATCTCAAAATGTGCAGCGAGGCGGGAGGCATAAATACCACCATAAATAATACCCTTCTAACGGTTTGTGTGTAACCGTCGAGCAACCATAGCGCCCAAACTAAAAGTTCTGTCAGCATAAAAAGCATGGCGCAAAATAGCAAGGTCAGGTGCACTGAGAGACCCACTTTCCCAACAACCGATCAAACATCTCCCGGCAAATAATGAATAATAGCGTAAAACAGGAAAATGTAGACTAGCCACTTGTCGGCGTGGGAGCATGATCACCTATGGGGCATGGGTGCCCCTTTGTGGTTCGGCATGGGGACGGCCACGTTGCACAAAGAGCAGAAGCAGTGAGGGACAGCACGGCGATGGACTCTCTCTCTTTACCCAGGTTCGGGCCGCTTTGCAGCGTAAAATCCTACTCCTGCTGTGGTGGATTGATCTGGAGGAACACGAAGGCTCGACGCGCTCTAGCCCGGCAAGGTACCTTGGGGAGAGCGACTTGAGCTTACAAGTGTTGTGGGGTGGAAAATGTTCGAACCCCTTTGCTTGGTTGCCTTGGGCCTCCTTTTATAGGTTAAGGGGTGACCACAGTGGCAAAACAGCCATTTGGGTGTGATTAGATAGCTAACAGTGCTATCATACCTAACTCTGGCAGTTAGGACAAACTGCATTAAATGCACTGCTAGGTGTTGTGCTGAGGACGAATCCCGGCAAGCCTGCCAGGTGTCGTGCTGAGGACGAATCCCGGCAAGCCTGTCACGCCGCTTATCTGCCTCTTCTTGTCAGCTTGACACACCTCCTGGACGGGTGTCAATAAAGCTAATCTCTTCTCCTTGATGCCGCCACGTGCTTGATAGGGTCCACCTGGTTGCTTAACACCTTGACACCGCACCGATTAGGAATGTGGGTGCGGTGACGTGGAGCGGTGGCATCTTGGTGCAGGTTCCTTGTTGAAAGAGCTTGGCGGGGTTTGATCTTGGTGGACCCGGTAAGCCTGCCGGGGTGAACCTGGACTTGTCCTCAGGTCCAGCCTCAACGTGGCCAGGCTCTCCTGCCCATCAAGGGAGGCCTTCACAAGGTGGTCCACTGCTGTCTTGTTCTTCTTAATGTACTGGCGTGCCCGACAAAGATAGTTTTGCCTGCGAGTCTGCGCACCAGTCAGGGGGAATCAAATACCCCTGTTTGTGTACACCGACACCACTCTCGCTTCCGACACTCCTTTATCCTCTCCCACAGTAGTTTCAGAGATGAAATCCTCCATGTCTCTAGGATGTGGATCACTGACGTTGCCCTCATAAGGTATTTTGCAAACATTGCAAAATTCATATAATGTCATTTCCTTAGGCACATCATACAAGTGAAATTCTACCATGGGTGGTTCCTTCCTAGCATAAAAGCGAAAGTTCTGCACGAAGGTATTAGTGAGTAGGAAGTATTGGTCGCACTTATCTTGAAGGAAGGGGATGATGCCGACATTGTTTGCCCAATAGTAGAAATCCTCATAAATTCCCGCCTCCATAAAAAATGTGTCACTCAGCCACTCGCACGGCCGAATCTCCGCCGCACGCATAAGATTGTACTTGGGCTTCTCCTCTGGAGTTTCCTCCGAATTACAACTTGATGAGCCCCTTAACCATCTCCTCATGGCTTTTCTTTTTTTCTGGAAATTTCTGAAATTTTTAGTAACTCAAAATAAAAGTGAACAAAACTCAACAAAATCGATAGCAACTACTCCTACAAGTGCCTAGAGGCCATATGAAGCAACAAAACTACTTTGAACCATATAATTTTGACATGCAAGCTCAAGAACATGGTCACCACAGCAACAAAAATTTGCAAATAATAAACCACTAGAACAAAAACTAATTGGACCAATGGAGGAGTCACATACCGATGAACAATCCCCCAAAATAGTTTCAGAAATGGAGCTCCGAGCAAGGAGATCGAAAATGGCAGCAAGATGAGCAAGAACACGGGTTTGAACAAGAGGATGATTTTTTCTGGAGGAAGAAGAAGAGCATGGGTGGCTGGAATAAGTGAGGGGGCCTACATGGGCCCCACAAGCCTGCTAGGCACGCCCAGGGGGTGGGCGCGCCCTATGAGCTTGTGGCTCACAGGTGCACCCCCCTGGGGTGTGTTCAGTGCCAAAAAATTTCAAATATTACAGAAAAAAAATCATATTAAATTTTTAGGGCATTTGGAGAACTTTTATTTTCTGTTATTTTTTTATTGCACGAATAATTCAGAAAACTGTAAAATAATAGCATTTCTACTTTATTAATTCTAAATAACAGAAAGTAAAAAGTGGGTACAGAAAGTTACGTTTACTAAATTCATCCATCACATGCCCGTCAAAAGGAATCCATTAATAAGGTTGATCAAGTCTTATTAACGAACTTCCTCTGAATGACATGAAACCAGAGAATCTTCGTATAGCACTAGGTTACCTCAACGGGGATATGCATGTCCCCAACAATAAGAATGTCATACTTCTTTTTGACAGTAGGAATAGCGAATTCAAAACCTACAATAGTAATTGTTGAAATTTTTCCGATAGAATTGATACTATTCACTTGAGGTTGTTTCTTCGGAAAGTGTACTGTATGCTCATTACCATTGACATGAAAAGTGACATTGCCCTTATTGCAATCAATAACAGCGCCTACATTGTTCAAAAAGGGTCTACCAAGGATGATCAATATACTGTCGTCCTCAGGTATATCAAGAATAACAAAGTCCGTTAAGATAGTAACATTTGCGACTACGACAGGCACATCCTCACAAATACCGATGGGTATAGCAGTTGATTTATCAGCCATTTGCAAAGAGATTTTAGTTGGTGTCAACTTATTCAAATCAAGTCTTCGATACAAAGAGAAAGGCATAACACTAACACCAGCTCCTAGATCACATAAAGCAGTTTTAACATAGTTTTTTTAATGGAGCATGGTATAGTTGGTATTCCTGGGTCTCCTAGTTTCTTTGGTATTCCACCCTTAAATGTGTAATTAGCAAGCATGGTGGAAATTTCAGCTTCCGGTATCTTTATTTTATTTGTGACAATATCTTTCATATACTTAGCATAAGGAGACATTTTCAGAATATCAGTCAAACGTAAGCGCAAAAAGACAGGTCTAAGCATTTCAAGAAAGCGCTCAAATTCTTCATCATTTTTATTCTTTGAAGCTTTAGGAGGAAAAGGCATGGGTTTATGAACCCATGGTTCTCTTTCTTTACCATGTTTCCTAGCAATGAAGTCTCTCTTATCATATATCTTATTCTTAGGTTGTGGGTTATCAAGATCAACAGCAGGTTATATTTCCACATCATTATCATTATTAGGTTGAGCATCAACTTGAACATCATCATTATCATTATTATTACTAGGTTCATGTTCATCACCAGAGATAGAAATATCATTTGGATTCTCAGGTGTCTCTACAGTATGTTCACTAGAGGCATGCAAAGTCCTATCATCTTTCTTTTTAGGAGGACTAGGTGCATCAGTATTAATTCTTTGAGAATCTTGTTCAATTCTTTTAGGATGGCCTTTAGGATACAAAGGTTCCTGAGTCATTTTACCACCCCTAGTCACAACTCTAACAGCATGATCATTCTTCTTATTGTTCATCTCGTTAAGCAAATCATTTTGTGCTTTGAGAACTTGTTCTACTTGAGTTTTTTGTTGGAAATATGCCCTAGAGGCAATAATAAAGTGGTTATTATTATATTTCCTTAATCACGTTAAAGGTTTATTATTCATGGTAGAATTGTATTGATTGGAAACTTAAATACAAGTGTGAATACATAAGCAAATACCAAGTCCGTAGTATGCCTCTACTAGACTAGCTCGTTGATCAAAAGATGGTTAAGGTTTCCAGACCATAGACATGAGTTGCCATTTGATAACGGGATCACATCATTAGGAGAATGATGTGATGGACAAGACTCATTCGTGAGCTTAGCATATGATCGTTCAGTTTATTGCTACTGGTTTCTTAAATGTCAAATACATATTCCTTCGACCATGAGATCATGCAACTCCCGGATACCGGAGGAATACCTTGTGTGCTATCAAACATCACAACATAACTGGGTGATCATAAAGATGCTCTACAGGTATCTCCGAAGGTGTCTGTTGAGTTGGCGTGAATCGAGATTGGGATTTGTCACTCCATATGACGGAGAGGTATCTCTGGGCCTTCTCGGTAATACAGCATCACAAGAAGCTTGCAAGCAAAATGACTAAGGAGTTAGTTACAAGATGAAATATTACAGAATGAGTAAAGAGACTTACCGGTAACGAGATTGAACTAGGTATGAAGATACCGACGATCAAATCTCGGGCAAGTAACATACCGACGGACAAAGGGAACTATGTATTTGTCACAAAGGTTCGACCAATAAAGATCTTCATAGAATATGTAGGAACCAATATGGGCATCCCGGTCCCGCTATTGGTTATTGACCGGAGAAGCGTCTCATTCATGTATACATCACTCTCAAACCCGTAGGGTCCGCATGCTTAATGTTCAATGATGATATAGCATTATATGAGTTATGTATGTTGGTGACCGAGTGTTGTTCGGAGTCCCGGACGAGATCACGGACATGACGCCGAGCTCCGGAATGGTCCGGAGGTAAAGATTGATATATAGGATGATATGGTTGGAACAAGGGGTAAGGCCCACGGGGCTTTAGGTCGGTGCAAAAGGAAGTTTTGCGAAGGTCAGGGACCAGACGCCAGGGACCCTGGCGTCTGGCCCTGGGCCAGACACCGAGGCCCATGGCGTCTGGGCCAAACGCCGAGTACTGTGGCATCTGGTACTGGAAACCGAGAAGGGCTCTTCCTTGCGTTCCAAACCGACTTTGAGGAGGCACTTTCTCCAAGAAACGACCCCAGGGCTTAGCATATAAATAGAGGAGCAGGGCTAGCCCCTGGGGGACACCACGATTCTCCAAGCCGTGTGCCGGCGCCCCCTCTCCCTCTAGTTCGTCCTCCATCCTAAATTCGTTGTGCTTGGCGAAGCCCTGCGGAAATAGTTTCACCACCACCGTCACCACGCCGTCGTGCTGTCGGAACTCATCTACTACTTCGCCTCTCTTGCTGGATCGAGAACACAAGGACGTCATCGAGCTGAACGTGTGCTGAACGCGGAGGTGCCGTACGTTCGGTACTTGATCGGGACGGATCGTGAAGGTGTACGACTACATCAACCACGTTGATAAACGCTTCCGCTTAGCGATCTACAAGGGTATGTAGATGCTCTCCCCCTCTCGTAGCTATACATCTCCATGGATAGATCTTGCGTGCGCGTAGAATTTTTTTGTTTTCCATGCAACATTCCCCAACAATGGCATCATGAGCCAGGTCTATGCATAGATGATATGCACGAGTAGAACACAAAGGAGTTGTGGGCGGTGATGTTCATATTGCTTCCCACCAATGTCTTATTTTGATTCGGCGGCATTGTGGGATGAAGCGGCCCAGACCAACCTTACATGTTCACGCACATGAGACCGGTTCCACCGACTGACATGCAACTTGTTTTGCATAAAGGTGGCTGGCGGGTGTCTGTTTCTCCTACTTTAGTTGAATCGGATTTGATTAACAGCGGTCCTTGCAGAAGGTTAAATAGCAACTTGATAATCACCGTTGTGGTTTGTGTAGATAAGAACGGTTCTTGGTAGTTACCCATAGCAGCCATGTAAAACTTGCACCAACAAAGTAGAGGACGTCTAACTTGTTTTTGCGGGGCATGTTGTGATGTGATATGGTCAAGATGTGATGTGATATATGTTGATGTATGAGATGATCATGTTTTGTAATAAGTTCACGACTTGCATGTCGATGAGTACGACAACCGGCAGGAGGCTTAGGGTTGTCTTTAATTATTGTATGACCTGCGTGTCAATCACTAAGCGCCATGTAATTGCTTTACTTTGTCGCTATACGTTAGCAATAGTTGGCGAGATGACCCCGACGCAACGATGGAGATCAAGGTTTCATGCCGGTGATGATGGAGATCTGCCGATGCTTTGGAGCACCTCGTGATGTTCAGGTGTGATAGACTCTACGTTCACATACAATGGGTGTAAGACGGTTTTGCACATGCAGAATACTTGGGTTAAACTTGACGAGCTTAGCATGTATAGACATGGTCTCGGAACACTGGAGACCGAAAGCTCGAATGTGAGTCATATAGTAGATATGATCAACATAGAGATGTTCACCATTGAAGACTACCCCATCTCACGTGATGATCGGACATGGGTTAGTTGATTTGGATCATGTATCACTTAGACAAATTGATGGATGTTGATTTAAGTGGGAGTTCATTAGTAATTTGATTATTTGAACTAAAATTTATCATGAACTTAATCTTAATAGTTTTTGCATATCTATGTTGTAGATCAATGGCACGTGCTTCTGTTCCCTTGAATTTTAATGCGTTCCTAGAGAAAGCTAAGTTGAAAGATGATGGTAGCAACTACACGGACTGGGTCCGTAACCTGAGGACTATCCTCATTGCTGCACAAAAGAATTATGTCCTTGATGCACCGCTAGGTGACAGAGCTGCTGCAGGAGCTAACGCAGATGTTATGAATGTCTGGCAGGCTCGATCTGATGACTACTCAATAGTTCAGTGTGCCATGCTTTACGGCTTAGAACCGGGACGTCAAAGACGTTTTGAACGCCACGGAGCATATGAGATGTTCCAAGAGCTGAAGTTGATATTTCAAGCTAATGCCTGGATTGAGAGATATGAAGTCTCCAACAAGTTCTATAGCTGTAAAATTGAAGAGAACAGTTCTGTCAGTGAACACATACTCAAAATGTCTGGGTAACATAACCACTTGAATCGGCTGGGAATTGATCTTCCAGTTGAGAGTGTTATTGACAGAGAGTTCTTCAGTCACTACCACCAAGCTACAAAGGCTTCGTGATGAAATATAATATGCAAGGGATGACAAAAATGATTCCCAAGCTCTTCGCGATGCTTAAATTGGCGGAGGTAGAAATCAAGAAAGAGCAACAAGTGTTGATGGTTAACAAGACCACTAGTTTCAAGAAAAAGGGCAACTGAAAGAAAGGGAACTTCAAGAAGAATGGCAAGCAAAATTTGCTCCCGTGAAGAAGCCCAAAGCTGCACCCAAGCCTGAAACTGAGTGCTTCTACTGCAAAGGAAATGGTCACTGGAAGCGGAACTGCCCCAAGTACTTGGCAGATAAGAAGGATGGCAAAGTGAACAAAGGTATATTTGATATACATGTTATTGATGTGTTCCTTACTAATGCTCATAGTAGCGCCTGAGTATTTGATACTGGTTCGGTTGCTCATATTTGTAACTCAAATCAGGAGCTGCAGAATAAATGAAGATTGGCTAAGGACGAGGTGATGATGAGCGTCGGAAATGGTTCCAAGGTTGATGTGATTGCCGTCGGCACGCTACCTCTACATCTACCTTCGGGATTAGTTTTAAACCTCAATAATTGTTATTTGGTGCCAACGTTGAGCATGAATATTATATTTGGATCTTGTTTATTGCGAGACGGTTATTCATTTAAGTCAGAGAATAATGGTTGTTCTATTTATATGAGTAATATCTTTTATGGTCATGCACCTTTGCTGAATGGTCTACTCTTGTTGAATCTTGATCGTAGTGATACACATATTCATAATATTGATGCCTGATGTCTGCTAGAACTACGTCGGTATTTCCCCAAAGAGGAAGGGATGATGCAGCACAGCGACGGTAGGTATTTCCCTCAGTGATGAGACCAAGGTTATCGAACTAGTAGGAGAACCACGCAACACTACGTGAACGGCACCTGCACACAAATAACAAATACTCGCAACCCGACGTATTAAAGGGGTTGTCAATCCCTTTCGGGCAACAGCGCCAGAGATGGCTACTGGACGGTAAAAAGTTGTAATATATTGGATAAATAGATCTCGAATAAATGCAAAATAAAATAAAGTGCAGCAAGGTATCTTTGGGTTTTTGGAAATATAGATCTGAAAACAAAAGCAAATAAAAATAGATCGCAAAGGCAAATATATTAAAGAAAAGACCCGGGGGCCGTAGGTTTCACTAGTGGCTTCTCTCGAGAAAAATAGCAAACGGTGGGAAAAAATTACTATTGGGCAATTGATAGAACTTCAAATACTCATGACGATATCCAGGCAATGATCATTATATAGGCATCACGTCCAAGATTAGTAGACCGACTCCTGCCTGCATCTACTACTATTACTCCACACATCGACCGCTATCCAGCATGCATCTAGTGTATTAAGTTCATGGAAAAACAGAGTAATGCAATAAGAATGATGACATGATGTAGACAAGATCTATTTATGTAGAAATAGACCCCATCTTGTTATCCTTAATAGCAACGATACATACGTGTCGTTTCCCTTTCTGTCACTGGGATCAAGCACCGTAAGATCGAACCCATTACAAAGCACCTCTTCCCATTGCAAGATAAATAGATCAAGTTGGCCAAACAAAACCCAAATATCGAAGAAGAAATACGAGGCTATAAGAAATCATGCATATAAGAGATCAAAGAAGACTCAAATAACTTTCATGGATAAAAACATAGATCTGATCATAAACTCAAAGTTCATCGGATCCCAACAAACACACCGCAAAAAGAGTTACATCATATGGATCTCCAAGAGACCATTGTATTGAGAATCAAATGAGAGAGAGAAAGCCATCTAGCTACTAACTACGGACCCGTAGGTCTACAAAGAACTACTCACGCATCATCAGAGAGGCACCAATGGATATGATGAACCCCTCCAAGATGGTGTCTAGATTGGATCTGGTGTTTCTGGAACTTGCGGTGGCTGGAATTGATTTTCGTCGACTCCCCTAGGGTTTCTGGAATATTGGGGTATTTATAAAGCAAAGAGGCGGTGCGGGAGGCCACCGAGGTGGGCACAACCCACCTGGGTGCGCCTGGGCCTCCAGGCGCGCCCTGGTGGGTTATGCTCCCCTCGAAGCACCCCCCCAGGTGCTTCTCCAGCCCACTGGATGTCTTTTGGTGCAAAAAAATCCACAAAAAGTTTCGCTCCGTTTGGTATTGATTTCCTGCGATGTAAAAAACATGCAGAAAACAACAACTGGCACTGGGCACTATGTTAATAGGTTAGTACCAAAAAATGATATAAAATGACTATAAAATGATTGTAAAACATCCAAGAATGATAATATAACAGCATGAAACAATAAAAAATTATAGATACGTTGGAGACGTATCAGCATCCCCAAGCTTAATTCCTGCTCGTCCTCGAGTAGGTAAATGATAAAAACAGAATTTTTGATGTGGAATGCTGCCTAACATGTTCATCACATATTCTTTTCTTTATAGCATGGACATTTGGACTTTTATATGGTTCAAAGCAATAGTCTAGTTTTGACATGATAACTTAAATACTCAAGCATATCAACAAGCAACCATGTCTTTCAAAATATCAACGCTAAAATAAGTTATCCCTAGCCCATTATGCTCAATCATTGATCCATTCATGAAACACACTCGCATATTAGCTATACCCAATGCTCAAGTACAATCATAGTGCCCCTTAGTTGGTGCTTTATAAGAGAAGATGGAGATTCAAAATATAAATTGCATAAAGTAAAAGAAAGGCCCTTCGCGGAGGGAAGTAGGGATTTGTAGAGGTGCCAGAGCTCAAAGCGAAAATTGAGAGATAAAAACATTTTGGGAGGTATACTTTTCCCACCAACGAAAACGACTTAGAGTTCCCCACACTTTCCATGCTAGATATATCATAGGCGGTTCCCAAATAGAAAATAAAGTTTATTCCTTTTTCCACCATTTCTTTCACTTTCCATGGCTAGCCGTATCCACGGGTGCCCTCCATACCAACACTTTCGAAGGAATTTATTATTTGACAACATAAAGTAAATTCATTTATTCATTTTGGGACTGGGCATCCCTAATACCTTTGCCTTACTCTCGTGCAATGACAAGTGAATAAACACTCATCATGAGAATAACACATCTAGCATGGAAAATATCGGCCACGCCTCACAGCCTCGCGAGTGGTACGAGCACACAAAAAAGAAATTTATTTTGAAAATTAGAGATGGCACATGCAAATTTGCTTAGAAAGGCAAAAGAATACCGCATATAGGTAGATATAGTGGACTCATATGGCAAAACTGGTTTAAAGGGTTTTGGATGCACAAGTAGTGATCACAAAATGAAGGCTAGCAAAAGATTGAGAAGCGACCAACCAAGAGACGAAAAATATCATAAGCGAGCATTAAGCATAATTAACACCGAATAATGCACCACAAGTAGGATATAATTTCATTGCATAACTATTGACTTTCGTGCATGCATAGGGAATCACAAACCTTAACACCAATATTCTTACTAAAGCATAATTACTCATCAACATAACTCACATATCACATCATCATATCTCAAAACTATTACAAGGAATCAAGTTTATTTTGTCCAATGATGTTCATGAAAGTTTTTATTATATCCTTCTTGGATATCTATCACTTTGGGACTAATTTTCATGTGTTGCTTTTGATAAGCTCAAACAAATATAAGTGAAGATCATGAGCATAATATTTCTTTCTCTCAAATTAATTTAAGTGAAGCAAGAGAGAATTTCTAAAAAAAAAATTACTAACTCCCAAATAAATCTAAGTGAAGCATGAGAGCATTTCTTCAAAAATAATAAAGCACACCGTGCTCAAAAAGATATAAGTGAAGCACTAGAGCAATTACATAGCTCATAAAGATTTAAGTGAAGCATAGAGAGCAATTCTAACAAGTCATGGCATAATTTTGGCTCTCTCAAATAGGTGTGTCCAGCAAGGATTCAACACTTAAAACAAAAAGCAAAACAAGCAAAGACTCATATCATACAAGACGCTCCAAGCAAAACTCATAGTATGTGACGAATAAAAATATAGCTCCAAGTAAAATACCGATGGTCATTAGAAGAAAGAGGGGATGCCACTCGGGCATCCCCAAGTTTAGTTGCTTCCTTCAATTTGGATAATAGCTTGGGATGCCATGGGCATCCCCAATCTTAGGCTCTTCTTACTCCTTATTCCTTCATCCATCATAAGATCACCCAAAACTTGAAAACTTCAATCACACAAAACTCAACAAAACCTTCGTGAGATCCGTTAGTATAAGAAAACAAATCACTACTATAAGTACTGTAGAAAACCAATTCATATTTTATTCTTGCATTATATCTACTGTATTCCAACTTTTCTATGGCAAAAACTCTTCAAAGAAAACCATAGAATCATTAAAACAAGCACACAACGCAAAGAAAACAGAATGTCTCTAAAACAGATCAGTCTGTAGCAATCTGAATATTTAGAATACGTCTGTAACTCCAAAAATTATGAAAAATTAGGAAAACATAGGAAATTTGTATATCAATCTTGTGTAAAAAGTTCAGAATTTTTAGTTTCTTCTGTGAATGTTCAAAATTGTTTTACTGGACGCAAAAGTTTCTGTTTTCCAACAAGATCAAATCAACTGTCACCCAAATCAATCCTAAAGGCTTTACTTGGCACAAACACTAACTAAAACATGAAAATTTCAATCATAACAGTAGCATTATTATGCTAACACTCAAGAACAGAAAGAAAAAGGCAAAAAAATAAATTTTATTCATTGGGTTGCCTCCCAACAAGCGCTATCGTTTTACGCCTCTAGCTAGGCATAAAGCAAGGATCTAAGTATTGTCATCTTTGTTGTCCAACTCTTCAATCAAACACTTAGAATTCTTCAAAGGTTTAGCATATAAATTTTCAATGACAATGTTCCTAGGAACAAGTTTAAAGAATTCATTTTTGCGCAAAGGATCTTTTATAACTTTAACAAAGTCCGGGTGAATGCTAATCATCTTAAGATCTTCTTTATTGTTATGACTAGAAGTTGCACCCTTGTTCTTAGTAACTTGAGTAATCTTGCCAATCTTTACGGGAGTTTTCTCGATAGTTTTAGCGGAAGCAAAAGCCGTACTTAGATTGCTAAAGATTTCTTCCAATTTATCAATACGAGATGGGCTTTCTTCAATTCTTTCATGAATTATGGTCCCCTTTTCTTTTAACAACTTAAAAACTTCTCCCGCTTTTGAACCAATCCTAGTAGCAAAATTATGCATCTTTCTATCCAAGTTTTCAATATGTTCTTCGGTAAGCATTTTCTTCTCAATAGCATCTAGCCTTTCCATAACATGCTCAAGAGTCAAAGTTGTTTCATTAATCATAAGGGGTGGTGAGCCCACTAAGTTTCCCATAGCATCAAAAGCATCAAGAGAAGGACACATCAATAAATTCCCACCGGTAATCGTATCAAGAACGAATCTATACCAAGTGGTTATGCCCACATAAAAACAGCGAAGAAGAACGACGGTAGATTGCTTACGGATAGATCTATTATGAGCATTGCGAATCCTATACCAAGCATCTTTTAAATTCTCCCCTCCCCTTTGTTTAAAGTTGAGAACTTCATTCTCGGGAGTGCACGCAATAGAGGAAGAGCTATCCATAACGACAAAGTTGCACACAAAACAGATCTGACGAGAAAACGGCGAACGAAAAAGAGGGCGAATAAAACGGCAAATTTTTGTGAAGTGGGGGAGAGGAAAACGAGAGGCAAATGGCAAATAATGTAAATTGCGAGGAGATGAGATTTGTGATTAGGAACCTGGTAGATGTTGATGATGTCTCCCCGGCAATGGCGCCAAAAATTCCTTTTGATGTCTGCTAGAACTACGTCGGTATTTCCCCAAAGAGGAAGGGATGATGCAGCACAACGACGGTAGGTATTTCCCTTAGTGATGAGACCAAGGTTATCGAACCAGTAGGAGAACCACACAACACTACGTGAACGGCACCTGCACACAAATAACAAATACTCGCAACCCGACGTATTAAAGGGGTTGTCAATCCCTTTCGGGCAACGGCGCCAGAGATGGCTAGTGGACGGGAAAAAGTTGTAATAGATTGGATAAATAGATCTCGAATAAATGCAAAATAAAATAAAGTGCAGCAAGGTATTTTTGGGTTTTTGGAAATATAGATCTGAAAACAAAAGCAAATAAAAATAGATCGCAAAGGCAAATATATTACAGAAGAGACCCGGGGGCCGTAGGTTTGACTAGTGGCTTCTCTCGTGAAAAATAGCAAACGGTGGGAAAACAATTACTGTTGGGCAATTGATAGAACTTCAAATACTCATGATGGTATCCAGGCAATGATCATTATATAGGCATCACGTCCAAGATTAGTAGACCGACTCCTGCCTGCATCTACTACTATTACTCCACACATCGACCGCTATCCAGCATGCATCTAGTGTATTAAGTTCATGGAAAAACAGAGTAATGCAATAAGAACGATGACATGATGTAGAAAATATCTATTTATGTAGAAATAGACCCCATCTTGTTATCCTTAATAGCAACCATACATACGTGTTGTTTCCCTTTCTGTCACTGGGATCAAGCACCGTAAGATCGAACCCATTACAAAGCACCTCTTACCATTGCAAGATAAATAGATCAAGTTGGCCAAACAAAACCCAAATATCGGAGAAGAAATACGAGGCTATAAGAAATCATGCATATAAGAGATCAAAGAAGACTCAAATAACTTTCATGGATAAAAACATAGATCTGATCATAAACTCAAAGTTCATCGGATCCCAACAAACACACCGCAAAAAGAGTTACATCATATGGATCTCCAAGAGACCATTGTATTGAGAATCAAACGAGAGAGAGAAATCCATCTAGCTACTAACTACAGACCCGTAGGTCTACAAAGAACTACTCACGCATCATCGGAGAGGCACCAATGGACATGATGAACCCCTCCGAGATGGTGTCTAGATTGGATCTGGTCTTTCTGGAACTTGCGGTGGCTGGAATTGATTTTCGTCGACTCCCCTAGGGTTTCTAGAATATTGGGGTATTTATAGAGCAAAGAGGCGGTGCGGGAGGCCACCGAGGTGGGCACAACCCACCTAGGCGCGCCTGGGCCTTCAGGCGCGCCCTGGTGGGTTGTGCTCCCCTCGGAGCACCCCCCATCTGATTCTCCTGCCCACTGGATGTCTTCTGGTCCAAAAAAAATCCACAAAAAGTTTCGCTCCATTTGGTATTGATTTCCTGCGATGTAAAAAACATGCAGAAAACAGCAACTGGCACTGGGCACTATGTCAATTGGTTAGTACCAAAAAATAATATAAAATGACTATAAAATGATTGTAAAACATCCAAGAATGATAATATAACAGCATGGAACAGTAAAAAATTATAGATACGTTGGAGACGTATCAATGCCAAAAGATGCAAAGTTGATAATGATAGTGCAACATACTTGTGGCACTGCCGTTTAGGTCATATTGGTGTAAAGCGCATGAAGAAACTCCATGCGGATGGAATTTTGGAATCACTTGATTATGAATCATTTGATACTTGCGAACCATGCCTCATGGGTAAGATAACTAAAAATCTGTTCTCCGGAACAATGAAGCGAGCTAATGACTTTTTGGAAATAATACATACCGATGTATGCGGTCCGATGAGTGTTGAGGCACGTGGCGGGTATCGTTATTTTCTAACCTTCATAGATGATTTGAGTAGGTATGGGTATATCTACTTGATGAAACACAAGTCTGAAACATTTGAAAAGTTCAAAGAATTCCAGAGTGAAGTGGAGAATCATCATAACAAGAAAATAAAGTTTCTATGACCTGATCGCGGAGGCGAATATTTGAGTTACGAGTTTGGCCTTCATTTAAGACAATGTGGAATTGTTTCACAACTCACGCCACCTGGAACACCACAACGTAATGGTGTGTTCGAACGTCGTAACCGTACTTTATTAGATATGGTGCGTCGGTCATAAATCCGGCATATCTCGTAGTAGGGGTCCTAAGCTAGGCGTCTTGGAGCGATGGTAACACGGACACAGGATTTTACCCAGGTTCGGGCTCTCTCGAAGAGATAATACCCTACATCTTGCTTTTGATTGTATTCATATGGGGTGTAGTACAGAATACATATGTCTACCACGAGATTGTTTTAATGAATATGAGATTGTCTATTGACTAACCTGGCCTCGGCTTATATAACATACCTGAGGCCTAGGGTTTAGAGGAGTCCTTGGCTTGGCTGCCAAGTCTTGTGGAATCTTCCTTGTATGTGGCACAGGCTGCCCAAAGTGGCCCATAAGTGAACCGCCATGGGGGTCCTCGGCCCGATCCACCCAGTCGGGAGACGATGTGGTGAGTACCCCCTAGTCCAGGACACCGTTAGTAGCCCCCTGAACCGGTCTTCAAGTTGGGGACGCTCCTCGGTTCTTCCGAACTGTTCTTCATCTTCGGCCATTGGTCTTGAAAACTGGTTCAACAAATCTTCCCATCTTTGATCTTGAGGATTGCCGAGCTAAATCCGAAGAGTTCACACGTCGGGCATCCGAGGAGCCCTTCAAGTCTTCGGCCTTTATCAATGCCTTGTTATTTTTTACGCCACACCTCGGGTTTGAAGTGTTTCCTATGTGGTAGTGTCCTCTCGCGACCGAGCTCCAACGTCGGATTGTATCCAAGCTCCAACGCCGGACTACATCCGAGGCGTCTTTTTGCAGCCGAGCTCCAATGCCGGACTGCATCCATGGTCCAACACCGGACTGTATACAAGCTCCAGCGCCGGACTGTATCCAAACTCTAACGTTGGAATGCATCCGAGCTCCAACGCCGGACTGTATCCGAGCTCCAACGCTGGACTGTATCCGAGCTCCAACGCCGGACTGTATCCAAGCTCCAACGCCGGACTATATCTGAGGTATCATTGATCACCTTGGCTCAAAAAAGTCGAAGGAGTTTAGCCGAGCTTACTGCCGGATAAGTCCCATATGGTACCTATTGTTGTCCGAAGACGCATTTGCCCAAAGCTCGGTCAAGCCGAACACTGAGCACTTTGAATTTTCTGCATTGAATAGGCAATGCAGTAGCCCCCGAGCCACTGGTCGGGTGCCAACACCAGATCAGGGGATCGATGTACCCCTTTAATATTTGTAAATGATAAGCCCGAAGCCTAGTAGCCCCCGAGCCTTAATGTGGGCACAGGTGGCCGAATTAAGGATCGATATCCGGAGTAAAATCACAAATTATATGTAATGATTCTATGTATCCAAGTACTCTACATCATTAATGCTCGGATCCGCATTGTACAAAACTTTGTTGACCGACCATCGGCTTCAATCTCCTCGGCCAGTAGCCAGAGAGTGTTTCTCCCACTTTATAAAGCCTTTATAAGGGCAAAGATTTATGGCAAACAAGGCAATCCGGCCATATGGTTTTATGAACAAAGGTACGCGGAGAGATATGTTATATTTGTTTTTAATGTAAGAAACATCTTCTGGGAAAAATAGTTCCTTCATAGGTTCCTTTTCCCAGGCTATCATGTTGACCATGATCGAGAAACCTCAGCTCCGATCAATTCGAGAGGAAAATATTGAGGATTTAGTTTGGGGAAAGTTCCCGAACTATGTGGTCTTTAGCGAACCTAAATTTTCACTTCCGTCGTTGCCGACCAATTATATCCTTTAAGATGGCTAGCTTTCGGCTTCACCTAGTCCGAGGTACTAACTCGGATGACCCGGTAGTAACAATCATAGAGGTGCTCCCTTTACCGCCTAGCCGAATGATCGGGAACGTAGGGGTAAGCATAGGAGCCAGGCAACCCAGCTTGGCCAAAATCTTAAGTCAAATTGATGCATATTTATGGCTTTATAATGATAATTACGGAAGGCAGCGCTTGTATAATGAATATAAACGCTGATGATATAGGTTTATTTTGACTATGTTGCAACCGTTTATCATTTGAAAGTGGCCCATCGTCGGCTTCTACCCCTTTGTAGATGCTACGCAGGGTGTTTCCGTAGTAACAAGACATCCCTTAGCCGACGTCTCGGTGCCCGGAGGCGGTTGTGTTAGCGGAAACAAGGCAATCAGATATGCGGGCTTTATAACTTTCACTTAGCCATAGGAGCTTAAAGTTGAGAGGCCAGTTACTAGCCCCCGGTTAGTGTTCAGTGTCAGCCGAGGTCAAGCCATTAACACTTCAGCCAATGTTATGAACGGCCCGTCGTTTAACACGGGGTAATCGCTATCGATCTATAGTTTGACACCGTCATCGGATCGCTGACCAGTTTACGCCCATTGTGACAATCACTTTTTGGTTTTCTCCACTAAGGCGCTGAAAGCACAAGTGCTCCCTGTGAAAGCACAAGTGCTCCCTGGGTGATTTTGGTAATTAATGTCAACATATCTCTTGTTGGACTAATATTTTCATCTAGTATATTTCAGAAAGTTCAACAATGGCGTGGCATGGACAAGATGATGTGGAACCCCTTCAAAATGCTAAGGACAAAGATTGGCACTAACTCAAGACTCTTCATTTCTATTTTAGTGATCCAAGATCACATTGAGTCCATAGGAAAAGCCAATACTATTAAAAGGGGATGAGGTGTTGCTTAATGGTCTGCTTGCTCAAAGTGCTTAGTGATATGCTCCAAAGCCCTCAACCACTTTCTCAATTCCAAATATGTCCTAAACCTAAAGTCAAACTCGGCCCCACCGATTTGATCTATCTGGCGCCACCGAGTTCCTTTGACATAGCCACTGCCAGAAACCCTAATCAATTCGGTCTCACCGATCGGTATCTCGATCTCACCGAGATGGCAATGCAAACTCTCTGTTTACCTTCGTAATGTTTCGGTCTCACCGAAATGAGTGATCGGTCCCACCGAGTTCGCAATGCAAACTCGCTGTTGCCTGTTGCAACTATTTCGGTCTCACCGAAATGTGCAACCGGTCACACCGAGTTTGCCTGACCAACTCTCTATTTGCTCATTGCTGAAATCAGTCTCACTGAGTTCATGCAATCGGTCACACCGAGATGAGGTTTTGCCCTAACCCTAGCACATCGGTCCCACCGAGTTGATCATATCGGTCCCACCGAGATTCCTAACGTTCACATTTTGAATTGAATCGGTCTCACCGAGTTCTTCCATTCGGTCTGACCGAGTTGAGTCAAATGTGTGTAACGGTTGGATTTTGTGTGGAGGCTATATATACCCCTGCACCCCCTTCTCTATTCAAGGGAGAGCCATCAGCACGTGCCTACACTTCCACTACTCATTTTCTGAGAGAGAACCACCTAGTCATGTGTTGAGATCAAGACATTCCATTCCTACCACAAGAATCTTGATCTCTAGCCTTCCCCAAGTTGCTTTCCACTCAAATCATCTTTTCACCATATCCAAATCCGTGAGAGAGAGTTGAGTGTTGGGGAGACTATCATTTGAAGCACAAGAGCAAGGAGTTCATCATCAACACACCATCTATTACCTTTTGGAGAGTGGTGTCTCGTAGATTGGTTAAGTGTCACTTGGGAGCCTCCGAAAAGATTGTGGAGTTGAACCAAGGAGTTTGTAAGGGCAAGGAGATCGGCTACTTCGTGAAGATCTACCCGAGTGAGGCAAGTCCTTCGTGGGCGATGGCCATGGTGGGATAAACAAGGTTGCTTCTTCGTGGACCCTTCGTGGGTGGAGCCCTCCGTGGACTCGCGCAACCGTTGCCCTTCATGAGTTGAAGTCTCCATCAACATGGATGTACGATAGCACCACCTATCAGAACCACGCCAAAAATCTCCGTGTCTTCATTGCGTTTGCCACTCTAATCCCATCCCTTTACTTTCTTGCAAATTGCATGCTTTACTCTTTCCGCTGCTCATACTCTTGTCATGCTTGCTTGAAATGTATTGTGAATGCTTAAACTTGTGCTAAAACTCCACCTCAACTTGAAGAACTTAAAAACTGCTACTTTTGCTTGTTGAGGGTCTAATCACCCCCCCCCCCTCTAGACCCCTCTTCTCGATCCTTTCAGGCGCTTAACCATTCGAGCTGGAAGCACAATCGCAGTGGTTCTCCCTTTGCACACCTAGCCGAACAAAGCGGAACGTAGGAGGCAAGCACAGGAGCCGGGCAACCCAACTATTGACCAAAAACACAATTCGAAACCGATGCATATAAAGCAATGTCGGAGAACGCTTTGCCGAGGACTCCATGGGGTATCATGGTGGGTTCGGCGCTACTCGCAGCTCCCCGTTGAAATTGCCGATGCTTTAAAGGAGTCCGGCGTTGTACTGCGAGACCTATGCTTGAGACACGCAAATAGGTTAAAAGTGCCATAAGCTTACAGAACCAATAAATTCACAGAAAAACTTTACGTCTAAAGTAAATCAAGTTTTTGGGTGCCAATCCAAAACTGGTTTTTAAAAAAAAATTGTGCTACTGTCGTACTTTAACATGACACATCCGATCTCTAAACTTCAAGTAGGTCAGCCTTCGGCTTTAACCTCCTTATCCCGAAGGCGGAGTGCTTCTCCAAGGCCAGTTTAGCGAGCTAAATTTGAGCGGTTTTAGAGAGAAGCCAGGCTATCCGGCTATTGACCATACGCTCGAGTCAAGAAAGGAGTGGCAGAAAAAGACTTTGCAACAACGAAGAAGAAAACTTTTATTATAAAATGGCTCGTATGATTTTAAGAGCCCCCGGTTAACTTGGGTGGGTAAAGGAAATTGGTTTTTAACGAACCTCGTTTTTAACTAACTAAGTTTTTGAACAATCCGTTTTTTGTTTAACACAAATATGATGGTTGGTCAAACCGAACAAAATTTAAACATTAGAAAAAATTGAGCATGAAAGCGACTTAGCTGGTTAATGTGCTTGGTGTTGAGGACGCGGCTCGAGCTTACGGCGAGACGATGTCCCAGCCCCAAGTCGGTCCTGAGGTCACGAGGCGAAGAACTCGGCACTCCGAAGTGGTGACACAACTCGGCCGATGTGGCGAGGCAGAGCCCCTGGTCTAGCCGAGCTGTCAAAGCAGGTTGACGGGGTAACGCTGGAGCCGCCATGTCAGCCGACGTGTCGGAGTTGGTCGGCATGGTGGACGTCCTGGAAGAAACGACAGCACGACGATGCCAGCGCAGGCAGAGTAGTTTTCCTGCGCACATACAAGTTGTGCAAGCCAGGAATAATAATAATATATATATATATATTAAAATAAAATTCTTCTGCTTAATTAATTTAGCGGAGAAAAAAGTTAGAAATATATCCTGGCTGACAAGCTCGGCTTGATGATGTCATTGTCGCGAGGTGTGGAGCGGTGTCTGCCGGAACACATGCAAAGAGGACGGCTTGAATTTACAGTATCGTTGGGATCACGTAGACTGGACGTTTGCGTGAAGCAGTAGTAATGTGTACGTAGAGTACTAATACTAGTTTTGAAAAACTAGATTTCGTGGGCGGGCGGGATTGATCTTCTCCTGTGAATTGTACTATTTATTGTACTTTGATTCAGAAGAAAGTAAAACCAGTCTATTTTACTACTAGGCCGGACTGATCCATGTCATTACGGTGCTCCAACAGCACCCGACGTCTGATAGAACAGGAGCGGCAGCAACCTCGGGACCTGTAGCTATACACTACAATTGTGAGGAAAATCAGCATGGTGGATTATTAGACGCTACTTGAATAATAACAATAAAATTAGCAAAAAGTCACTTTGAAGGACGGGTGCATTGGAGCCCTATATTTTGAATAGTGCCAAAATGCTGTTTTGAAGTTTCAAAAAATTATGAAAATAAATTAACAGGTTTATATGGATGTATATTATACATGTGCAAATTTTGATGCTGAAATAAGTAACCATGTGAGTCACACAAAAATGACAAAATCGTGATTTTGGAAAGATGAATAGTGCAGGTATTATTCACAACTTGGAAATCACCATTTTGTCATTTTTTGTATAGCTCACATGTTTACTTATTTCATCACCAAACTTTACACATATGTAATATACATCCATATGATCACATAGAATTCTTTTTGGATTTTTTTTTAATTTTAAATGTGATTTTTTAAAGTATTTAAAATAAGGTCCTTCAATACACCCTGGTTCCAAAAATCCATTCTCTAAAATTAGACGCTACTTCCCTGCGCACGCGTTGCCTGAGGAGGCTGCTTCAGGCTGCTCAGGTCGCTCGGGATCCGGGATCGCGTGGGGCGCAAGGCCAACGCTGAGCCGACCTGTTCGGCCAAACGCGATGCTTAGCGGTAAATTCTCTGATCCGACCTAAGCGAAATCGATCTTGGACGAGCCTGCGGAATGAAGCTTCAATCCGACAGCAATAGTTCTAAGAAAAATATATATTATGCATTAAAAGTAATTTAATTTTGGAGTGATAGGACCTGGCAGTAATACGGGAGGCCGGCTAAAACCAAAGGCAGCCAACACCGATCGAATCTGATGAAAAGCTGAATTGCTGATGTGAACTCTTGGGAGGCGTGCTCCAGCAACTGCCAAAGTAGTACTCCATGTTGACTTTGACAGCCATCACGTGGGTTTATGTTCGGTCTGTACTAATACTTGCGATTATACAATTCAACCGATGAGAATCGAGCGGCATCATTCGCACTGTTTTTTATTCGTTGAACTTTCCGTTTGTGCTTGTCCTTCCGATCGATCTCACGCGAAGTGACTTGTGCGCGCATGCCAGCCTGATTTGACGCGGGGGTCTGTTGCGATCTAGGCCGAAAAGACAGCTATCACGAAGACTAAACCTCGGATCGGCATGGTCGCCCGACGTCGTGCTCTGCCGCGGAGGAAATTTCCTCTGCTTCGCAAATAAAATCTGTGAACAGAACAACATGAACGAGCAGTAGCAATTCACATAGAATTTCAGCATGCATGATATAAATTAAACTGAAAACATAACACCTGATTTGGCTTCGGTTGAAGATTCCATCGCACCATGGCAACACCCAGCTGGCTCTCAATGAAAGCACCAATGTCGGTCATAAATTCGGCATATCTCGTAGTAGGGGTCCTAATCTAGGCGTCTTGGAGCGATAGTAACACGGACACAGGATTTTACCCAAGTTCGGGCTCTATCGAAGAGATAATACCCTACGTCCTGCTTTTGATTGTATTCATATGGGGTGTAGTACAGAGTACATGTGTCTACCACGAGATTGTTCTAATGAATATGAGATCATCTATTGACTAGCCTGGCCTCGGCTTATATAACATACCTGAGGCCGAGGGTTTAGTGGAGTCCTTGGCTTGGCCGCCAAGTCTTGTGGAATCTTCCTTGTATGCGGCACAGGCTGTCCGAAGTGGCCCATAAGTGAACCGCCATGGGGGTCCTCGGCTCGATCCACCTAGCCGGGAGACGAAGTGGTGAGTACCCCCTAGTCCAGGACACCGTCATGGTGCGTTCTATGATGTCTCTTACCGATTTGCCTTTATCATTTTGGGGTTATGCATTAGAGACAACCGCATTCACATTAAATAGGGCACTGTCTAAATCCGTTGAGACGACACCGTATGAACTATGGTTTGGCAATAAACCTAAGTTGTCGTCTCTTAAAGTTTGGTGATGTGACACATATGTCAAAAGGCTTCAACCTGATAAGCTCGAACCCAAAGCGGAGAAGTGCGTCTTCATAGGATACCCTAAAGAAACTATTGGGTATACCTTCTACCACAGATCCGAAGACAAGATCTTTGTTGCCAAGAATGGGTCTTTTCTAGAGAAGGAGTTTCTCTCAAAAGAAGTGAGTGGGAGGAAAGTAGACCTTGATGAGGTAGTTGTACCTTCTCTCGAATTGGAAAATAGCACATCAGAGAAAAACGTTCCCGTGATGCCTACACCAACCGAACAGGAAGCTAATGATAATGATCATGAAACTTCGGATAAAGTTACTACTGAACCTCGTAGGTCGACCAGAGCACGTACCGTACCAGAGTGGTACGGTAATCCTGTCCTGGAAATTATGTTGTTAGACAACAGCGAACCTACGAACTATGAAGAAGCTATGATGAACCCAGATTCCGACAAATGGCTAGAGGCCATGAAATCTGAGATAGGATCCATGTATGAGAACAAAGTGTGGACTTTGATGGACTTGCCCGATGATCGGCAAGCCATTGAGAATAAATGGATCTTCAAGAGGAAGACAGACGCTGATGGTAATATCACTGTCTACAAAGCTCGACTTGTTGCGAACGGTTTTCGACAAGTTCAAGCGGTTGACTACGATGAGATTTTCTCACCCGTAGTGATGCTTAATTCTGTCAGAACCATGTTAGCAATTGCCGCATTTTATGATCATGAAATCTGGCAAATGGACGTCAAAACTGCATTCCTTAATGGGTTTCTTAAAGAAGAGTTGTATATGATGCAACCAGAAGGTTTTGTCGATCCTAACTATGCTAACAAAGTGTGTAAGCTCCAGCGATCCATCTATGGACTGGCGCAAGCATCTCGGAGTTGGAATATACGCTTTGATGAGGTGATCAAAGCATATGGTTTTATACAGACTTATGGCGAAGCCTGTATTTACAAGAAAGTGAGTGGGAGCTCTGTAGCATTTCTGATATTATATGTGGATGACATATTGCTGATTGGAAATGATATAGAATTTCTGGATAGCATAAAAGGATATTTGAATAAGAATTTTTCAATGAAAGACCTCGGTGAAGCTGCTTACATATTGGGCATCAAGATCTATAGGGATAGATCGAGACGCTTATAGGACTTTCACAAAGCACATACCTTGACAAAGTTTTGAAGAAGTTCAAAATGGACCAGTCAAAGAAAGGGTTCTTGCCTGTGTTGCAAGGTATGAAATTGAGTCAGACTCAAAGCCCGACCATGGCAGAAGATAGAGAGAGAATGAAAGTCATTCCCTATGCCTCAGCCATAGGTTCTATAATGTATGCCATGCTATGTACCAAACTTGATGTGTGCCTTGCCATAAGTTTGGCAGGGAGGTACCAAAGTAATCCAGGAGTGGATCACTAGACAACGGTCAAGAATATCCCGAAGTACCTGAAAAGGACCAAGGATATGTTTTTCGTTTATGGAGGCGATGAAGAACTCATCGTAAAGGGATACGTCGATGCTAGCTTCGACGCAGATCCGGATGACTCTAAATCGCAAACCGGATATGTATTTATATTGAATGGTGGAGCTGTCTGTTGGTGCAGTTCTAAGCAAAGCGTTGTGGCGGGATCTACATGTGAAGCGGAGTACATAGCTGATTCAGAAGCAGCGCATGAAGGAGTCTGGATGAAGGAGTTCACATCCGATCTGGGTGTAATACCCAGTGCATCGGGTCCAATGACAATCTTTTGTGACAACACTGGAGCAATTGCCTTAGCGAAGGAATCCAGGTTTCACAAGAGAACCAAACACATCAAGAGACGCTTCAACTCTATTCATGAAAAGGTCAAGGATGGAGACATAGAAATTTGCAAAGTACATACGGATCTGAATGTGGCAGACCCGTTGACTAAACCTCTTCCGCGGGCAAAACATGATCAGCACCAGGACTCCATGGGTGTTAGATTCATTACAATGTAATCTAGATTATTGACTCTAGTGCAAGTGGGAGACTGTTGGAAATATGCCCTAGAGGCAATAATAAAGTGGTTATTATTATATTTCCTTAATCATGATAAAGGTTTATTATTAATGCTAGAATTGTATTGATTGGAAACTTAAATACATGTGTGAATACATATGTAAATACCAAGTCCCTAGTATGCCTCTAGTAGACTAGCTTGTTGATCAAAAGATGGTTAAGGTTTCCTGACCATAGACATGAGTTGTCATTTGATAACGGGATCACATCATTAGGAGAATGATGTGATGGACAAGACTCATCTGTTAGCTTAGCATATGATCGTTCAGTTTATTGATACTGCTTTCTTAAATGTCAAATACATATTCCTTCGACCATGAGATCATGTAACTCCCGGATACTGGAGGAATACCTTGTGTGCTATCAAACGTCACAACATAACTGGGTGATCATAAAGATGCTCCATAGGTATCTCCGAAGGTGTCTGTTGAGTTGGCGTAAATCGAGACTGGGATTTGTCACTCCGTACGACGGAGAGGTATCTGTGGGCCTTCTCGGTAATACGACATCACAAGAAGCTTGCAAGCAAAATGACTAAGGAGTTAGTTACAAGATGATGTATTATAGAACGAGTAAAGAGGCTTACCGGTAATGAGATTGAATTAGGTATGAAGATACCGACGATCGAATCTCGGGCAAGTAACATACCAACGGACAAAGGGAACTACGTATTTGTCATAAAGGTTCGACCGGTAAAGATGTTCGTAGAATATATATGTAGAAACAAATATGGGCATCCAGGTCCCGATATTGGTTATTGACTAGAGAAGCGTCTTGGTCATGTCTACATCATTCTCGAACCCGTAGGGTCCGCACGCTTAACATTCGTTGACGATATAGTATTATATGAGTTATGTATCTTGGTGACCGAATGTTGTTCGGAGTCCCAGATGAGATCACGGACATGACGAGGAGCTCCGGAATGGTCCGGAGGTAAAGATTGATATATGATGTTGGCTTGAACTACGTCGGTATTTCCCCAAAGAGGAAGGGATGATGCAGCACAGCAACGGTAGGTATTTCCCTCAGTGATGAGACCAAGGTTATCGAACCAGTAGGAGAATCAAGCAACACTACGTAAACAGCACCTGCACACAAAGACCAAATACTTGCAACCCGACGTGTTAAAGGGGTTGTCAATCCCTTTCGGGTAACGGCGCCAGAAATTGGCAAACGAACATGAGATAAATTGTAGTAGATTGGATAAATAGATCGCGAATAAAATAAAGTGAAGCAAAATATTTTTGGGTTTTTAGAAATATAGATCTAAAAATAAAAGTGGAAAATAAAAAAGGCAAATAGCAAAATAGATCTGAAAATATATGATGAGAAAATAGACCCGGGGGCCGTAGATTTTACTAGTGGCTTCTCTCGAGAAAAATAGCATATGGTGGGTAAACAAATTACTGTTGGGCAATTGATAGAACTTCAAATAATTATGATGATATCCAGGAAATGATCATTATATAGGCATCACGTCCAAGATTAGTAGAACGACTCCTGCCTGCATCTACTACTATTACTCCACACATCGACCGCTATTCAGTATGCATCTAGTGTATTAAGTTCATGGAGAAACGGAGTAATGCAATAAGAACGATGACATGATGTAGACAAGATCTATTTGTGTAGAAATAGACCCCATCTTGTTATCCTTAATAGCAACGATACATACGTGTCGGTTCCCCTTCTGTCACTGGGATCACGCACCGTAAGATCGAACCCATCACAAAGCACCTCTTCCCGTGGCAAGAAAAATCGATCTAGTTGGCCTAACAAAACCAAAGATTCGAAGAAGAAATACGAGGCTATAAGTAATCATGCATATAAGAGATGAAAAGATTCAAATAACTTTCATGGATAAAAACATAGATCTAATCATAAACTCAAAGTTCATCGGATCCCAACAAACACACCGCAAAAAGAGTTACATCAAATAGATCTCCAAGAGACCATTGTATTGAGAATCAAAAGAGAGAGAGGAAGCCATCTAGCTACTAACTACGGACCCGTAGGTCTACAATGAACTACTCATGCATCATCGGAGAGGCACCAATGAGGATGATGAACCCCTCCGTGATGGTGTCTAGATTGGATCTGTGGTTTCTGGAACTTGCGGCAACTGGAATTGATTTTCGTTGACTCTCCTAGTGTTTCTAGAATATTGGGGTATTTATAGAGCAAAGAGGCGGTGCGGGAGGTGGCCGAGGTGGGCACAACCCAACTGTGCGCGCCTGGGCCCCCAGGCACGCCCTGGTGGGTTGTGCTCCCCTCGGAGCCCCCCTCAGGTACTTTCTTGGCCCAACATGTGTCTTCTGGTCCAGAAAAAATCACCATAAAGTTTCGCTCTGTTTGGACTCCGTTTGGTATTGATTTCCTGCGAAGTAAAAAACAAGCAAAAACAGCAACTGGCACTGGGCACTATGTTAATAGGTTTGTCCCAAAAAATGATATAAAGTTGCTATAAAATGATTGTAAAACATCCAAGAATGATAATATAACCGCATGGAACAATAAAAAATTATAGATACATTGGAGACGTATCAATATATAGGATGATATGGTTGGAACAAGGGGTAAGGCCCACGGGGCTTTAGGTCGGTGCAAAAGGAAGTTTTGCGGACCAAGGACCGTGGCGTCTGGTACTGGAAAGCTAGAAGGACTCTTCCTGGCATTCCAAACCGACTTTGAGGAGGTTCTTTCTACAAGAAATGACCCCAGGGCACAACATATAAATAGAGGAGCAGGGCTAGCCCCTGGAGGACACCACGATTCACCAAGCCGTGTGCCGGCGCCCCCTCTCCCTCTAGTTCGTCCTCCGTCCTAAATTCGTTGTGCTTGGCGAAGCCCCGCTGAAATAGTTTCACCACCACCGTCACCACGTCGTCGTGCTGCCGAAACTCATCTATTACTTCACCTCACTTGCTGGATCGAGAAGGCGAGGATGTCATCGAGCTGAACGTGTGCTGAACGCGGAGGTGCCGTACGTTTGGTACTTGATCGGGACGGATCGTGAAGGTGTACGACTACATCAACCGCATTGATAAACGCTTCCGCTTAGCGATCTACAAGGGTATGTAGATGCCCTCCCCCTCTCGTAGCTATACATCTCCATGGATAGATCTTGCGTGTGCGTAGAATTTTTTTGTTTTCCATGCAATGTTCCCCAACATTTTTCTCATGGATGCATGTTTACTCACACCCTTAACCTCATTAATAGTTCTATACATATAGTCACTCAAGCGTTCAATCATATAAGCATTTCGTTTCAATTTTCTACTAACTTATGCATTGAAGTTTTCTTGTTTAACAATAAAGTTATCAAATTCATCCAAGCATTGACTAGGAGATTTAGTATGAGGAATATCACCTTCATCAAATCTATAGAGAGAATTTACCTCTACTACCTGTGTTGGGGTATTAAGACCATGTATTTCTTCAATAGGTGGTAAATTTTTAATGTCTTCAGCTTTAATACCTTTTTCTTTCATAGATTTCTTTGCCTCTTGCATATCTTCAGGACTGAAAAATAGAATACCTCTCTTCTTCGGAGTTGGCTTGGGCAGTGGTTCAGGAAGAGTCCAATCATTATCATAACTCAATATATTATCAATAGTTCTTCAGCTTGTTCAACAGTTCGTTCCCTGAAAACACAACCAGCACAACTATCTAGGTGGTCCCTAGAAGCATCAGTTAGTCCGTTATAAAAGATATCAAGTATTTCATTTTCTTGAGAGGATGATCAGGCAAAGCATTATGTAATTGGAGAAGCCTCTCCCAAGCTTGTGGGAGACTCTCTTCTTTAATTTGCACAAAGTTAAATATTTCCTGTAAAGCAGCTTGTTTCTTATGAGCAGGAAAATATTTTTCAGAGAAGGAATATATCATATCCTGGGGACTACGCACACAACCACGAGCAAGAGAATTATACCATATCTTAGCATCGCCCTTTAATGAGAAAGGTGAAAGTGCGTTATATCGACTAGAGGGGGGTGAATAGGCAATTTTTATAAATTCATCACTTGAAGAAATAATACTTGAGGAATTAGCTAAGTGACGAACTACAAGCAGCGGACAAAGTACTCAAGTGCATGCATAACAAGGCAGTAGCATAGTCATCATGATGAAATGAAACATACACAGAGCACAAGTAGCGTGTAACCAGGATAAGCAGGCAGAAGACAAGATGACTGAAGAAATAGGATTGAGGAAATTGAGAAGGTCTTCAGTCAAAGTCTTCAAACAGTAACGATCAAGATGAACAGCAAGTATGCGAGGAAATGAAAGGGTTGAGGAAATAGAACCAGTAGCTCGGTGAAGATAGTGATTTGGTAGACCAGTTCCAACTACTGTGACAGTTGTACGTTTGGTTGGAGCAACTTGGTATTTAAACCAAAGGACACACATTCCTTACTATATTCTCCTTGAGCTAAGGTCACATAGACCTCGCCCAATCACTCATGGTAAGTCTTTAGGTGACTTCCAAACCTTCACAGACTAGGTCACTCGGCGATCCAGAATTCATCTTGGATGCTCTACACCATGACGCCTAACCGTCTGGAAGATGCACAGTCTTCAAAGGTAACAAATGTTGGTTCCACACAGGAACAATCTCTTCAGTGATGCTCAATCACTTTGGGTTTAAGGTGTTGGGTTTTTCCTCACTAATGATTTTCTCTCAAAGTCCTCGGAGGATGGGATGCTCTAAATGACAAGTGTCAATTTCTCTCGGAGTAGCCAACCAGCTAGTGGTTGAGGGGGGCGGCTATTTATAGCCAAGGAGCAGCCTGACATGATAAGACATAAATGCCCTTCAATGATATGACCATTAGGTGGATAAGATATTTGGGACAGCTGGCACGTAGCACAGCAACGGTCGGAAATTTGAGCTCTCAAATTCATCAGGGATATCATGTTCCTCACTTGTAGGAAATCCGCACTGGCGAATTCCTAACTCCACAGTCAGAACAAATTCCACAGAGAACAGAAGATCTTCGTCTCTGTCACTGAAGAAATTGACTAAACTGTATGAGATTTCCAATGGCTTCACTCGAAAGGATTGGGTATATGTAGGCTTTGAGATGAGCATCACTTGGAAATGTTTCCTTAGTTTTACCTTGACCCCCTTTAACAGTATGGTGTTTCCTATGACTCAAGAAAGAGAAAATGAAACTACAAAAACAAAAGTCTTCACGCTTCATAATCCTCGCATCAATATCAATGTCTTCAAGGTCACACCAATTTCCTCATTTCCAAAGTCTTCAAGAAAACCAAAGTCTTCAAATGAAGACATTCATTTTTAGGGATCGACTTTCTTCGGAAATATCAAACTCCTCATAGACTTATTAGACCCGTGTACACTCACAAACACATTAGTCCCTTAACATATAAGTCTTCAATACACCAAAATCACTAAGGGGCACTAGATGCACTTACAATCTCCCCCTTTTTGGTGATTGATGACAAATAGGTTAAGTTTTCAACAGGGATAAACATATGAAGTGTAAATACCGATATTGAGGAATTTGATTGCAAGATATAGAAGAACTCCCCCTGAAGATGTGCATATTTGAGGAATTTGCTTTGGATTGCAAATGCACATTGTAGAGTAAAATCATGGAGATCTCCCCCTATATCTTGTAATCCATACACGCATTTAACATATAGTATGAAGAATTTGAAAAGCATGATGGAAACTGGTGTCTGACGTAATTCAGCATGTGTGCATTAAAGTACTTGAGGAAATAAGCATGCAGAAAGCAGCTCAAAAGTATCAGACCACCATCGGACTTTAAGTTTACAACTCACCAAACAAACACTTCAGAAGAACGAGAGTTGTAACTTAACGAAAAAAACAGCCCATATATAAAACCCGCTTGAAGACTAACTCCAATTTCTCTCCCTTTTTCATCAAATGACCAAAAGGGACGAAAAATGAGGACTAACGCCCCTGAAGAATATCATCATGATGTCGATGGAGGAGCGCTAGCGTTGTCGGGGTCGTTTGTTGAAGTAGGGCCTACCGCAGTGTCATTGAGATCTTCAGCTTCATCCGTCTCACGCGATGAAGAATATGAACTTGTAACCAACTAAGGAACTTTGACCTTCTTGAATTTCTTCGAAGGAGGATGAGACCAGTCAAAGTCCTGTTGAAATCCCATCTGCTTGAGGTCTTCATCACTGTAAAGATGAGAAAGTATGGCCCAAGTGCGATCAAAGGTTTCATGCGCATAATAATGATTCTTCTTCACAGTGTTCTGCATAACAGTCATGTTCTGAAGAATTGAGGCAAATTGACGCTTGACCCACTTGCGATTGCGATCGACCTTCTGATGAAGACTTAGAAGAAGCTCACGATCAGTCATCACTCATGGAGCAGTGGCTTGAGGATTTTGCTTTGAGGCTTTTGCGGCAGAATCTTGAGTTGCAGAGTCATCATTGGTGGAGTAAGATGCAGCCTTACGAAACTGACCATCCAATGGACGAGTGCCTTCATCATTAACAGCAGCTTTGCCTTTTTCATCAACTGAAGAAATAGTCCTTTTGAGGACTTCAATGGGAGGCAAAAAGCTGAGATGATTCTGAAAATTAGCCTTGTAGTGAATTGAAGACCTGGTTCTGATGAATTTCATTATCCAGGGAGCATAGGGCTTCAATTCAAATGGTGATAGTGCAACGTTTACCAAAATCCTCATGAAGAAATCGTGATAGTTAGTGGGAATACCATGAATGATATTGAACAACAGATTCTTCATGATGCCAATGATGTCTTCTTCTTCAGAATTGTGGCCTTTGATTGGACTGAGGGTTTTGGTCAAGATGCGGTAAACGGTCCTTGGCACATACAATAATTCTTTCACGAGGAAGGTGGTTCTTGGAGGTTGACCAGGCCGCAAAGGCTTCATCAACACTTGCATGAGATGATTTGGAAGTTCAGGTTCTTCATAAATCAGCCTTGCGCCTTCAGCGGGAGGACTGACTGAAATGGCATGAAGCAATTCAGAGACCGGAGCTTTATAGTGAGTGTTTCCTGTCATCCAGTCTAGCACCCATGAATTGACATCAGCCACATTGCTAGTGAGGTGCAGAGTAGCATAGAACTGAGGAATTAGCTATTCATTCCAATCACAAATATTAGCACATAAATTGAGGAGTCTAGCTTCATGAAGAATAGACAGGACAGGTTGAAAGCATGGAATAGACTCCATATCCACATGAGGAATTTGACGGTGCTGAAATACCTTGTCCTTGTCAAATAGAACAGATGCATAAAAGTTCATCTGGCTTGCAGTCCAAAACCTCTTGCGCCTAAGTCTTGTTGAGTCATATGGATTTGCATCAGTGAAGAAATGATGCTCAGCGAAGAAATCATCAGCCTTGAATTTTGGCCTCGTTGCATGAGTATTTTGTGGCTTGGGCTGAAGATTTGCATCAGTTGACGGTCTCACAACCTCTTGAGTCACAACTTCAGGAGCCTCAGACTGAGGAATTTCAGCGGCAGTTTCATTAGCAGCAGTCTGGTTCTCCATTTCTTCAGGTATGGACTGAAGTGAAGCTTGACGTCCTTTAGATCATGTTAGAAGTTCTTCAGTCTGCACAGGAGACTGAGGAATTGGATGCAGAGGGGTGGTAATTGGAGAATTGGGGTGAAGATTTTCCCAATAGTCATCATTCATCACAGGAGTTGTAGAGCCAATATCCACATCTTCATGAATTTCCTCAACACCCGCCTCTTCAGCAGTGAACTGAGGCACAGGCGATGATACCAATGGTGTGGAATCAACATCTTCCACATTAATTTCTTCATCCAACTGCTCTGAGGAAGCAGCAGAAGGATTTTCTTCATCAGTGTCATCTGGAATGACATATTCTTCACCAAATGGAATGAGCTCCTTTGATGGCACTACAGATATTGGAACAACATGAATTGGTTCCGTGAAATAGCTTGTCAAAGTCCTCACTTTCTTGGGAGCTGAGGACTCTGCAGAGGTAGATGCTTTCCTTTTCCTTGCGGCTTCCTTCTCCGCAGCCTTCGTTTTCTTCACTTCTGATGCAGAAGGAAGAGTGATTTTCTTCACCTTTGAAGATTTTGCTGGAGGAGCAGATGAAGTTGGTGTAGTTTCTTCAGGCACGACTGATGCAGTCGCCCTGGGTTGTTCTTCAGACGCAACATTGGTGGTTGCCCGGGAAGTTTCTTCAGGAGCTGGAATTTCTTCAGCAGCCCTGGAATTTTCAGCGGCCTGAACTTCTTCAACTGCGCTAGCAGTTTCTTCAGTGGGCTGAGCAGATGCTTCAGCCTGCGGAATTTCTTGTTGCGATGGATCTGCAACATTTAGCTTGAGGTTCTTGGAGAGTTTGATGAATCTGACCTTGGCACCGAGCCAATCTACATGGCATCTGTCAAATTCATCACTGAGGTCTCTGATCTCCCTCTGAACAGTTACAAATTCTTCAGGAGCTAGTGTGAGAACATTGTTCCTCAGGAATCGCTCTTTCTTGTACTGGGCCTTCTTGACTTGCCTGGCCTTCTCAAATTTCCATTTTTCTTCGCCCAGTCAGCATGTGACTTTGACCAGGAGTCAAGTTCAGATCAGGCAGTGGAGTGTTGGGATCTTTGTGCCATAGATCAATGAAGTCGAGGATCTTCTTCGGATCCAGAGAGGCACAGAGCTGCCTTTGGCTCTAGCAGCCCTTTCTTGTCTGTACCTGATGATTTCAGCAAGTTCTTCATCATCAGATGGAACATGAAATGCCACTTGCTTCTTATGAGGACTTGGCCTTGTTCCACGTCCAGCAATGGCTCTGACTTTCAGCAAAGTAGGACCACTTGAAGATTGTGGTGGAGCTGAGGAATTAGCAGATGCTCCAGAGGCAATAGAGAAGCCTGCAGTCCGCTGACACGTTGCATGGTGTACAAGTGTTGAGGACTTGGTGGCAGCCACTGAGAATTTTACAGCAGCCGAGGGAGTGGGTGCTGCCTTTGAGGAAGTTTCCCGAGGAATTTGCCTTGAGGGCTTTGCCGTTGAGGAACTTGGCCTTGAGTGCATAGCCTTCTTTGGCTTACTGGCAGAGGCCTCAGCAGCAGTAGCTTCAGAATCCATGTTGAATTTCCTCACTGCTTCTGCAGCAACTTTCTGAAGCTTAGCTTGGCGCTTGGCCCATTCCTTTGGAAATTTCTCACCATGCTTGATGCTAGTGGGATCAGGTCGTTGGCCAGCAGCAAGTGGTGGTCTTGGGCAAGGAGGGTTTACAGCGAATTTCTTCATGTACTTTGGAGTAACATAGCGGTATTCTTTCCATTCCTTAGCCCATCTTCTCTCAATCCTCTGTATGCGCACTTTGCGCCGAGTCTTGGTCTCTTTGCCATGAGTTGCTTCATCAGGTGTGCAATATTCATCATATATGTCCTCAGGTATTTCAAACGCAATGTTTGTCTCTGGCCTCTTGCCTCCCTTCTGAGGTCTCTTCCCATCTGTCATTTTCCTCATTTGAGGACTTTGAACTTTGGATGTTTCTGAGGAAGTATGCAAATTTTCTTCGAGGAATGCTGCAAATGAGCTAAGTTGATGAGAACCTAGTGATTCAGCAGTAGACATTTTGTAACTGTGAACAGAGTATAGGTGCGAAGAATTTGGAGAGGTCATATGCGTTCTCAGAAATTTTTCAAAAAGTATCAAGTTTGAGGAATTTGACCATAGATGTCTTGAGGAATTTCACTAAGAGTTCTTGACTCAGGTTCTAGAGTTGTATAGATTTGAATATCCACACAATTGGGAAATCTCGAGGAAAAACATAACTTAGAGAAATTTATCAAGAGAAGGAAGCATTGAGGTGTTTTAAGGATGGATTGTTGAAGAATAAACACCTTTTGAGGATTTTGTGAAAATCATGAGAATCAAAGTAGGGCAGTAAAATTAGATTTTAATTACCCTTGACGAAGAACACGACGAACTGGGAGTGGAGATGGAGAAGTTCGTCTGTTCAGATCTCCCAAGCCCTAACTTGGCGGAGGGAGACAGCTACGGCAGCGGCGGAGTGAAGATTTCCGCGGCCAGCGCGAGTACGACGACGACGAGGTCGAGGCAGCGAAGCTCTTCCTCACTGGCGATGATGGAAGTTAGCAACGGCGCTAGGTCTGAGAGCTCGAGCGAGGGGAGTTGAGATTGAGCAGAGTAAATGAGGTCGGAGGAGGGCAGGGGGTATTTATAGCCGTGGTGAAAAACTGCTCGCCAGAAGATTTTGGACGAACATGCCCCTGACCCTTACTATCCTATCGACATGTGTCACCCACGTACTGAGAGGTGGATATCGTGGGGATCGTGGGTGTGTAGTTTAATCCATCGTGGGAAGTGGAACGGTTTAAGCGGCAACAACCGAAAATTTAGAAATGAAAATTTTAATGTTTTGTTCGCAAATTCTTCAGCTGTCAAGGACACACTGAAGACTTTGAACAGATTTCAAATAGAACGCACATGAAAAATTTGTGAATAGACTGGGTTGAGTTTAGCATGGAGGGGGAAGGGTCCGATCACATTCACTTAGATGAAAATCAATTTGAAGAACTAGCAATATGTGACACCCTAGTTTTCGCTCCTGTTTTTTTTCCTTTGCGGGATTTGACTCCCGTCTTTTTTCTCGATGTTATCGGATTTTCTCTAGCTCTTGGGTATATGAAGATGGTGTTGGGGAACGTAGTAGTAAATCAAAAAAATTCCTATGCATCACCAAGATCAATCTATGGAGAGACTAGCAACGAGAGAGAGAGGAGTGTATCTTCATACCCTTGAAGATCGCGATGCGGAAGCGTTGCAAGAACGCGGTTGGAGGAGTCGTACACGCAGCGATTCAGATCGCGGTCGATTCCGATCTAAGCACCAAACAACAGTGCCTCCGCGTTCAACACACGTGCAGCCCGGTGACGTCTCCCGCGCCTTGATCCAGCAAGGAGGAGGGAGAGGTTGGGGAAGACAGCTCCAGCAGCACGACGGTGTGGTGGTGGAACTTGCAGTTCTCCTGCAGGGCTTCGCCAAGCACAAACGGATGAGGAGGAGGTATTGGAGAGGGGGAGGGCTGCGCCAGGGTAGAGGATGTGGCCTCCCTCCCACCCCTCCACTATTTATAGGCTGGGGGGGAGAGGGGGCCGGCCCCCTAGATCCCATCTAGGGTTGGGGGCGGCGGCCAAGGGGGAGAGGAGTGCCTCCCAAGTCAAGTGGAGGCCCTCCCCCTTTAGGGTTTCCCCTCTCCCATGCGCATGGGCCTTAGGGGGGCTGGTTCCCCTAGCCCATTAAGGCTAGGGCGCCCCCTTACAGCCCATGCTGCTGTATTGGACGTGGTGGAACACTTTCCGGACTTCCGGACCCCTCCGGAATCCTCCGGAACCTTTCGAAAGCTTCCCGGTACAATACCGAAAAAACCGAACTTTTTTCGGAACCCCAATAACAACTTCCCATATATAAATCTTTACCTCCGGACCATTCCGGAACTCCTCGTGACGTCCGGGATCTCATCCGGGACTCCGAACAACATTCAGTATTCACATACTATTTCCCATAACAACCCTAGAGTCACCGAACCTTAAGTGTGTAGACCCTACGGGTTCGGGAACCATGCAGACATGACCGAGACATCTCTCCAGCCAATAACCAACAGCGGGATCTGGATACCCATGTTGGCTCCCACATGTTCCACGATGATCTCATCGGATGAACCACGATGTCGAGGATTCAATCAATCCCGTATACAATTCCCTTTGTCTACCGGTATGATACTTGCCCGAGATTCGATCGTCGGTATCCCTATACCTTGTTCAATCTCGTTACCGGCAAGTCTCTTTACTCATTCCGTAATGCATGATCCCGTGGCTAACTCTTTAGTCACATTGAGCTCATTATGATGATGCATTATCGAGTGGGCCCAGAGATACCTCTCCGTCATACGGAGTGACAAATCCCAGTCTCGATTCGTGCCAACCCAACAGACACTTTCGGAGATACCTGTAGTGCACCTTTATGGTCACCCAGTTACGTTGTGACGTTTGATACACCCAAAGCATTCCTACGGTATCCGGGAGTTGCACAATCTCATGGTCTAAGGAAATGATACTTGACATTAGAAAAGCTTTAGCAGACGAACTACACGATCTAGTGCTATGCTTAGGATTGGGTCTTGTCCATCACATCATTCTCCTAATGATGTGATCCCGTTATCAACGACATCCAATGTCCATGGTCAGGAAACCGTAACCATCTATTGATCAACGAGCTAGTTAACTAGAGGCTCACTAGGGACATCTTGTGGTCTATGTATTCACACATGCATTACGATTTCCGGATAACACAATTATAGCATGAACAATAGACAATTATCATGAACAAGGAAATATAATAATAACCACTTTATTATTGCCTCTAGGGCATATTTCCAACAGTCTCCCACTTGCACTAGAGTCAATAATCTAGTTACATTGTGATGAATCGAACACCCATAGAGTTCTGGTGTTGATCATGTTTTGCTCGTGGAAGAGGTTTAGTCAACGGATCTGCGACATTCAGATCCGTATGCACTTTACAAATATCTATGTCTCCATCTTGAACATGTTCACGAATGGAGTTGAAGCGACGCTTGATATGCCTGGTCTTCTTGTGAAACCTGGGCTCCTTGGCAAGGGCAATAGCTCCAGTGTTGTCACAGAAGAGAGTCATTGGGCCCGACGCATTGGGAATAACTCCTAGGTCGGTGATGAACTCCTTCATCCAGACTGCTTCCTGTGCTGCCTCCGAGGCTGCTATGTACTCCGCTTCACATGTAGATCCCGCCACGACGCTTTGCTTGCAATTGCACCAGCTGACTGCCCCACCATTCAAAACATACACGTATCCGGTTTGTGACTTAGAGTCATCCAGATCTGTGTCGAAGCTAGCATCGACGTAACCCTTTACGACGAGCTCTTCGACACCTCCATAAACGAGAAACATATCCTTAGTCCTTTTCAGGTACTTCAGGATGTTCTTGACCGCTGTCCAGTGTTCCATGCCGGGATTACTTTGGTACCTTCCTACCAAACTTACGGCGAGGTTCACATCAGGTCTGGTACACAGCATGGCATACATAATAGACCCTATGGCTGAGGCATAGGGGATGACGCTCATCTTTTCTCTATCTTCTGCCGAGGTCGGGCATTGAGCCATGCTCAATCTCACACCTTGTAATACAGGCAAGAACCCCTTCTTGGACTGATCCATATTGAACTTCTTCAATATCTTGTCAAGGTATGTGCTTTGCGAAAGACCAATGAGGCGTCTCGATCTATCTCTATAGATCTTGATGCCTAATATGTAAGCAGCTTCTCCAAGGTCCTTCATTGAAAAACACTTGTTCAAGTAGGCCTTTATGCTTTCCAAGAATTCTATATCATTTCCCATTAATAGTATGTCATCTACATATAATATGAGAAATGCTACAGAGCTCCCACTCACTTTCTTGTAAACACAGGCTTCTCCATAAGTCTGTGTAAACCCAAACGCTTTGATCATCTCATCAAAGCGAATGTTCCAACTCCGAGATGCTTGCACCAGCCCATAGATTGAGCGCTGGAGCTTGCATACCTTGTCAGCATTATTAGGATCGACAAAACCTTCCAGCTGCATCATATACAACTCTTCCTTAAGGAAACCATTAAGGAATGCCGTTTTGACGTCCATTTGCCATATCTCATAATCATAGTATGCGGCAATTGCTAACATGATTTTGACGGACTTCAGCTTCGCTACGGGTGAGAAGGTCTAATCGTAGTCAACCCCTTGAACTTGTCGATAACCCTTAGCGACAAGTCGAGCCTTATAGATGGTCACATTACCATCCGCGTCTGTCTTCTTCTTAAAGATCCATTTGTTCTCTATGGCTTGCTGATCATCGGGCAAGTCTGTCAAAGTCCATACTTCGTTTTCATACATGGATCCTATCTCGGATTTCATGGCTTCTAGCCATTTGTTGGAATCCGGGCCCGCCATCGCTTCTTCATAGTTCTAAGGTTCACCGTTGTCTAACAACATGACTTCCAAGACAGGGTTGCCGTACCACTCTGGTGCGGAACGTGTCCTCGTGGACCTACGAAGTTCAGTAGCAACTTGATCCGAAGTTTCATGATCATCATCATTAACTTCCTCTCTAGTCGGTGCAGGCACCACAGAAACATCTTCCTGAGCTGCGCTACTCTCCGGTTCAAGAGGGGGTACCTCATCAAGTTCTACTTTCCTCCCACTTACTTCTTTCGAGAGAAACTCTTTCTCCAGAAAGGATCCATTCTTGGCAACAAAGATCTTGGCTTCGGATCTAAGGTAGAAGGTATACCCAATAGTTTCTTTAGGGTATCCTATGAAGACGCATTTTTCCGATTTGGGTTCGAGCTTTTCAGGTTGAAGTTTCTTGACATAAGCATCGCATCCCCAAACTTTCAGAAACGACAGCTTAGGTTTCTTCCCAAACCATAATTCATACGGTGTCGTCTCAACGGATTTCGACGGAGCCCTATTTAAAGTGAATGCGGCAGTCTCTAAAGCATAACCCCAAAATGATAGCGGTAGATCGGTAAGAGACATCATAGATCGCACCATATCCAATAGAGTGCGATTACGATGTTCGGACACACCATTACGCTGAGGTGTTCCAGGCGGCGTGAGTTGTGAAACAATTCCACATTTCCTTAAGTGCGTGCCAAACTCGTGACTCAAATATTCCCCTCCACGATCTGATCGTAAGAACTTTATTTTCCTGTCACGTTGATTCTCTACCTCACTCTGAAATTCCTTGAATTTTTCGAAGGTCTCAGACTTGTGTTTCATTAAGTAGATATACCCATATCTACTTAAGTCATCAGTGAGGGTGAGAACATAACGATAACCACCGCGAGCCTCAACGCTCATTGGACCGCACACATCAGTATGTATGATTTCCAATAAGTTGGTTGCTCGCTCCATTGTCCCGGAGAACGGAGTCTTGGTCATTTTGCCCATGAGGCATGGTTCGCATGTGTCAAATGATTCATAATCAAGAGACTCCAAAAGTCCATCTGCATGGAGTTTCTTCATGCATTTGACACCAATGTGACCAAGGCGGCAGTGCCACAAGTATGTGGGACTATCATTATCAACCTTACATCTTTTGGCATTCACACTATGAATATGTGTAACATCACGTTCGAGATTCAATAAGAATAAACCATTGACCAGCGGGGCATGACCATAAAACATATCTCTCATATAAATAGAACAACCATTATTCTCGGATTTAAATGAGTAGCCATCTCGCATCAAACGAGATCCTGATACAATGTTCATGCTCAAAGCTGGTACTAAATAACAATTATTGAGGTTTAAAACTAATCCCGAAGGTAGCTGTAGAGGTAGCGTGCCGACGGCGATCACATCGACCTTGGAACCATTACCGACGCGCATCGTCACCTCGTCCTTCGCCAGTCTCCGCTTATTCTGCAGCTCCTGTTTTGAGTTACAAATATGAGCAACCGCACCGGTATCAAATACCCAGGAGCTACTACGAGCGCTGGTAAGGTACACATCAATAACATGTATATCACATATACCTTTGGTATTGCCGGCCTTCTTATCCGCTAAGTACTTGGGGCAGTTCCGCTTCCAGTGACCGTTTCCCTTACAATAAAAGCATTCAGTCTCAGGCTTGGGTCCATTCTTTGGCTTCTTCCCGATAGCTTGCTTACCGGGCGCGGCAACTCCCTTGCCGTCCTTCTTGAAGTTCTTTTTACCCTTGCCTTTCTTGAACTTAGTGGTTTTATTCACCATCAACACTTGATGTTCCTTTTTGATCTCCACCTCCGCTGATTTCAGCATTGAATATACCTCAGGAATGGTTTTCTCCATCCCCTGCATATTGAAGTTCATCACAAAGCTCTTGTAGCTAGGTGGAAGCGACTGAAGGATTTTGTCAACGACCATGTCATCCGGGAGATTAACTCCCAGCTGAGACAAGCGGTTGTGCAACCCAGACATTTTGAGTATATGCTCGCTGACAGAACTATTCTCCTCCATCTTACAACTGTAGAACTTGTCGGAGACTTCATATCTCTCGACCCGGGCATGAGCTTGGAAAACCATTTTCAGCTCTTGGAACATCTCATATGCTCCGTGTTGCTCAAAACGCTTTTGGAGCCCCGGTTCTAAGCTGTAAAGCATGCCGCACTGAAACAGGGAGTAATCATCACTACGTGACTGCCAGGCGTTCATAACGTCTTGAGTTGCTGGGAAAACAGGTGCGTCACCTAGCGGTGCTTCAAGGACATATGCTTTCTTGGCAGCTATGAGGATAATCCTCAGGTTACGGACCCAGTCCGTGTAGTTGCTACCATCGTCTTTCAGCTTGGTTTTCTCTAGGAACTTGTTGAAGTTGAGGGCAACATTAGCGTGGGCCATTTGATCTACAAGACGTATTGTAAAGATTTTAGACTAAGTTCATGATAATTAAGTTCATCTAATCAAATTATTCAATGAACTCCCACTCAGATAGACATCCCTCTAGTCATCTAAGTGATACATGATCCGAATCGACTAGGCCGTGTCCGATCATCACGTGAGACGGACTAGTCATCAACGGTGAACATCTCCATGTTGATCGTATCTTCTATACGACTCATGTTCGACCTTTCGGTCTTCCATGTTCCGAGGCCATGTCTGTACATGCTAGGCTCATCAAGTCAACCTAAGTGTTTTGCATGTGTAAATCTGGCTTACACCCGTTGTATTCGAACGTTAGAATCTATCACACCCGATCATCACGTGGTGCTTCGAAACAACGAACCTTCGCAACGGTGCACAGTTAGGGGGAAAACTTTCTTGAAATTTTAGCGAGGGATCATCTTATTTATGCTACCGTCGTTCTAAGCAAATAAGATGTAAACAGATGATAAACATCACATGCAATCAAATAGTGACATGATATGGCCAATATCATTTTGCTCCTTTTGATCTCCATCTTCGGGGCACCATGATCATCATCGTCACCGGCATGACACCATGATCTCCATCATCGTGTCTTCATGAAGTTGCCTCGCCAACTATTACTTCTACTATTATGGCTAACGGTTAGCAATAAAGTAAAGTAATTACATGGCGTTTTTCATTGACACGCAGGTCATACAATAAATTAAGACAACTCCTATGGCTCCTGCCGGTTGTCATACTCATCGACATGCAAGTCGTGATTCCTATTACAAGAACATGATCAATCTCATACATCACATATATCATTCATCACATCCTTTTGGCCATATCACATCACACGGCACAAGCTGCAAGAACAAGTTAGACGTCCTCTAATTGTTGTTGCAAAAAATTTTTTACGTGGCTGCTATAGGTTTCTAGCAAGAACGTTTCTTACCTACGCCACAACCACAACGTGATATGCCAATTTCTATTTACCCTTCATAAGGACCCTTTTCATCGAATCCGATCCGACTAAAGTGGGAGAGACAGACACCCGCTAGCCACCTTATGCAACTAGTGCATGTCAGTCGGTGGAACCTGTCTCACGTAAGCGTACGTGTAAGGTCGGTCCGGGCCGCTTCATCCCACGATGCCGCCGAATCAAGATAAGACTAGTAACGGCAAGTAAATTGACAAAATCGACGCCCACAACAACTTGTGTTCTACTCATGCAAGAAACTACGCATAGACCTAGCTCTGATACCACTGTTGGGGAACGTAGTAGTAAATCATAAAATTTCCTACGCATCACCAAGATCAATCTATGGAGAGACTAGCAACGAGATAGAGAGGAGTGTATCTTCATACCCTTGAAGATCGCGATGCGGAAGCGTTGCAAGAACGCGGTTGGAGGAGTCGTACACGCAGCGATTCAGATCGCGGTCGATTCCGATCTAAGCACCGAACAACGGTGCCTCCGCATTCAACACACGTGCAGCCCGGTGACGTCTCCCGTGCCTTGATCCAGCAAGGAGGAGGGAGAGGTTGGGGAAGACAGCTCCAGCAGCACGACGGCGTGGTGGTGGAACTTGCAGTTCTCCGGCAGGGCTTCGCCAAGCACAAACGGAGGAGGAGGAGGTATTGGAGAGGGGGAGGGCTGCGCCAGGGTAGAGGATGTGGCCTCCCTCCCACCCCTCCACTATTTATAGGCTGGGGGGAGAGGGGGCCGGCCCCCTAGATCCCATCTAGGGTTGGGGGCGGCGGCCAAGGGGGGGAGGAGTGCCTCCCAAGTCAAGTGGAGGCCCTCCCCCTTTAGGGTTTCCCCTCTCCCATGCGCATGGGCCTTAGGGGGGCTGGTTCCCCTAGCCCATTAAGTCTAGGGCACCCCCTTACAGCCCATGCTGCTGTATTGGACGTGGTGGAACACTTTTCGGACTTCTGGACCCCTCCGGAATCCTCCGGAACCTTTCGAAAGCTTCCCGGTACAATACCGAAAAAACTGAACTTTTTCCGGAATCCCAATAACAACTTGCCATATATAAATCTTTACCTCCGGACCATTCCGGAACTCCTCGTGACGTCCGGGATCTCATCCGGGACTCCGAACAACATTCGGTATTCACATACTATTTCCCATAACAGCCCTAGAGTCACCGAACCTTAAGTGTGTAGACCCTACGGGTTCGGGAACCATGCAGACATGACCGAGACATCTCACCGGCCAATAACCAACAGCGGGATCTGGATACCCATGTTGGCTCCCACATGTTCCATGATGATCTCATCGGATGAACCACGATGTCGAGGATTCAATCAATCCCATATACAATTCCCTTTGTCTACCGGTATGATACTTGCCCGAGATTCGATCGTCGGTATCCCTATACCTTGTTCAATCTCGTTACCGGCAAGTCTCTTTACTCGTTCCGTAACGCATGATACCGTGGCTAACTCTTTAGTCACATTGAGCTCATTATGATGATGCATTATCGAGTGGGCCCAGAGATACCTCTCCGTCATACGGAGTGACAAATCCCAGTCTCGATTCGTGCCAACCCAACAGACACTTTCGGAGATACCTGTAGTGCACCTTTATGGTCACCCAGTTACGTTGTGACGTTTGATACACCCAAAGCATTCCTACGGTATCCGGGAGTTGCACAATCTCATGGTCTAAGGAAATGATACTTGACATTAGAAAAGCTTTAGCAGACGAACTACACGATCTAGTGCTATGCTTAGGATTGGGTCTTGTCCATCACATCATTCTCCTAATGATGTGATCCCGTTATCAACGACATCCAATGTCCATGGTCAGGAAACCGTAACCAGCTATTGATCAACGAGCTAGTCAACTAGAGGCTCACTAGGGACATGTTGTGGTCTATGTATTCACACATGCATTACGATTTCCGGATAACACAATTATAGCATGAACAATAGACAATTATCATGAACAAGGAAATATAATAATAACCACTTTATTATTGCCTCTAGGGCATATTTCCAATAGATGGTCATTTAGCCTTGCCTTCCCTATCCAACCAGAGATTCTCTCCAGACCAACCTTGCCACCCGAGATATATTCTCTGGACTTCGCCATCGAAACCCTACCTTCCGAGTTATCGGAAGGGAAACCCTAATCTCTTCCGTTACAAAGGAACCCCAATTTCCTTTGATCTACTGACTCCCAAACTTCTCCCAGTGATCATCCTTTATCTATAAACCCTGGATATGCAAAAATATTGCCAAGTCATTTGCAATATTTTTCATTTATAATTTTTTTTCTGCCAGTTAAAGGAATTAAATCCAGGAAAATATCTATCCATATCCAAAGTTCATGAAAACTTGTGGAGATATTCTTTGTGATCATATTGAGCTCCCATAAAAATATTGGCCATAATTAAATAGGGGAAATTGCATTTTTCTATTTAATGCCAATATTGCATTTTGGGCAGTTTCTAAAGGAACTACCATTTTAGTAGCCAGGAAAAATTCCAAATAATTTGTGGAGTTTCTCCTATCCATATCTTCCCCATTTCCATCAGAACCCAAGTTCCATAGTTCAAATTTTGAGCACAACATCCATTTGCAAATTCTGTCCAGACTTCCAGTTTGCAAAGGAAGTGCCTGAACCCTTGATCTATTTGAGCTGAAATTTTTCATGGTGGTTAACATTGATAAATCACTCATGGAAACCAAAAACCAGCTCAATACATCCATCCATTCATCCGCAGCATTTTTCTCAAGTTTCTGTCCATTTGGAAGCACTGTGAAGGAAGTACCAGTTTGGTATACCCAACTGATATGAAATTTTACCAGTGTCTTCATACTCCTTAATCATCACTCTCCACCAAGTTTGAGCCATATCCATGTAGCCATTTTGTCCCAGCAAATTCATCTCCATTTCTGACCAGTGGGGTCCATTATACAGCAAGTACCCTCAATCCTTATCCAAATCGCCCCAAAATTTACCAGGGTAGTCACCTTGGTAGATCATTGCTGCATGCCAAGTTCCAGCTCCTTTCTCCCGGTGATCTCTCCAGAAAACACCACAAACACCTTCCGGCCAAAATCTCCTTCTGCAAGTTTCTCTCATCTCAACTCTACCTAGATGGTTCCAGCTACTGCTATCGCCTATTTGAGCAGTGAGACGTTGCGTTGACAAGTTTCCAGGACCATCCACTGCCCTGGACACGTGGTGCCGGTGGTGACCACGACTCTAGTCGGCAGACACAGTGCTCTGTGCACTGGTTGCTTCGGGAGGCCGTCTCCAGAAGGCTCTGGCTTGTCCGCGAGCGCCGGCGAGCTGCCCACCACACGCGTGTGCCCTCTGGAGCCTTCTCCCCCTCGTCCTCTAGCTCGTGGCCGCCCCTGCCGACAGAGATTCGCCGCTAGGTCGCCGCCACGACATTGCCGTCTCGAAGCTCCTCCCACCGTCGGCTAGCTGCTCCCCGCGGCTATTTAAGCGTGTCCCGAGATCGCCCTCCTCACCAGAGTCCCCAGCCTCCTCCCCTCGAGCCTCGGAGCTCCCCTCCTTCTCCCTTGGCTGCGGCGCTGCCACCGTTCCCCTCGGCCATCTCCGTCCCATGGCCTCTCCGCTCCTTCTTTTCTGCGTCTCGGGGTCCCCTGGAGGTCCGCGCGCCACCGCCGCCCCGAACTCTGGCGAGGAGGGCCTGCCAGAGCCGAGCCTCGCCGCCCCTCAAGCAACCGCCGCCGCCTCCTGCTCTCTGGCGCCTCGAGCAGTGGCCGCCTTGCTCCTCCCCGACGACCGCTCTCCCTCTGGATGGACGCAGCACCTTGCTCCGTGCTCGCCGGTGCCCTCGCTCCAGTCGGAGGTGACCGGAGGCGGCGAGGCTAGCGCCGGCCGAAGCCTTGCCCTGCATCTCCTCTGCTCCGTGCGGGGGAGCGACAGGAGGAAGAAGGTGTTGGCCAGGCGGGCCCCTCCTCCTCTCGGCCCCACTTGTCGGCCTCACCCGTTGACTCAGCCCTGGGCCCGCTGTGACTTAAGTGGAAGCGCATTTCTGAAAATGCGTTTTCAGTTAGAGAAAGCATACTCCGGCTCTGCTCTAGGAAATATTACATTTTCTCTGCTCTGATCACGAGGCCAGGTGCTCCATGGTGTGGGTAAAGTGCGCAACCTCTGCAGAGTGTAAAATCTACTCGAATAGCCGCATCCACGGTATTGGACAGCCCGTCCAGACCTCACTAGGTGGTCAGCCGTAATACTGATAATAATGATGGAAGAACCCGTCTTGTGTAGACATCAGATGATGACCCGGATATGATATGTTAGCCATGGGATGGCTATGAAAGAAGTGGTTGGATGACCGAAAGACTCGGATTGGATTTGGTTCAACGTCGGATTGGATCATGAGAATGTCCGAAGTATGGATTATTTGCTGGATATGCTTTGCTTTACTACATTTACTTCAGTAGTTATCATGGTAAATAACCCTGCTATGACATGATAATCAATATTGCTACCTAGTTACGCCATTTCATGATAATTAATGATGCTCTAATGATTAATGCATGCTTGAATGCCATGGATTACTTTGCTTGGTGTATATGTTGGTTTGGTTTGCTTGCGGGTACATTCAAAAGTACTCAGCGGCCTTCAATGTGGCCAGGTTCACATAAGGATCCGTCGTCCGTCGACGAGGAGCCGGAGCGTTCGCGAGCTAGGAGAGTAACCCAGTCAGATCCCTATGGATTGGAGCCGCACCAGGACCATGCTGCCTTAGATAGAGCTTTTCTGCTGCCATAACTCTTGTAAGATATCATGTAAGACTTATATATCCTTTAATAGAAATGCCTGTGTTCATGATACTTGTTGTAAACGCGCATGCCAGAGTGATTTCATGGGCTGGTATGCTTGGTGACTGTCTGGCTACAGTGGTAATCAGGTAGGGCGCCACAACGGATGGTATCAGAGCAGCCAGGCTGACTATAGGTTACCCTAGCTAGACTTCATTGTCTTGTGCTCAGTAGAAAGCACAGATGGATTTCAGCCATCTTTGCCAAGCAGGCATGGCTACTATTGATCATAAGGCAACCCCATAGGTTTTTGGCTCCATCAGACCCCCAACTCTCGTGGCCTTGCCTCCGGTACGAAATGCTCGCACCAGGCAACGACCCGTGAGCCCTGAACCCTAGGCAAACCAGATATCCCTACCCTGCTTGCTAGCCATGGCATTTCTCTTCTTAAATCCAGTTTCCTTTGGGAAACGCCTATAAATTCTATCTCTCCTCAACAACCCTAGGATCATTGACTAAGCCACTTCGGCTATGGTCCTGCATCGAGAGTGTGATGTTCCCTAAGGAAGTAGTAGGAGCTTGACACCAGTGCTACCAGGAGCATTGTGTGGTTTCGCTTCTAAATCCTTAGAGGTGCATCGAGTGCGCCATACTAGTTATACTAGTGGATCCTTGGCCACGTGTGTAAGGTCCGCAAAGTTTGAGCTTTATTTGCTTTTTGGTTTTTGCGGTTCTTGTTTCTTTTGTCGGTTCTGTTTCTTCGCTCCGACTGGATCCATCCGCAAGTGCCGTCAAGAAGACCAACATACAACTGGGATAATACCCAATAATCCCAGTTCAGCAAGAGTCAAGCCAAGCCAACTGCCTGGTATCTAGAATAGCAACACCGGATCTGTCTGGAATGAAGAATGAGTCAGAAGCAGAATTTGTGTGCAACAGACAAGGCTAGAAGATACCTGAGAGAGTTAGCCTCAGCCAGATCACGCCTAAGGAGCAGACAGATGAGCTACCAAGAATGAACACCAGTAAGGACAAATTATTTTGTTCGCGATACAAGGATTATTTCAGTCAGTGAGGTGAACTGAGTCTTCCCTCAATGGACTCAAGAATCATTTATTCCCACCGAAGACATATTTCAAGAATGTGAATGTGCCAAGAGCAGTAAAAAAACTCCGGTACGTTGGTACAAAGTGCAAAGCATATTACAAAGTTCACCGGTGCGTATGCAAAATTTTCCGGGCACTGGGACAAGTTTTGCAAGGAAAATGGATAAGTTCACGGTTGCCAGAATCAAGGAGCACCTAACATGCTTGGAAGCTCAGCTGAACCAAAAGGAATTATCTGTCAACTGCCTATTATTGGCAACACTTGGTTTGAATACAAAGGGTATTCCGAATTAATTATCAACATGAGGTATGCATCAGTTCTGCAACTTTCACAACAGCAATGATCAGACCAGCAGAAGGACAAGCGGTGTGCATGACAACAGAAGATATTTAGACAAGGTATGGCCTATATCAAGTTTTGGCTCTACTATGGGTAAATTTCGGATACTTCAGAAGGAAGCCAGAATCAGCCATAGATCCGACTGCGTACGCAGCGAAAGGTCTCTGGTATAAGGAATCCAGCCTTCCTCCGCAAGCTACCAGACTGCCAATCTTCCTCGATATGCCACTTGGTGTGAAAATCTTCTGGGATATGGCACTCCCATCTTCCATAGCGTGCTACCGCGGAAGACTTCCAGCACAAGGCACCCGACCTCCCGCAGCAAGCCATATGAAGGAAAGCTTCAGCGGTACAGCACCCCCATCTTCCATAACATGCTACCACGGAAAACTTCCGGCATAAGACACCCGACCTTCCGCAGCAAGCAATATGAGGAAAAGCTTTTAAGGTATGATACCCAGCCATCTTCAGCATGCTACCCTGGCGGAAACTTCGAGCGTAAGGAATTCAGCCTTCTTCAACACGCCATCGTGGCTACCACAAGCTTGTCAGAAACATGAACTAGTCTGGACACACATCCGCCTCAGAACTCAGTGGTTATGAAAGGATTTATCCTACACCTGCATATGTTGTGAGCATGCAGTCCAGTGGATCAGCTCATGCGAGCCACTCGTACACGGGAAAGACTGTGTTCAGAGAAACATTGGCCCCATAACTCAAGGAAGAATATGAGCACAGCAATCCTTACGAGGTATGCAAGAGTAAGTTGTGAGAACAAGCCCGCCAAATTGGGCAAAACAATCAAGGAGCCGTGTTGGCAGGTCATCACAGGTCCATCAAAGGAATCCTCAAGAGTAAAGAAGTTCTGGACAAACAACCTCCATGACGGTCAACAAGATACATCTCCACAGATGGAGTGGTATTACCAACCCTTGTCAAACTAAGTATTGACTAGCAGATTTAGTATAAGGAATATCACCTTCATCAAATCTATAGAGAGACTTTACCTCTACTACCTGTGTCGGGGTATCGAGACGGTGTATTTCTTCAATAGGTGGTAAATTCTTAACATCTTCAGCTTTAATACCTTTTTTCTTTCATGGATTTCTTTGCCTCTTGCATATCTTCAGGACTGAGAAATAGAATACCTCTCTTCTTCGGAGTTGTCTTAGGTGGTGGTTCAGGAAGAGCCCAATCATTATTATTCCTCAATATACTATTTAATATTCCTTCAGCTTGTTCAATAGTTTGTTCCCTGAAAACACAACCAACACAACTATCTAGGTGGTCCCTAGAAGCATCGGTTAGTCCATTATAAAAGATATCGAGTATTTCATTTTTCTTGAGAGGATGATCAGGTAAAGCATTAAGTAATTGGAGAAGCCTCCCCCAAGCTTGAGGGAGATTCTCTTCTTTAATTTGCAAAAAATTAAATATTTCCTGTAAAGCAGCTTGTTTCTTATGGGCAGGAAAATATTTTTCAGAGAAGTAATATATCATATCCTTGGGACTACGCACACAACCAGGAGCAAGAGAATTAAACCATATATTAGCATCACCCTTTAATGAGAAAGGAAACAACTTAAGAATATAGTAGTAGCAAATTTTTTCCTCATGAGCAAATAGGGTGGCTATATCATTCAGTTTAGTAAGATGTTTCACAACAGTTTCACTTTCATGGCCATGGAAAGGATCAGATTCAACCTAAGTAATTAGCTCTGAGTCGACAGAGAATTCATGATCCTTATCAGTGATAAAGATAGGTGAAGTAACAAACTTAGGATCATATTTCATTCTAGCATTCAAAGATTTTTCTTTCAACTTGCATAGTAATTTCTTAAGATCATCTCTATCCTTACAAGTAAGAAAGTCCCTAGCTACATCTCCATCCATAACATAACCCTCAGGTATCTCAGACAATTCATATCTAGGAGAGCTAGGTCTAATAGGTGTTTCAAAAAATTTAGTTTCAATAACTTCATTAGTTTTAGTAATTTCATCAGTTTCAGCATTCTCAATTTCTTTAGCACTAGCAAGTTGTTCATCAAGAAATTCACCCAGTGGCACATTCTTATCAAGCAAAGTACTATCATCATCTATAGCATCATTCATAGCAGAAGTAACATCATCAATTACTTGCAACTTATCAGGATTAATAGCAGGTGCTAGTGTTGCAAGTTTACTCAAAACAGAAGGTGAATCAAGTGCAGAGCTAGATAACAGTTCCTTACCTCCCCTCATCTTAAAGGGAACAATCTTGGTTCTATCATCCTTAAGATTATTCATAGTGATCAACAAATATAACTCCCAAGTGACTCAGCAAATAGAGCTATGCGCCCCGGCAGCGGTGCCAGAAAAAGGTCTTGATAACACAGAAGTATAGGGGATCGCAGCAGTTTTCGAGGGTAGAGTATTCAACCCAAATTTATTGATTCGACACAAGGGGAGCCAAAGAATATTTGCAAGTATTAGCAGTTGAATTGTCAATTCAACCACACCTGGAAGACTTAATATCTGCAGCAAGGTGATCAGTGGCAAAGTAGTATGGTAGTTTGATAGTAACGGTAACAGTAGCAATAGAAACAATCACTACTGTAGGATGCTGCTAACGCGACACTACAATCAGAGACCCTTCGACGAAACTGTGTGTGATGCATTAATCACAAACGGTGATGTAAAAAAACCATCAAAAAAGATACAAAACATTTGCGATGGCGGATACATCAAACATGGTTCAGATTTTAGTTGCGTGTGCGATGCGGGACATACGGTTCAGTTCAATGAACTGTTTGCGATGAGGCAGAAGAATAGAAACGGGCAGCCAGATGAAGGTGTGTGCGATATACAGCATACAAGTCACTCGGATTAACTATTTGTGATTAGGCAACACAACAGAAACGGTCAGCCAGATCAAGGTGTCTGCGATTGACGGCATACACTTCAGATGGATGAACTGTTTGCGATTAGGCAACACAACAGAAATGGTCAGCCAGATCAAGGTGTCTGCGATTGACGGCATACACTTCACAAGGATGAACTGTTTGCGATTAGGCAACACAACACAAACGGTCAGCCAGATCAAGGTGTCTGCGATTGACGGCATACACTTCACACGGATGAACGGTTTGCGATTAGCCACAACAAACAAAAACAGTTAGACATATCAACATGTCTGCGCTAGACGGGCACACATTCTAATTAAAAGAAGCGTCCGTGATGGTAATAACGAGCGTGCACGGTTGATGGAACAAGATGTGTGCTGACATCGCCTATTGTGGTGCACCCTATGGTGCAAACTCCACGTACGCGGCCGAGAACGCGTGCCCACGTTACACCATCCGGGAATAGTGCCACACTTAGAAATTAGAACCGTCAATAAATTTTGAGCCTGCCTCCCGTCACATTCCAAATTACTACCACGCTATATTTAATTGCAAACCTGTTCACATCGATCAAAACCTAAATATTTTCCCACTTAGGAGCGTATTAGTACTCGGTTATAAATACTACCTACTCCAAGATGACTGCACATTCCTCCTCTACTCCTCATCCACAAAAACAAACAAGTCTTCATCATCGTTCCCTTGCATCTGCCATGGCCCGCATGAGTTCTGAGGCGAGCATGGAAGCGGAAGCACAAGAGTCCCGCCTCACCGCGAAAGCAGCCGACATGTCCCGCCGCGCCGCCGTAGCAGCACAGAGGTCCCGCCGCGCTGCTGAAGTAGCACAAAGGTGCCGCCGCACCGTCGATGCAGCAGACTGGTCCGGCCGCGCCGTGGAAGCAATAGAGATGTCCCGCCGCGCCGCGAATGCAGCAGAGATGTCCTCCTGTGCCGCGGTGGCCTAGGAAAATGTCTCGCGGGCTGGCGAGGACTCTCACAGGCACATGCGCGCTATGCTCGATGACCTGATGGGTCGGATCTCCGACTGGATGAAGCTGCAGGACGAGATGAATGCCTCATTTGAAAATGCTACCGGCGTCATCCGGGGACTAGGGGAGGACAAGGCGAAGCTCCGCACCTAGCGTGACTTGCTGAGGGCGAAGATCGCCGGAAGGGCGAAGGAGCACGAGGAGACCACTGCCTTGTTGAAGAGGACGGGCGTCATCCTCATGAAACTTATGGACGAGAATGCCATGCTCCACATCGAGCGCGAAAGACTGGTGGAGGAATCTGTGGATGCTACCAAGCAGCGTGTTGAGGACATGAAAGAGATCATCGCCGGTCGCCGCGAGAACTAGTCTCCGCGGCCTGCAGCGCAACGAGATAGTAGAGATCAGCGAGCCAGATCATTGTCTGCGTCTTCCTTCTTATTTTGCCCCTGTGTATTTTGGGCGTTGCCGCATGTGGCTTTTTTAATTATCTTCCTAAATATGTAAGACAATTATTATCCACTGTCATCATCCTTATATTCATCAATCTTGCTATAAGTCGCAGTCGATGCTATATAGGTCCGTCGGATCTTACATCAAGATTCATGCAAATTTTTCTTTTCAGATTTATTTTTTCTCTCTTAAATCTCAGTCGAGTGAGACATAGCCACGCCATTAAACAGGGGCTCGGGCGCCATTAATGGAGACGTTGGGAGAGAGGTGGGCGGCAGATGGTGGTCAAAGGGCTCTCCTCCCGATAAGCACGCACAGGGGTCTGATCACACGCCTTTCGTACTCAAATAGCTACCCCGCACGGCACCTCCTAGCCAATAAAAAAAGGGGATGCGTGGCGGCACATAAATGGTAAGCAGAACACCCACGGTTTCAATAATACTTATGTTTCCGATTGTAACATGACAACACTTGTTCCAAAATGACTTTGTTGATTGCTAATGTGTGCGCCTTCGCAAATGGGACAAAAATTTTACCACAGCATGTTGGCGCCATGTCATGATACCATGCCAAGTTTCATGATTTTCAGGCGACTTTTGGATTTACGGGAATTTTAAAATCAAGTTTCTCGATGTTTCCGGCTGAGCCAAAGCGCCAGATGTTTGAATTCCATTCTCATTTCTTACATGGGACCTAGAAATTTTCCCAAGTAGACATAAATGATTTTTCAACTAACTTTGGCGCACTGGAGCATGTGCTTGTAGTTCAAATTTGAATTATGTGCATTAAATGCCTGGAAACTCAATTAATGTATAAAAAAGGCCAAACGAACCCAGAATAATTCCAAAATTTAGCATGAAACTCCTATTGGTCTAAGCTGCCTGTGTAAAAAAAATCAAGGCGGGAGAAGGCAGTGTATGTCGTTTTGCACACGTTCCCTCTCGGAACCACGAGCCTTGTTGAGAGAAGCTCCGGTTTGCAAGAAGCTTATACCAAAACTTGTCCCAATTCGGCCAACTTTTTTACCACAGCTAGTTGGTGCCATGTCATGACATCATGCCAAGTTCCATGATTTTCATGCGTGTTTTGGATTTATAGGAATTAAAAAACCAAGTTTCTCAATATTTTCGGCCGAGCCATGACACCCAGATGTTTGAATTTCATTCCCATTTCTTGCATGGGACCTAGAAATTCACCCAAGGACACACATTTGATTTTTCAACCAACTTTGGTGCACTGGAGCATGTGCTTGTAGTTCAAATTTGAATTATGCATATTAAATGCCCAGAAACTCAATTAATGTATAAAAAAGGCCAAACGAACCCTGAATAATTCCAAATTTTAACACGGCACTCATATAGTTGTATGTTGCCTCTGTAACAAATCAAGGGGGGAGGCAGCGTATATTATTTTGCACACAAAGGTGACATGTTCCCTCTCGGAACCATGAGTCTTCTTGAGAGAAGCTCCGGTTTGCAAGAAGATTATACCAAAACTTGTCCCAAATCGGCCAATTTTTTTACCACAGCATGTTGGTGCCATGAAATGACACCATGCCAAGCTTCATGATTTTCAGGCGAGTTTTGAATTTACAGGAATTTAAAAAACCAAGTTTCTCAATGTTACCGGCCGAGCCACGATGCCCAGATGTTTGAATTTCATTCCCATTTCTTGCATGGGACTTAGAAATTCACCCAAGGACACCCATGTGATTTTTCAACCAACCTTGGTGCACTGGAGCATGTGCTTGTAGTTCAAATTTGAATTATTCACATTAAATGCCCAGAAACTCAATTAATGCATACCAAAGGCCAAACGAACCCGGAATAATTCCAAATTTTAACACGACACTCATATAGTTCTATGTTTGCTTTGTAAAAAAATCAAGAGGGGGGCAGCGTATGTCATTTCGCACACAAAGGTGACACATTCCCTCTCGAAACCACACGCCTTCTTGAGAGAAGCTCGAATTTGCAAGAAGCTTATACCAAAACTTGTCCCAATTCAGCCAATTTTTTTACCACAGCAAGTTGGTGCCATGAAATGACACTATGCCAAGTTTCATGATTTTCAGGCGAGTTTGGGATTTACAGGAATTTAAAAACCAAGTTTCTCAATGTTTCCAGCCGAGCTACGACGCCCAGATGTTTGAATTTCATTCCCATTCTTTCATGGGACCTATAAATTCACCCAAAGACACACATGTGATTTTTCAACAAACTTTCGTGCACTGGAGCATGTGCTTGTAGTTCAAATTTGAATTATGCACATTAAATGCCTAGAAACTCAATTAATGCATAAAAAATGCCAAACGAACCCGGAATAATTCCAAATTTTAACACGACACTCATATAGTTGCATGTTCACTGTAGATAAATGTTCTAGCAATTGAAACACCATCCTTTCCCTCCATAACACCATTTTGTCTTTCAAAACAGAATGAAAAATCAGGTATACCACAAATAGTTTACTAGTAAGAATCGTGTGGGATGCAATATAAAATATCTTGGCGCACCGTCTAGTCTGGCTTACGCAGGAAGCTTCATCGTCTACAGTCCACCGCCCGTGCTTGAACCACACTTGTGCGCCAATTTCTCGTGGCACCAAGCGAAAGTTTTCTACCACCACGGAAATATCTATCTCCCCCCCCACCAAAAGCCACATTTCCACTGTTCCTCAAACCTTCACTGCTGCTTAATGGCAGCGCCGCCTCCTCGCCGGTGACCCTTCTTCTTGCTGCGCGACCTCGTTGATATGGTCAGGTAATCCACACCCCACCCACACCATCCTCCTCCTTCCCTGTCCCACATGCCTCGACCGATGACGCAACACCTTCCGCCCAAATCACTGGCCCCGTCCTCCAATTAAGCGCCGCCCACAACCATTTTGCACGCAGTACAACGTGGAGCTCAGTAGCATCTGGCAGCGGAGAAGCAAATCACGACTGCACACGCGGACAAGGTCACTATGGCTGCCATGCGTGCCGACCGCCAGATCTAGGAGGAGCACCTCGTCTTCGAGGCCACCGTCGACACTGCCTCGTGGTTGTCTACTTTAAAATCCAGTTCATGCTGTTTTCTCGAGGCCACCGCCAGTGCCTTCTAGTGATTTGTCCTCTGTAATGTTAATATGCAATCTGATATTCTGAAATGTAATGTTCAGTTAACAGTTTGGTCCAACAATTGCTACATTTCGTAGTATTGTTCTCAAGCATTCTTGGTTTCGTTAGTTGTCTTATCTTCTAGTATATGTTCTATTCTGCAATGTCGTGCTCAGTTAACTGTTTTGGTTCATTTGGTCTATTGTCCAGTTAATTGTTTGGTTCAATTCTGCAATTTGATTTCATTTGTTGTGGGTACAATTTTGTATTGTTATGCATGTGAGAAATAAATCGAATTTGGTTGTACTCGATACATATTCTACTGATAGTATGGCAACTCTCAGTTAACCTGATCAAGATCTTCCTTATATGTGTTGCAGGGAAACAATGGGAGGCAGTGTGGTTTACCATCGAGGTTTGCTCATGCATGGTCCTTTCGCTAATAGCACATTATTGTGTAGTCGCAGGAATCATTCTAATATATAGGTTTCTTACAATTTGGTCTTGCACATGTAGACCCTGCTGTTAGAGGCTTAGACCCACTGTTCAAACCATTTTGCATATGGGGAAATGAGATGTCCACGAATATCAGTCAAGTCAAGAAACTCAGAAAGATTGTTAGGATAAAGGAACTTGCGACAAATAACAACAAGATCTTTGTTTGCACAATGAAGAAGACATGAGGCAACTATAGGATGGTACTACCTTGTTTTTACCCCTTGTGCCATTTCAAAATTTATAACAGCGATTTATGCATATCTTCATTTTCAGTACTTTTCAAAGCAGTTCACCGATGATTACCTCTCAAACCACCTGCATGGTCCAGAGCCGAGGAAGGTATTCATTCAACACCCACGGTACAATATTGAAGTCTTCCTGAAGAGGACGAAGGTTGTGCGGGCAATTATCCATAGCCACTGGCTTAAAGTTGCAAGGACATTCAACATCACTGAAGGCTCAATATTCGCCTTCCGCTTCTGCAGTTTCCCAGATGAGATTCATCTGTCTATTTACCATGTATGATGCTACTTTCCAAAGGTTTTCGATGTTGCATGTGAAACTTGGTGTTGTTGTGTAATGGCGTAGCTAGCTATATCCCTCTTTGGTGTAACTGAGTGCTAAAGCTATCTGATGTAATTCGATTATGAAATCCTGGTTGCCGTTATACGGATATGAAATATCTGGTGTGTTTTATAAGAAATGTCAATTTGATTACTACATGGATTATCAATAATAGGCTAATTACCCTGCTTATTGGGGTTTTCTACTGCAGACGGTTACTCTGACAACACCATGGGCGATGAACTCAAACAACCCACACGGTTTCTAGAAAGTAGGCGTGTTGGATCAACTAACAATCACACATGGCTTCCGGCAGAGAACTGTTTGCGTTAGGCCACCTTGCACAAATGTTTCCACACAAAAAACTGTGTGTGATATACAAACGAACGGAGCCATTTTTCTAGGATTCACTGTGTGGGATGTACATACAACCGGAAACGATTGGGCTTCGATGCCTCGCCCGATCGCACACGAGCTCATTTTGCCCTGCGTGTGTGGCCGGAGGGACTATCCCCGGAGGGCCTTCACTGTGTGGGAAGGACCCCCCCCCCCCCCCCCTTAGCACACACTCACTAGGCGATGGTTTAAAACTCCGTCCCGAAAAGGGGGTAAAATCGTTTGTATAGCACGTCTCTGTACCAGTGAGTAGCAATTTTGTAGTGATCGTAACGGCAGCAACGGCGAAATTAACTTAGCAAAGATCAATGTATGAAAAGCATAGGCATTGGATCAGTGATGGATAATTTCATGGGATGGCATTCATCATGTAATAGTTATTACCTAGAGTGACACAGAACTAGCTCCAATTCATCGATGTAATGTAGGCATGTATTCCATATATAGTCATACGTGCTTATGGAAAAGAACTTGCATGACAATTTTTGTCCTACCCTCCCTTGGCAGCGGGGTCCATAAGGAAACCAAGGGATATTAAGGCCTCCTTTTAATAGAGAACCGGAATAAAGCATTAGCACTTAGTGAATAAATGAACTCCTCAAACTAGGGTAATCACTGGAAAGAATCCCAATTATTATCACCTTGGGTATGCAGATCATAACTCGTAATAGGTGCGTATAACTTGCAAGATAGGATCAAGAACACAAAAATATATTCGTGAAAACATAATAGGTTCAGATCTAAAATCATGGCACTCGGGCCCTAGTGACAAGTATTAAGCATAGCAAAGTCATAGCAACATCAATCTCAGAACATAGTGGATACTATGGATCAAACCCTAACGAAACTAACTCGATTACATGATAAATCTCATCCAACCCATCACCGTCCAGCAAGCTACGAAGGAATTACTCACTCCCTGTGGTGAGCATCATGAAATTGGTGATGGGGAAGGTTGATGATGACGACGGCGTCAAATCCCCCTCTCCGGGCCCCGAATGGACTCCAGATCAGCCCTCCCGATGAAGAACCAGAGGTGGCAGCGGCTCCGTATCGTAAAACGAGATGAATCCTTCTCTCTGATTTTTTCTTGGTGAATAGGTATATATGGAGTTGGAGTTAGGGTTGTCGGAGGTCCAGGGGGCCCACAAGCTCATAGGGCACGCCCCCTGAGCTTGTGGCTCCTGGGTGGCCCCCCTCTGGTATATTTTTCTGCCAGTATTTTTTATATATTCAATAAAAATTCTCCATAAATTTTCAGGTCAATCCGAGAACTTTGATTTCTACACATAAACAACACCATGGCAATTCTGCTGAAAACAGCATCAGTCCGGGTTAGTTTCATTCAAATCATCCAAATTAGAGTCCAAAACAAGAGCAAAAGTGTTTGGAAAAGTAGATACGATGGAGACGTATCAGGAACCATATAACAAATTGTTAATCTCTCCTACTTAAAAAGAAAGGTTATGTCATCCACGATTTCGTCGTCCACCTCGTCCTTCGTCCAACACTCTCCCTTCTCTCTCATCTTTTGTTGACTTACCAAATAAAATTATGTTTTCTTTTGCAAGATAATATGTTCTTAATAAGTGATTACAAAATAAAATTATACAAATTATTAGGGTAGGTAAATCACAGACAATTATTTAGACAATCACACTAATGAGGAAGGTAATCATGGGCTAACATATTATAGAATATTTACACCTGCTGCAACCAACGGGCAATTATCTAGTCTCTCCTACTTAAAAAGAACGTAAGATTATGTGGTCCACCTCATCCTTCGTCCAACATTCTCACTTCTCTCTAGTCTTTTAATAACTTACCAAATAAAATTATGTTTTCTTTAGCAAGACAATAAGTTCTTAATAAAGTGATTACTAAAAAAATCCTAAAAGTTTTTAAGGTAGTTAAATCATTGACAATTATTTAGACAATCACACTAATATGAAAGATAATCATGGACTAACATATTATAGAATATTAACACATGTTGCAACGAACGGGTAATTATCTAGTATTCCTACTTAAAAAGAATGTAAGATTCTGTCGTTCACCTTGTCCTTCGTTCAACATTCTCCCTTCTCCCTCGTCTTTTATTGACTTACCAAATAAAATTATGTTTTTTTGGCAAGACAATAAGTTCTTAATAAGTGGTTACTAAATAAAATTCTAAAAGTTATTAAGGTAGGAAAATCACGGACAATTATTTACACAATCACACTAATATGGAAGGTAATCATGGGCTAACATATTATAGAATTTTAACACATGTTGTAGCGAACGGGCAATTATATAGTCTTCCTACTTAAAAAGAACGTAAGACTTGATCGTCCACCTCGTCCTTCGTCCAACATTCTCCATTCTCTCTCGTCTTTTATTGATTTACCATATAAAATTATGTTTGCTTTGGCAAGACAATAAGTGATTACTAAATATAATTCTAAAAATTATTAAGGTAGGTAAATCACGGATAATTATTTAGACAATCACACTAGTATGGAAGGTAATCATGGGCTAACATATTATAAAATATTTATACATATTGTAACGCATAGGCAATTATCTTGTTAAAGTAGATATGTACAAAAGGTTAAAAGAAAAAGGAAAGGAACATCTACCCAATACCAGCTCTATGTATCAAAGAGAAAAAGTGAGTATAAATCTATGGCCTAAACATCACAGATGATTGCCAATCCATAACTTTAAGGTCTCTAGAAACTTGGCTTTGATCATGTATTCTAGCAATTGAAAGTCTTGCTTGACCAAGAATTTTCAGGAGCCTATATGTTTAGCTTCACTTCGGAAAGTTTTCCCATTTCTTTGTGTCCAGATATGCCAGCACACCAGAATAAAAATATCCATTTCTATGTTTTATGGGGGTGTTGAAAAAGCAAAAGAGGCTTCATTGAAATGCAATGGTTGTGTTGTTTATGAGGAAAGATTGTGGCCCAACAATTTTGTGCAAAATTACAATCCAAGAAAATATGCAATGCAGTCTCCTCAGAATGTTCATTACACAATACACAGTCATAACACTCCTAACACATTGATTTTCTCTTGGGTAACTTCCTGGTATTTATTCTATCATGTAGACATGTAGTAAGAGCCAAAAGAAAATCTTGTGTCTTAGTTTGCATGAGCTTTTCTAGAACCTTTTAAATAGGGAATGGACTTCTGGTCCACACTTTAATTTTTCATACACGGTCATGGATGAATAACCATAGATTTTCCAATTAAAAATTCATTTATCTTGCATCAGAGGGCTGTAATTTCTAGTAACCAAGTGCTATACCTCATTGAATGGGGTATAAGCTTGGGTTGAGACGGGTCTATGAAAGTGTAGGTCCAAATCCAGTTCCATGATGGAAGCAAAGGATAGAGAATAATTGACTGCATAGGAGTGGAGTTCACAAAGCATTAAAGCCAGGGGTTTATCTGTGTCTTGAACGTCCCCATGAAACATACTTATCTTCATCCATGAAATTTATCTTTGACTTTGCTTTGTCTAGATGAGACTATTGTTGGAGCTAATCATCATTGTACATGCTGTAGTGTAGAGCAATAAGTCTTTTAGAGAATGTGCTATTTTTCATCTGGAAGGGTGCCTACAGATGCACAACAAGCCTTCAATGAGTTATTCAACCATGCATCAAATGGTATTGGCACATTAGTAAAGTGATGTCGCTTGAAAGTGCGTCGGTATTTCCCCAAAGAGGAAGGGATGATGCAGTACAGCTACGGTAGGTATTTCCCTCAGTTATGAAACCAAGGTATCAATCCAGTAGGCGAACCAAGCAACACCATGTAAACGGTACCTGCACACAAAGAACAAATACTTGCAACCCGACGCGTAAGAGGGGTTGTCAATCCCTCCACGGTAAAAAGATAGATAAATTTGAGATAGATTGGATAAATAGCTCTCGATAAAACCCGAAATAAAATAAGTAATAAAAAAGTGCAGCAAGGTATTTTTGGGTTTTTGGAATAATGGATCTGAAAATAAACACGAATAAAAATAGATCTCAAAGCAAATATGATAAAGAATAGACCCAGGGACCTTAGATTTCACTAGTGGCTTCTCTCGAGAAAATAGCACACGGTGGGTAAACAAATTACTGTTGGGTAATTAATAGAAGATCGAATAATTATGACGATATCAAAGGCAATGATCAATATATAGGCATCACGTCCAAGATTAGTAGACCGACTCCTGCCTGCATCTACTACTATTACTGCACACATCGACCGCTATCCAGCATGCATCTAGTGTATTAAGTTCATGGAGAAACGGAGTAATGCAATAAGAACGATGACATGATGTAGACGAGATCTATTCATGTAGGAATAGCGCCCATCGTGTTATCCTTAATAGCAATGATACATGCGTGTCTTTCTGCCCCTTCTTTCACTGGGAAAGAACACCGCAAGATCGAACCCATCACAAAGCACCTCTTCCCATGGCAAGAAAGATCGATCTAGTTGGCCTAACTAAACCAAAGATTCGAAGAAGAAATACGAGGCTATAAATAATCATGCATATAATAAATCAAAAGAAGACTCAAATAATATTCATGGATATAGATCTGATCACAAACTCAAAGTTGATCGGATCCCAACAAACACACTGCAAAAAGAGTTACATCAAATAGATCTCCAAGAGACCATTGTATTGAGAATCAAAAAGAGAGAAGAAGCCATCTAGCTACTGCATACGGACCCTTAGGTCTATGGTGGACTACTCACGCATCATCGGAGAGGCACCAATGAGGATGATGAACTCCTCCGTTGTGGTGTCTAGATTGGATCTCGTGGTTCTGGAACTTGCGGCGGTTGGAATTGTGTTTCGTCGACTCCCCTAGGGTTTCTCTAATATTTGGGAATTTATAGGGCGAAGAGGTGGTGCGGGAGGTCTCCGTGGGGGGCACAACCCCCCTGGGTGTGCCTGGGCTCCTAGGCGCACCTTGGTGGGTTGTGCTCCCCACGGGCCTCCCCTCTGGTACTTTCTTGGCCCACTGGGTGTCTTCTGGTCCAGAAAAACTCCAAAAAGTTTCACTGCATTTGGACTCCATTTGGTACTGATATTCTGCGAAGTAAAAAACAAGCAAAAAACAGCAACTGGCACTGGGCACTATGTCAATAAGTTAGTCCCAAAAAATGATATAAAGTTGCTATAAAATGAATATAAAACATTCAAGAATGATAATATAACAGCATGGAACAAGAAGAAATTATAGATACGTTGGAGACGTATCAGCATCCCCAAGCTTAATTCCTACTCGTCCTTGAGTAGGTAAATGATAAAAACAGAATTTTTGATGTGGAATGCTGCCTAACATGTTCATCACATATTCTTTTCTTTTATAGCATGGACATTTGGACTTTTATATGGTTCAAAGCAATAGTCTAGTTTTGACATGAAGATTTCAATACTCAAGCATATCAACAAGCAACCATGTCTTTTAAAATATCAACACTAAAGAAAGTTATCCCTAGCCCATCATGCTCAATCATTGATCCATTCATGAAACACAGTCGTATATTAGCTACATCCAAGGCTCATGTATGATCATAGTGCTCCCTGGTTGGTGCTTTATAAGAGAAGATGGATACTCAAATAAAAATAAAAATTAAGTAAAGTAAATAGATAGGCCCTTCGTAGAGGGAAGTAGGGATTTGTAGAGGTGCCAGAGCTCAAAGCTTAAATTGAGAGATAAATTTTTTTGAGTGGCATACTTTTCCCGTCAACGAAAACGGCCGAGTAATTCCCAAAACTTTCCATGCTAGATATATCATAGGCGGTTCCTGTCATGGTTTCGTCACGGCAGATGCCCTAGTGAAAGGACTTAAGCATGACGCCATCGCGACAGTGATTAACCTGTCGGGGTTGAGCGGGACGAGAGACACGGGTTTACCCAGGTTCCGCCCCTCACGGTGGAGGTAAAAGCCTACTCCTGCTCTTGTTGCTATTGCTTGAGTATCGATTACAAGGGAGCGGATTCACTTAATCTAGCTATCGATCGATTATGACATGTCCTATTCTATGCCGGGGACTCGCCTTTATATACAGGTCGAGGCCGCCGGCTTACAAGAGTCTGGGTCGGGTTACGACACGTGACCAAGCCTTACTCTAAGTCGCCTTGCTTTACAAGGTAAATCATTACATGGCGGGTTACACCCATGGGTCGCCTTCTAACCTTGGGTTCTGAGCCGGCCCATCTTGTGAGCCGCCCTTCTAAATACTGCATCCTGACCATCTTGTCCTATCGGAGGCCCAGCTCCTTAAGTCACCAACAATCTGACCCGGCCCTATTAGGGCGGGTTATATCGTGGGGTTATATCCCTAACAGTAGGCCCTAGATTGATTTGAACTTGTTCATGTCAATCTTAACCCTTCCGTCTGGCGAGTCTTTCCTTCATTTCTTTTAGTCACAATCTTGAAAAATCTTCGTAACCGCCATAATAAAAAGATGATTTCACCTCCATGATTTCGGGAAAACCTTCATGACATCATAACGAATCTTTGTATAAATCCATCATTCCAAAAATTGAGGCATCCCTTTGTTGCGAAATTTATTGCGCCTCCTCGATCTTCGCACCTGTCATTCACTGTTCCCCCTTTCCCTTATAAAAGGCATGAGGACCCCTCTTTTACTTTTTACCTTGCCTCCTCTACTTCTTCTTATTCCTCGGGAGTCCCTTCGCGACCAGAGCTCCGCCGCGCCCGTCGAGCTGCACCAGCCTTCTCCAGTCGGCGTCGCGACACCACCCCGTCATCGTCGGGACTCAGCAACACCCCTCCGCTTTCCTTCATCGCCATCAGGTACCATGTTTCTCCTTTCTCAGATCCACATTAGGTCACCTGAGTTCGTGTAGTTCATCGGCGTTCATCCTTTTTTTCCTTTAGTTCATCATATCTCTGAGTAGAAACTTGTTCCTTGATCCAAAACATCATAGAAGCATAGCGGTAGTAGTTTTTGTCCCCATCTTACACCTTGAACAACTTGCATCCCCTCTAAAATCAATGGGTAGCCTGCTAGTTCTTCTGTCTCCACCTTTTAGGTTTTGCAATTAATTTTCTTTTTTGAACTGCCCGTAGATCCATAAATATAGTTGTTCAATTGCGAAACTTGTTTGCTTCACACTTAGCAGAATTTTCAACAATCCCAAATTTTATATAACTCGCCTTGCATCTCGGGTGACTTACCAATGTAGCTGTAACTCGCCAATGCTTCGGAAGTTGTTTCTTTTAATTGACTCGCCATTACTTCGGCGGCTTATCTTCATACTTATCAAATAACCGGCCATACTCTGGTTCTGCAGTTCCATTGTCCTTTAGGCGGCTCAACATGACAAAAACCACTCTTTGCAATTGGGGTCCTTCTCTAGTTACAGACGTGATCCTTAAAGATTATGTGGACCAAGGTCTGTTGGCGACTCAGGAAGAGATTGGCTAGCGTGTCAGCGAAGGAGAGAATGTCCCCAATCCTGGCGAAGGAGAAGTGGTAGTTTTCACTGATCATATTCTCAGGGGCTTCACACGGCCCGGGTCAAAGTTCTTTCGAGACATCTTGCACTATTTCAACTTTCATCTTCAAGATATAGGCCCAAATTCAGTAACAAACATTTGCCACTTTCAAATCTTTTGTGAAGTTTATCTGCAAGTAGAGCCCATTGTTGCTCTCTTCAAGGAATTTTTTTATATAAACCGCCAGACTAAGTGTGCTAGTGGTCCGACTCAGGAATTAGGCGGAGTCTCAATCCAGAGATGCAGAGATGGGGGCTTTCCTGCAGCAACCTTACAAGCCATCCTAAAGGATGGATAAAAACTTGGTTCTACTGCAAGAACACCGCCCGAGCCAATGAGAACCCCCTTCCGGTTTACCGGGTTGATCGTCTCCCTATTGATTTTGACCCGCCAAGCAAACTTCTTCCAGATGAACATACTGAGGCACTCCAATATTATCCCAAAATGTCAGCTTTGTTAGCCAATGGATTAACTGGAGTTGACCTAGCCCGCTGCTGGGTCTCATGGAAAATTCTTCCCTTAAGCCTCCGGCCCAGTTTGATGTGTGAATACTCAGGCGAGTCAGATGATCCTCAACGGTATAGCTCTGATAACTTCATTGCTGAAGAAGTTTTTCAAGCTGTAAATTCTTTACTTGGGGAGTCTCAAGAGAATTATAACAACATAGGACTATTACCATTCTTCAAACTCAACCAGGCCCCAGCTGTAAGTATTACCTTATATTCGGCTTAAGTATCCTTGATTTTTATTCTCTGTCTCACTGATCAATCCTTTTTTATCATACAACCCAACTCAGCTTTTTGGAAAATAAAGATAAAAACTGTTGTGGCCAAGACCAGGACTGGCCCAAAGTCTAAGAAGAACAAGCCAGCTTCCGTAGCTGAACCGGCTGTCATGGGCGAGTCAGCTGACGCCGATAATCAATCTGAGGTAGAACTTGATTCTCTTGGTCGACTCTTTGTTGAATTAGTTGATGCCTCTTGTTCTCAGGATGAATTTGGTACAAGCCGGGCTGACGACTCTGAGGTAATTCCTATCTCTTCCGGCTCAGACTCCGCACCTCCAGAGAGGATACGGCGGGTTGTCCGGAAAGTAAAGTTTTCTCACCCAGATGCTCACTTATATCCACACTTTATTTTGAAGAAAACTCAGCATGACCTAAGACGCCAGACTCGAAGTGGCGGCTCAGGCGATTTAGTGGCCGGGTTAAGTCATGAACCCTCTGCCCGTAACCGACCTGCCGAGGTGCCACACAGTCCAACTTCTTCTTTACCCAAAGCTGGTCTTATAAGACATCCTCTTAACCCTTCTGACTCCAATTACCAGGAGTCGCCCCCATCTTCAGGCGGCTCATCACAAACCCAGTTGCATGTCTTCATTGTAAACCGAGGGTGAGTATTTACCTTTATTTGTAATTTAAAACTTATTTTTCATATATGTCTTAATACTCCAACGCGATTATAGGGTCAAGGCCAAGGAGAAGAAGAGGAAGGTTGGCAATTCTTCCAAGGCTCCCAACGTTCCTGACTCGGGGGAATAGGTGCTGATAACCCCTGATGTCAACACCAGAAATCCTGAAGAGCATCACAACAAGCAAAATGAGCCGCCTCCACAAGCTGATGCGACGGCCTCTGAAGCCGTGGATATTGAGGCTAACCCGACGGATAATCATGACCCGCCAAGTCCAACTCCTTCTTCAACTCCTGTCAAGACCACTGAAGAAGCCCCTCTTGAGGAAAATACTGATGACATTGCCATTATTGGGGCGAGTCAGACAACACCCTAGACCTCCACTGTGCTAGCTAAGCACTCAGCAAAAGAAGAATCGCCCTTACTAGAAAAGGGCAAAGCAAAACTTGAACTGCCAAACTGTGAGGCACTTAGCGCAGAAGAGGTGTACGCAGGATACTTGAGCCAGTTGAATACAAGTCAGGATATCGAGGCCAGCTTGGTACAAATAATGAAGCAAAAATATGAGGTATGTTTAAGTTTTTCTCCTATTATATCCCTGTATGTACCCCCAAGTCTTGACCATAGGAAAATCTTTGAGTGTGGTAAAGACTTGAAAATGAGTTCTGTAGATTCCCAATTATAGCTCCTAAGGGGCGGGTTATCATAAAAGATAAGCCAATTCTTTCAAATATAACCTCCTTGAAGAATCACTTGTAGCCCCCAAGGGCCAGGTTATCATGTCAATGATAAGCCGGTTCTTTGAACTTGCTAGAAAAAAAGTATCATGTAGCCCCCAAGGGTTGGCTTGGCTTTGTAAGGTAAGCTGGGTCTTTGATCACAACCACTTAGAAGAAATCGCCTGTAGCCCCCAAGGGTCGGCTTAGCTTTATACAGTAAGCCGGGTCTTCTTCGATATAACTTTGAAAGAAAAACGACGTACATTAGCCCCCAAGTGCCAAGTATATTGCTTGCAATGTGCTTGGGACTTAAATAGTCTTATCCTAACATCTGTACCAAAAGCCATTTTAACCAAACCAACACCCTTAGTGTTTTCTTTGAATGATAATCCTCTGTTTAACTGTGCAGGAAGCATTAAGCCTGGGCGAGTCATATTTGGCCGGCTTAAGAAAAAACTTAAAATTTGAACAAGCAGAACGCGCCAAAGCTGAATCGAGCTTGAAGTCTTCTTTGGAGGATTTAGAAAAAATGAAGGCCAAATTTGATGCTGATAGATCTGCTTTAGAAATTGAAAAGGCCGCCTTATTAAAGCGTGCAGAGGATGCTGAGAACCAACTTAAGCTGGTGGCTGCAGAGTTGGCAGGCTTAAAGCATCATATCTCTCAAATGACTGCCGCCATCTTTGGTAAGATTTGTAAGAAATTGAAATCGCCCAGCGACTTAAGAAATATGATACTAACTCGTTTGACAACTCTTGCTTTGAATGCAAAATAGGTGCCAGAAGTGCCAGCCTTGGGCAAAGTGTGGTGACCAAGTTAAAAGCCATCTACTGTTTAACAGAGAAGTTGTATGCTGGCAGCCTTCAGACGCTTGTGGTTGTATCTAATGGAAAGAAGCCGCCACCACTCATGAAAACGATGCTCGATCAATTATCCACATTGTCGAAACAAGTAGAGGAACTGAAACTGTCTGCCACCCGTTCAGGAGCCATCACCGCACTAAGCTGGGCAAAAGCTTACCAATCGGAGCTGGACCCAACAGAGATGGCTGGCGGGTGTCCAGAATATAATGATGATGGGTCGGTCTTCAATGAAGCAGATTTTGCCAGATGTGTCAAAGAGATGCGGCCTTTGGCCTGTCAACTTGCACAAGAGCTGGATCTGACGAAGTATCAGCCGGCTTATGACAGCAACAACACTCGCATCAAGCCGCCTTCCTTTGACATTGTGGATTTAACTCCTCAAAGGCGTATGCATATTTTTGCCTCTGACATTGACCCTTCTCTTGTCCTGAATGATGAAGCAACCTTTGAGGTGTTAACTGGTATCGACTGGATGTCGGATGTGGCACCCCGATAGAGGGCCGACGCACGCCAGCCCCAGGATAAGACCTGGCGCACGTCAAAGACATGATACAGCAATTCCAGGCACAAAAATGGCTTTATTAAATAGAATGGAGTATTACAATACTGTTTCTTACAACAATATTACATAGCTCCAAGGCTAACTAAGATGGCAGCGAAGGTCTTGGTTCAGCGGTGACATCGTCTCTGGCTGGGCTCCATAACTCACAGGACTGGCTGGGTTACGATCTAGCACGACGAATCTTCTCCTGCAACTGGCCACGTGCAAGGCCAGGTGAGTACTTTGAATGTACTCGCAAGACAACCAAATACATAGCATCCAAACAAGCAGATGACAAAGCCAGCCCTATGCTATGCAAGAATTTATTCTAAACATGGCATGGAATTAACAGGAAAACACGAATCAAGCATAGCATAGCATACCTATCTAGCATTATTAATCATCATGTCGTAGCAAGATTATCTGGCATGTTTAAACATCTAGCAGCATTAATCATCACGATATAACGGGGTTATCTAGCAAAATAACTACTGAAGTAAAGTATAGTAAAGTAAAGCATGCATCAAGTAAATAATCCATATTCCGAATAATCTCATGATCCAATCTGAACCTGATCCAAATCCAAGTCTTTCGGTCATTTGACCATCTCCTCCATAGCCATCTCATGGCTAACATACCATACTCCTGACAACATCTACTGTCCATGCAGGACAGGTTCTTCCACCATCATTATCATCATTACGGTTGATCACCTAGCGAGGTCTGGTCGGGCTGTCCAATACCGTGGACGCGGCTATTCGAATAGATTTTACACTCTGCAGAGGTTGCGCACTTTACCCACACCATGGAGCACTGACCTCGTGATCCCATTCGGGTGGACCAGCGTTGCTCCAACGAAACCTGCCTGACCCGTGACTCTCCCATCGTACCACCGGCAATCGCACTCCCTCGGAGTCAAGCCTTGGGTGGCCCCTTGTCACCTCGTGACACCTGCCACCGTCGTGGCCAAATAAAACTGTTCCAAACAGGGACGGGTACCCAAACAACTCAACTGGGCTCACAGAGCTATCGCCGCCTACCGGGCCAGGGCAGCGCGCGCGCATAACCCTCCCTCTTTGGAGGTACCGGTGAAAGAGCACGCGATCAGACCAAGTCAAGGCCATCCCATACCGGCAAATGTGGTTGCACGGATAAGCCCGGACAGGTGACTCTTGACCAACCAACTAAATTTATCAATATATCTCCATCATCCCACCAAAACCTTAACAATTATAAGTGTGAAGGGCCACTTAACATCAGCATAGCAGAATCATTACAACGTTGACAAACATGGCATGAAATCAAATCATGGCACTAACATGATAACGGTATTCAAAATATTGTTACTAGCATGGCAAGATATGGCATGAAAACAAGTCATGATATTAGATGAAAAGTAATGCTAACATCTAATACAAATGATATAACACGTGTATGCAAGCGCAGACTAACAGGCAATACAGATGTACTACGATAAACACACAGGGTGCAAGCAAAGTCATCACGCAAGTACGGAGCTCATGCTAAGAGGTTGGCTTGCCTGGGGTGAAGGAATACACCGGGTGGAAGTGCAATAAAACTCCGGAAGATTCGCCTGAAAAGTTTCCCTCTCGGAGGGGCTGATCAAGGGGCAAGGGTAAAATGGTCATTTTCACAATGTGAAGACATTATGAAAGTGATGGCATCGGAATAGGCTCGTCGATCTGAAGACGTGGGCGTTGGTTTTACCTCCATCGGAGTTACGGTCATGGAGAAACGTTCGTTCGTTCGTTAAGCGTTAAAACAAACTAAATAGTGTCCATTTCAGTGCTTAGCGGACGAACATTCACTATTTAATCAGTTCGGCCACCAGCTGGAAAAAGAGAAAGCGCCTTTTCAGAGTTTACGCTTTCACTAAACCGAAAGCGTATTTTCTCCAATGCGCCTCCACTTAAACTGACAGCGGGCCCGGGTTGACTTCTCTCTCTGGCTGACGAGCGGGCCCCGCCTTATCCCTTTTTCTCTTGCTTGCCCTGGTCACTCTCTTCCCCGATAGAAGCAGAGCAGCACCGCAGCGGCTCGAGCAGCGCTCGCCGCCGGCGACTGGCAACACAGGGAGGGCTCGTAGCTGGCTCAACGGAACCGGCGCCTCGCACCGCGGCCGAGGGTAGCCGCAGGGAAGCTCGGAAGAGCTCAGAGGGGAGGTGACCATGGCCGGTAGCAGAGGCGGCTATGACGGCGCTTGAGGCGGGGCGGGCTGCTCCGGCAGAAACTGGAGAGGGCGGCGGCGTAGGCGGGCACTGGGGAGGCTGAGGGCGCGGACAAAGGAGAGGGGAAAGGCCAGGGAGCCGGAGCTGGCAGAGGGAAGTGGACGGTGGCTCACGGCCGTGGGATGGAAAGGGAGCTCAGGGAGCTCCAAAAGCTCGAAGGGGAAGGGCTGGGGCTTGCTGATGCTCGGGAGCGGCTCGGGAACGCGCTTAAATAGCCGCAGAGAGGAGGTCTCGCGACGGCGGCAGCAGCTACCAGAGTCATGGCGGGGACCGGCGAAGAACCGATGCGGGCAGAGGCACTACGAGCTTCGGGATGAGGGGAGGAGGGCTCTGGAAGACTCACGCATGCGGTGGGGAGCTCGTCGGCGCTCCCGGACGAGCTAGAACCCACTGGAGGTGGCCTCCCGAGAGCTCCAATGCACAGGGCGCCCGCTACACCTATATTTGTCATGGTCACCATGCGGCCATCGCCTTGACACGTCTTGCTCGATGCCAAATGATGTCTGGAGGTTTCCACACGCATCACTGAGCTGACTTGACCCCTCAACCAAGAACAGGGGGCTCTGGTGTGACCGAACGATGGTCAAATAGGAAATGGCAGCAAGGTGTTTGTTATGTGTGGTGGCCACCACAGTGCACCCATTGGCATGATATTGGGCAGGGGTGAGTCATCCACTAAGGTAGTCATGCTGGCAAAATTTGGGCACAAATGGACAATGCTAGCTGGTACTTCCTTTGTAACCTTGCCCACTGATCAGAAATGCAAATGATGATGCTGGGGTCAAATGGCTAGATGGATTTGAATGATTCTTGGTGTAGAGTGATGATATGGTCATAGGAACTGTCTGGAAAAGTTCCAGCTCAAATTGATCATCTATGAGGGTACTTCCTTCACAGAGATGCAATTTGGACAGAAACTTAGATAATTTACTGAGAAATATTGGATAGATGGAATGAGCTGATTTTTGGTATCCAGGGGTAATATATCATAATGAATCACCCTGCAAAATTTCAGCCCAAGGAGATCAAGGAATCAAGCACTTCCTTTGCAAACTGAAAATCTGAACAGAATTTCCAAAGTGGTGTTGTGCTCAAAATTTAATGGGTGGAACTTGATATCTTGATGGAAATGGTGAATATAGGGATAGGAAAATCTCAAAAAATTATTTGGGATTTTTCCTAACTACCAAAATGGTAGTTCCTTTGGAAAGGCCCCAAATTGATATATTGGCTTTAAATAGGAAAATGCAATTTCCCCTATTAAATTATGGCCAATATTTTAATGTGAGATCAATATGATCACAAAGAATATCTCCACAAGTTTTCATGAACTTTGGAGATGGATAGATATTTTTCTGGATTTAATTCCTCGGAAAGGCGGAAAAAGGAATTAATTCTAGATGAGAAATATTGCATATGACTTGGCAATATTTTAGCACATCTAGGGTTTATGAGTGAAGGATGATCTCCGGAAATTTTGGGAGGATCAACTGAGCAAAGAAAATGGTAGCTCCTTTGTAAACACAAAGGCAGGATTTCCGGTTCCGATATTTTTGGAACTAGGGTTTAAATGAGGTTCGGGGTTTACAGACGGGAACTTGACTGGCACAAGAGCATGGAAATGCACTGAGGGGCTGAGGATTGTCTGGATTCACCTGGTCACTCACCAGATTCCAGAGGAAAAATTCAGGAAAGAAAAGCTAGGAAGGAATAACAGCACAAAAATCGATAACCCGATTTTTGGGGTGTTACAAACCTTCCCCCCTTAAGAGAATCTCGTCCTCGAGATTCCTAGGGTTAGCTCAGAACAAAAATCACGCCTCCTGAAAAAAAACTCTGGGTTGAATTTTAACCCTGTGGTTGAAAACAACCGAGTTAAAAGTACCGAAAATTGGTACACCCAGATCGAGGTACGGATATCGCCGGATTTTCTCCACGGGTAGGGGCCGCTGGGTTGCCCTGACATTTTTAGAAAAAGCAGAATTTCCTTCTTCCAAAAATGCTCGGGGCACCACAGTGAACAGTGGCCTCTCTCGCTGGCAGGTGGGCCTAGGGCCCACTGGCAGCCTCCTTCTTCTTTCTCCAGCCAACGTCTCTCTCTCGCTCCCGCGCTGTCCTTAGTGCGGCTAGGCACTGCGCACGCCTAGCTCCTGGGCCTAGAGCATCCTAGGGTGATAGTGCGTAGCGTGCACGGGACCAACGCAGAGAGCACTCCCATCGCAGGCCAGCGCCGGTAGGCACTGCTCGCGGATTCGCCTCCTGGACGCCGGTGATCGGGCGACGCGCGGTGCTCCTGGACCTCGCTCACCATACACCGGGCTTGGGCTATAAAACGACCGCAGTCTTCTTCTTCCTCCACCTCGCATCTACCTCACCTCTTTTCCTCTTTTCCTTTTCCTTCTAGTTGCAGGAGCGTGAGGTAAGGCGTCAATGGCGGACGTGGGTTCGGAGCTGATCTTCATCCTCTTGGTGGGTCTGCTGGCGGCATTGGTTGGCTCCTCGCTGCTGCTGTGTGCGATGATCCTCAATGATCGTCGAGATGCTACTAACCGAGCGGTAGCTGGTGATCATCTACGTCGTCTTAGGCTGGCGGAATAAGCGCGGGCTGCGGCGGGGCGAAGGGGGTGGCTGGTCAGTATCACACAAGATAATGCCAGAGGTGTCGCTGGGTCTAGGGTTAGTGCGGTGTGGTTAGCGGAGCTCTACCAGTGTGGAAGCCACACTGCGGGTTGCTCCTTGCTGAACAACATCCACCACGAGTGGGGGGGTTGAGGTAGAATCGGGGTTTAGATCTTAGACTGGAGGAGTTGTAACGGTTTATGCTGCAATAAAATTTCTCAGAATTACTCCGAGATTGCAACTGGGTTCGGAAAAAAAATTGGGACCAAGGAAATTACTGGATAGAGCTGGTTTTCCAGAACACTGAGTTCAGGAAAACTGACAAATGGAGTATGCATAGATGGGTGGGGGTGGGCAGCTTTGCATTCTACCCGAGTACCGCGGCGGCTGTACTCAGGAGGAAGAACTTGGCGTGCAGACATTGCTCACACGATGCACAAGCAATCTATTCAAATTAATATGCAAGCACATGCGGAATGCACATCGTAGCAAAATACAAACAGAGGAAAGAAACATATCGAGCAGATTACACTAAGGTGTTTTTAATGCTAGTGGGTGTATGTACTCCTGGTATACATATACCTACACCAGCTCGCATTTTCTTAGGGACTCTGGGCGAGTCCAATGTTATTAGGTGTAAGTGCTCTACTAACTAAAATCTTGTTAAAATTCATTGCCAGCTCTGTTAAACATTTCTGCTTAACAGAGAGACAGATGAACTAAACACATAGAGCAAACAAGCATACATAATATTACAACAGCACACAGGCACAAGCAATACAAGCATTACAACAAAGCACAACCTTACTAAGCAACTAATAGCAACAACTCACTCCGAACTACAGGATCCTAATCCTAGACGAGGACGAAGAAACAGTCTTCGCAACACACATACTTGCGGCCTCAGCTGGCTATACTCACTGCCAGAGCCACAAATGAGCCTACTCTTGCTGGGGCTCTCCTGGGGGACGCAGGCTGAGCCAACTTCCATCTTCATCGTCGGACACCACAATGGGTTGGGGCACAACTGCTTGGGTTGCGGCTGGAACTTGGCGGAACACATCTCGACGACGAAGACGATGAATAGCTCTGGCAGCATAACTTGGGTGGATGATTCCAGGTTGCCATGGGTTCACGAGCTGCGAGGGTAGCACTGGCTGTGAGGGTGACACTAGTTGAGAAGGTGGCACTGGGTTTGGCAGTAGGGGAAGAGTGGTCTGGGATGCAGCTTGACAGGTATCACGGTATGCTTCCGTAACAACCCGGGTGGTGTCACGGTCAATGGATTGGAACTCTCGAATAATGCCGGCAATTAGTAGTCCCTGGGCATCAATGAACTGAACCAGGCGAGCTACTGCCGGGTCGGCTTCACCAACTGCGCTGAAGAACTCGCAACCAGTATTGGACGAAGCGGGAAAATAGCGGAACTCCCTCATCTCCGCTACTTGCGGAAACTGGAAGCGAAGACGGGTGATAGCTTCCGCAGCAGCTGTCTGTGCAGCCAAAGCAGTGGTGGGCATGGGTTTGCCCTTAAAAACCAAGGGCTTCCCATCCTTTGCTGGACTTGGGCACAGAAGCACCTTCGCCTCATATCGGCAAAGGTGAGGGACGGGTTCCGATTGGAACACCAAATACACTGGGATAGTATTACAGCCAAGGGCTTGGGTGAGCATATTGGAAAGGATAGGTGGAAATCCGTCATACCCTTTGGCCACGGTTTGGCTATGGAACTTATGCATTTTGGAGGAACTGGCCATGGCTGCTGGTTTGCGGATACTGGCCTGGGTTCTCCTACGGGGATCTAGCTTGCTGAATGGAGAGAGTTGCGTCTCGTAGGTGGATGGGGTTAAATAAGCAGTCGAGCTGGAACACACCAGCATGGCCTGGATCTTTATCGTGCCGGGCAGAAGATACACCAGCACGGCCGACAGCTGGGTAGGGTCGTGGTCTAATCCAGGGATGGCTGGGTGGGTGGACAGCTGAGCAGGGACACGTCCATTCCGACTACGCCACCTGTTGATCAACAGTGGTCATGTCGGATGCCAGGGATGGGTCAAATCTATGGGGCTCACTACCGGGTAAAAGATAGGGGTGGTTTGGTGCTAGGGTAACCTATAGCCAACCTGGCTCTGATACCAAGTCCTGTGGCACCCCGATAGAGGGCCGACGCACGCCAGCCCCAGGATAAGACCTGGCGCACGTCAAAGACATGATACAGCAATTCCAGGCACAAAAATAGCTTTATTAAATAGAATGGAGTATTACAATACTGTTGCTTACAACAATATTACATAGCTCCAAGGCTAACTAAGATGGCAGCGAAGGTCTTGGTTCAGCGGTGACATCGTCTCTGGCTGGGCTCCATAACTCACAGGACTGGCTGGGTTACGATCTAGCACGACGAATCTTCTCCTGCAACTGGCCACGTGCAAGGCCAGGTGAGTACTTTGAATGTACTCGCAAGACAACCAAATACATAGCATCCAAACAAGCAGATGACAAAGCCAGCCCTATGCTATGCAAGAATTTATTCTAAACATGGCATGGAATTAACAGGAAAACATGAATCAAGCATAGCATAGCATACCTATCTAGCATTATTAATCATCATGTCGTAGCAAGATTATCTGGCATGTTTAAACATCTAGCAGCATTAATCATCACGATATAACGGGGTTATCTAGCAAAATAACTACTGAAGTAAAGTATAGTAAAGTAAAGCATGCATCAAGTAAATAATCCATATTCCGAATAATCTCATGATCCAATCTGAACCTGATCCAAATCCAAGTCTTTCGGTCATCTGACCATCTCCTCCATAGCCATCTCATGGCTAACATACCATACTCCTGACAACATCTACTGTCCATGCAGGACAGGTTCTTCCACCATCATTATCATCATTACGGTTGATCACCTAGCGAGGTCTGGTCGGGCTGTCCAATACCGTGGACGCAGCTATTCGAATAGATTTTACACTCTGCAGAGGTTGCGCACTTTACCCACACCATGGAGCACTGACTTCGTGATCCCATTCGGGTGGACCAGCGTTGCTCCAACGAAACCTGCCTGACCCGTGACTCTCCCATCGTACCACCGACAATCGCACTCCCTCGGAGTCAAGCCTTGGGTGGCCCCTTGTCACCTCGTGACACCTGCCACCGTCGTGGCCAAACAAAACTGTCCCAAACGGGGACAGGTACCCAAACAACTCAACTGGGCTCACAGGGTTATCGCCGCCTACCGGGCCAGGGCAGCGCGCCCGCATAAGCCTCCCTCTTTGGAGGTACCGGTGAAAGAGCATGCAATTAGACCAAGTCAAGGCCGTCCCATACCGGCAAATGTGGTTGCACGGATAAGCCCGGACAGGTGACTCTTGACCAACCAACTAAATTTATCAATATATCTCCATCATCCCACCAAAACCTTAACAATTATAAGTGTGAACGGCCACTTAACATCAGCATAGCAGAATCATTACAACGTTGACAAACATGGCATGAAATCAAATCATGGCACTAACATGATAACGGTATTCAAAATATTGTTACTAGCATGGCAAGATATGGCATGAAAACAAGTCATGATATTAGATGAAAAGTAATGCTAACATCTAATACAAATGATATAACAGGTGTATGCAAGCGCAGACTAACAGGCAATACAGATGTACTACGATAAACACACAGGGTGCAAGCAAAGTCATCACGCAAGTCCGGAGCTCATGATAAGAGGTTGGCTTGCCTGGGGTGAAGGAATACACCGAGTGGAAGTGCAATAAAACTCCGGAAGATTCGCCGGAAAAGTTTCCCTCTCGGAGGGGCTGATCGAGGGGCAAGGGCAAAATGGTCATTTTCACAGTGTGAAAACATTATGACAGTGACGGCATCGGAACGGGCTCGTCGATCTGAAGATGTGGGTGTTGGTTTTACCTCAATCGGAGTTACGGTCATGGAGAAACGTCCGTTCGTTCGTTAAGCGTTAAAACAGACTAAATAGTGTCCATTTCAGTGCTTAGCGGACGAACGTTCACTATTTAATCAGTTCGGCCACCGGCTGGAAAAATAGAAAGCGCCTTTTCAAAGTTTACGCTTTCACTAAACCGAAAGCGTATTTTCTCCAATGCGCCTCCACTTAAACTGACAGCGGGCCCGGGTTGACTTCTCTCTCTGGCTGACGAGCGGGCCCCGCCTTATCCCTTTTTCTCTCGCTTGCCTTGGTCGCTCTCTTCCCCGATAGAAGCAGAGCAGCACCACAGCGGCTCGAGCAGCGCTCGCTGCCGGCGACTGGCAACACAGGGAGGGCTCGCAGCTGGCTCAACAGAACCGGCGCCTCGCACCACGGCCGAGGGTAGCCGCAGGGAAGCTCGGAAGAGCTCAGAGGGGAGGTGGCCATGGCCGGTAGCAGAGGTGGCTACGGCGGCGCTTGAGGCGGGGCGGGCTGCTCCGGCAGAAACTGGAGAGGGCGGCGGCGTAGGCGGGTACTGGGGAGGCTGAGGGCGCGGACAGAGGAGAGGGGAAAGGCCAGGGAGCCGGAGCTGGCAGAGGGAAGTGGACGGCAGCTCACGGTCGTGGGATGGAAAGGGAGCTCAGGGAGCTCCAAAAGCTCGAAGGGGAAGGGCTGGGAGTTGCTGATGCTCGGGAGCGGCTCGGGAACGCGCTTAATTAGCCGCGGAGAGGAGGTCTCGCGACGGCGGCAGCAGCTACCAGAGTCATGGCGGGGACCGGCGAAGAACCGATGTCGGCAGAGGCACTACGAGCTTCGGGACGAGGGGAGGAGGGCTCTGGAAGACTCACGCATGCGGTGGGGAGCTCGTCGGCTCTCCCGGACGAACTAGAACCCACTGGAGGTGGCCTCCCGAGAGCTCCAATGCACAGGGCGCCCGCTGCACCTGTATTTGTCGTGGTCACCACGCGGCCATCGCCTTGCCACGTCTTGCTCGATGCCAAATGATGTCTGGAGGTTTCCACACGCATCACTGAGCTGACTTGACCCCTCAACCAAGAACAGGGGGCTCTGGTGTGACCGAACGATGGTCAAATAGGAAATGGCAGCAAGGTGTTTGTCATGTGGTGTGGCCACCACAGTGCACCCATTGGCATGATATTGGGCAGGGGTGAGTCATCCACTAAGGTAGTCATGCTGGCAAAATTTGGGCACAAATGGACAATGCTAGCTGGTACTTCCTTTGTAACCTTGCCCACTGATCAGAAATGCAAATGATGATGCTGGGGTCAAATGGCTAGATGGATTTGAATGATTCTTGGTGTAGAGTGATGATATGGTCATAGGAACTGTCTGGAAAAGTTCCAGCTCAAATTGATCATCTATGAGGGTACTTCCTTCATAGAGATGCAATCTGGACAGAAACTTAGATAATTTACTGAGGAAGATTGGCTAGATGGAATGAGCTGATTTTTGGTATCCAGGGGTAATATATCATAATGAATCACCCTGCAAAATTTCAGCCCAAGGAGATCAAGGAATCAAGCACTTCCTTTGCAAACTGAAAATCTGAACAGAATATGCAAAGTGGTGTTGTGCTCAAAATTTAATGGGTGGAACTTGATATCTTGATGGAAATGGTGAATATAGGGATAGGAAAAGCTCAACAAATTATTTGGGATTTTCCTAACTACCAAAATGGTAGTTCCTTTGGAAAGGCCCCAAATTGATATATTGGCTTTAAATAGGAAAATGCAATTTCCCCTATTAAATTATGGCCAATATTTTTATGTGAGCTCAATATGATCACAAAGAATATCTCCACAAGTTTTCATGAACTTTGGAGATGGATAGATATTTTTCTGGATTTAATTCCTCGGAAAGGCGGAAAAAGGAATTAATTCTAGATGAGAAATATTGCATATGACTTGGCAATATTTTAGCACATCTAGGGTTTATGAGTGAAGGATGATCTCTGAAAATTTTGGGAGGATCAACTGAGCAAAGAAAATGGTAGCTCCTTTTTAAACACAAAGGCAGGATTTCCGGTTCCGATATTTTTGGAACTAGGGTTTAAATGAGGTTCGGGGTTTACAGACGGGAACTTGACTGGCACAAGAGCATGGAAATGCACTGAGGGGCTGAGGATTATCTGGATTCACCTGGTCACTCACCAGATTCCAGAGGAAAAATTCAGGAAAGAAAAGCTAGGAAGGAATAACAGCACAAAAATCGATAACCCGATTTTTGGGGTGTTACATCGGACAATCTTCAGATTGCAAGCGAGGAAGAGCCAGCACGGGATAACCCGGAAGCTTCTACTGCAAGACACCAGGATGACGTTAACACGGCTGGTCATAACCCGGAAGGCTCTGAGGCTGGTTCAAAGGAGTGATTTAACTCCTTTCAGATTATGAGAAAACTTTTGGGCTTATCTTGTATCCTTGTAATAGTCATAGCTTAAAACAGTTAATTGTCTTGTCATGCCATCGTGCATGTTTTTTGAACTGATGATCAAACAACTGGGTGATCAAGCTTCTTTGTATGCCTGATCAAATTATATATGCATCTTTGCTTTACACCATCTTTGAATTCGGGTGTTGACTTGATATTTTGTCATATAAACTGGCAGTAATCCATCAATACTTGTACTGGTGACTTAAAGTCAAATGTTAGGGTGGGTTAGAACCCAATGACTCATGGTCATGAAATACTTGAAAAGATCACTTGGTGACTCATGGCCATAATAAGCTCAATTTTGAGCAATTGTTAACCCAGATTTTCTTTGATCCAGGGATTTACAACCTGCATATGAAAAACATAAAATTTCTGTCAAGACAGAAACATGCATATTAAAATATTTATAAGTCGGTTTTGAAAACTCAACCGAAATGACAGGCCATTTTTAAGGCTCTAATCTTTGCTTTCATGAAGCGTGACATTATAGCCTTGGTTTATCCTCGCTGTCAGTAAGCTGGCCCTCACATGACTTTAAACCGTTGTTTTAACCTTAACTAGTTCAGGGTCATAAAAGATTGACTGTCAAGAGTACGATGGGTCATCTTGTTTGGAGTATCATCAAGCATACATGTTGGTTTAACCAATAATGTGGCATTTCTCCGAGTCAAAAGGGTTTTCTAAGCTAAACTCAATGAGTTGGAAGCCCCCTAGTGCCCTTATGATCAATTAATCAAGACTCATGCTCAGCAAATATGAGATGAAATGACAGAGGCCCCGAAATTTGGGGATGCCGGCTTTATTATGTTGATCATAAAAAGATATATACATTGAAAAGGTATTTACAATGATGAGAGCCAGTGGCTCAAGTGTAGTAAGGCTGAAGATGATCAATGTCCCAAGGCCTGTTGGTCTCCTCTTCAAAGGTACGTGATTTGTTGTGCTCACGTATGTCAATGAGATAATATGACCCGTTGTTAAGGTTCTTGCTAGCCACAAAAGGTCCTTCCCAAGGAGGGGAAAGCTTATGCATGTCTGCCTGATCTAGAATCAAACGGAGCACTAAGTCGCCCTCCTGGAACGTCCGACTTCTGATTCTGTAGCTATGATAGCGACGCAGGTCTTGTTGATAAATCACTGAGCGAGCCGCCGCAAGATCACGTTCTTCCTCTAAGGCATCCAGGGCGTCTTGACGTGCCTTCTCATTATCTGCTTCAACATAAGCCGCCACCCTGGGCAAGTCATGAAGAATATCGCTTGGGAGAACTGCCTCTGCGCCGTAAACCATGAAGAAGGGCGTGTAGCCTGTTGATCTGTTGGGGGTGGTCCTGATACTCCAAAGGACCGAAGGAAGCTCTTCAACCCAACAACCCGGCGTTCGTGTCAGGGGAACTAGAAGCCGGGGCTTGATCCCTCGTAATATCTCCTGGTTAGCACATTCTGCCTGACCATTAGATTGCGGATGAGCAACCGAAGATACATCAAGGCGGATGTGCTCTCTCTGACAGAACTCCTTCGTAGCATCCTTAGACAGATTTGTGCCATTTTCAGTGATGATACTATGAGGATAACCAAAGCGGAAGATAAGCTTTTTAAGAAACTGAACTGCAGTTGCTGCTTCACAGTTGCTAACTGGCTCTGCCTCAATCCACTTTGTAAACTTGTCAACCGCCACTAAAAGGTGGGTCTTCTTGTCTTTAGACCTTTTGAACGGCCCAACCATATCAAGCCCCCAGACCACAAACGGCCAAGTGATTGGGATCATCCGTAACTCCTGAGGCGGCACATGAGCTTGCCTTGCAAATTTCTGACATCCATCACACTTACTAACAATGTCCTCTGCATTAGCATGAGCTGGCAACCAGAAGAACCCATGACGAAAAGCCTTAGCTACCAAGGATCGTGACCCGGCATGATGCCCACAATCAACTGCATGAATTTCTTGTAAGATCTCACGGCCTTCTTCAGGGGACACACAATGTTGGAACACACCAGTAACACTGCATCTTGTAACTCGCCATTAACAATAGTCTTGGACTTAGACCGCCTTGTGATCTATCGAGCCAGATTTTCATCTTCAGGTAACTCGCCCGAGTCAGGTAAGCCAGATAAGGCATCGTCCAATCAAGGATGGCACGGAGAGCCGCCACCAACCGTCCCTCCGTGAAAGTGCGTTATATCAACTAGAGGGGGGTGAATAGGCAATTTTTACAAATTCGTCACTGAGGAATTTCAAGGTGAGGAAATTCCTAAGCAACGAACTACTTAGCATCGGAATAAGTACTCAGATGCATAACTTGGCATAAGCACAGTCATCATGATGAAATGAAATAGGCACAGAGTACAGGTAGCGTGAAACACAAGATAAGCAGGCTGAAGACTAAGTGACTGAAGAATTGGGATTGAGGAAATTGAGAAAGTCTTCAGTCAAAGTCTTCAAACAGTAACGATCAAGTACACAGCAAGTATGCGAGGAAATGAAAGGGTTGAGGAAATAGAACCAGTAGCTCGATGAAGACAATGGTTTGGTAGACCAGTTCCAACTGCTGTGACAGTTGTACGTCTGGTTGGAGCGGCTAGGTATTTAAACCTGAGGACACACAGTCCTCACCGTATTCTCCTTGAGCTAAGGTGACACAAACCTCGCCCAATCACTCATGGTAAGTCTTCACAGGTGACTTCCAAACCTTCACAAACTCGGTCACTCGGCGATCGACAATTTCCTCTTGGATGCTCTAGACCATGACGCCTAACCGTCTGGAGGATGCACAGTCCTCAAAGGTAACAAGCGTCGGTTCCACACAGGAACAATTTCTTCAGTGATGCTCAATCACTTTGGGTTTTAGGTGTTGGGTTTGGGTTTTTCCTCACTTGATGATTTTCGCTCAAAGTCCTCAGAGGATGGGATGCTCTAAATGACAAGTGTCAATCTATCTCTCGGAGCAGCCAACCAACTAGTGGTTGTAGGGGGCGGCTATTTATAGCCGGGGAGCAGCCCGACATGATAAGACATAAATGCCCTTCAATGATATGACTGTTAGGTGGGTAGGATATTTTGGACAGTTGGCGCATAGCACAGCAACGGTTGGAAATTTGAGCTCTCATATTCCTCAGGGCTATCATGTTCCTCACTTGTAGGCAATCCGCACTGGCGAATTCCTAACTCCTCAGTCAGAACAAATTCCTCAGAGAACAGAAGAACTTCGTCTCTGTCACTGAAGAACTTGACTGAACTGTATGAGATTTCCAATGGCTTCACTCAAAAGGATTGGTAGGTGTAGGATTTGAGTTGAGCATCACTTGGAAACTTTTCCTTAGTTTTACCTCGACCCCCTTTAACAGTACAGTGTTTCCTATGACTCAAGAAAGGGAAAACAAAACTATGAAAACAAAAGTCTTCACGCTTCATAATCCTCGCATCAATATCAAGTCTTCAAGGTTACACCAATTTCCTCATTTTCAAAGTCTTCAAGAAAACCAAAGTCTTCAACTGAAGACATTCATTTTTAGGGGTCGACTTACTTCGTAAATATCAAACTCCACATAGACTTATAGAACCTGTGTACACTTACAAACACATTAGTCCCTTAACCTATAAGTCTTCAATACACCAAAATCACTAAGGGGCACTAGATGCACTTACACTCCGGGTCAGGAATAGCAAGATCTTCCTCTAAAAGTAATTTAATAGAAGGATTGTGCAACACATCAAGGAACGCATTGGGAGGCACCATCTTACGTTGAGACTCAAGCCGTGCTAACGCATCAGCCGCCTCATTTTTCCTCCGGTCTATGTGATCCACCTGGTAACCCTTAAAGTGACTAGCAATATTGTCAACTGCCTAACGATAAGCCGCCATAAGTGGGTCTTTAGAATCCCACTTTAACGGTAACCCTTAAAGTGCAACGAGATCCGAGTCACCCAGGCACCTAACCCGGCTCAAGCTCATCTCTTTGGCCATGCAGAGCCCATGTAACAAAGCCTCATACTCCGCTGCATTATTGGTACATGGAAACATAAGCCTCAAAACATAACAGAACTTATCACCTCGTGGAGATTCCAAAATAACTCCAACCCCCGAGCCTTCCAACTGCCTAGACCCATCAAAATGTATAGTCCAATACGTATTATCAGGCTTCTCCTTAGGTGCTTGTAACTCTGTCCAGTCGTTAATAAAATTCACCAAAGCTTGAGACTTGATGGTTGTGCGAGGTACATACTTCAGATGATGTGGCCCAAGTTCAATTGCCCACTTAGCAACCCGGCCAGTAGCCTCTCTATTTTGAATTATGTCACCAAAGTGGAGCAGAACTAACCACTGTGATCGGATGTCCAAGGAAATAATGTTTAAGCTTGCGACTGGCCATGAACACCCCAAACACTAGCTTCTGCCAATGTGGGTATCTTTGCTTAGACTCCGTGAGCACTTCACTGACGTAATAAACCGGCCGCTGGACTGTATATTCTTTACCCACCCCCTTGCACTCCACAACAACTACCACGCTGACTGCTTTATTATTAGTCGCCATGTACAGGAGGAAAGGCTCTTTGTCTATGGGAGCAGCCAAGACGGGCGGCTCAGCCAACTGCTTCTTGAGCGCCTCAAACGTCTCATTAGCAGCATCACTCCAAACGAAGTGATCAATTTTCTTCATCATTTGATACAGGGGAATCGCCTTCTCTGCAAGGCGGCTTATAAACTGGCTCAGAGCTACAATACGACCCGCCAAACGTTGAACATCATTAATACACGCTGACTTAGAGAGAGAGGTAATTGCCTCAATCTTCTCCGGCTTAGCTTCAATGCCCTGCTCTAAGACCAGAAAACCTAACAACTTGCCTGCTGGTACCCCCAAAACACACTTGGCTGGGTTAAGCATCATCTTGTACACCCTGAGATTGTCAAAGGTCCCCTTCAGGTCATCAAGTAGGGATTCTTTCTTCCTTGACTTAACCACAATATCATCCACATAGGCATGAACGTTTCGACCAATCTGCTTGTGAAAACAATTCTGAACACAACGCTGGTAAGTCGCCTGGGCACTTTTGAGCCCAAAAGGCATAGACACATAACAGAAAGCTCCAAAGGGGGTGATAAAAGATGTCTTTTCCTGATCTTCGACTGCCATCTTGATCTGATGATAACCAGAATACGTGTCCAGGAAGCACAAACTCTCGCAACCCGTCGTGGCATCAATGATTTTTTGGTCAATGTGAGGGAGAGCAAATGGGTCAGCTGGACATGCCTTGTTAAGATCTGTGTAATCAACACACATATGCCAAGTGCCGTTTTTCTTAAGCATAAGCACCGGGTTAGCCAGCCACTGAGGGTGGAACACCTCAACTATGAACCCGGTAGCTAGGAGCCGGGCCACTTCTTCTCCAATAGCCTTACGTCTCTCTTCGTTAAAACGACGAAGGAATTGAAGAACAGGCTTCATCTTAGGATCAATATTAAGTCAGCGCTCAGCGAACTCTCTCGGTACACCTGGCATGTCAGAAGGCTTCCATGCAAAGATGTCCCGATTCTCATGGATGAATTTGATGAGCGCGCTTTCCTATTTAGGATCCATCCCTGTCCCAATGGTGAACTATTGAGAAGAATCACCAGGGACAAAATCAGCTTGTTGTGTACCCTTCGCCGACTTAAACTTATGTGGCGGGTCAGACTCTGTGGTGGGTTTCTTCAGAGGGGTCATATCAGCCGGGTCAACGTCGTCCTTATAGAACTTGAGTTCTGCAGTGGCACAAGCCGCTTCCGCATAAGCAACATCGTTTTCCTCGCACTCCAAAGCGACTTTCCGGTCACCATGAACCATAATTGTCCCCTTTGGCCCTGCCATCTTAAGCTGCAAATAGATATAACAAGGGCAGGCCATAAACCGAGCATAAGCCGACCGTCCAAACAGGGCGTGATATGGACTCTTGATTTTGACCACCTCGAACCACAACGTTTCTGCTCTATAATTGTACTCATCACCAAAAGCCACTTCAAGTGATATCTTTCCAACAGGGTAAGCCGACTTGCCAGGTACTACGCCATGGAACACTATGGAGGACGGCTTGAGATCCTTGTCAGTCAGATTCATCCGGCGAAAAGTATCATAGTACAGTATATTGATGCTGCTACCACCATCCATAAGCACCTTGGTGAATTTATAACCACCCACCTGGGGGCCACTACAAGGGCCAGATGACCCGGGTTATCAACCCGAGGCGGATGATCCACCCTACTCCATGTTATCATATGCTCAGACCATCTCAAATACTGCGGAACAGCCGGCTCTACTGCATGAACCGCTCGCTTATGAACCTTCTGATCGCGTTTACAAAGACTCGTAGTGAAGACGTGGTATTGGCCACCGTTGAGCTACTTGGGGTTACTCTGATACCCAGACTGATTACCATGCTGCTGATTCCCATGACCAGACTACTGATTTCCCTGGCTCTGATAATTGGAGCTTGAGCCGCCACCACCAAAGCCGGCTCCCTGAGACCTGAGGCCTGACCCGCCAGGCGGCCCATTACCATTACCGTGATGCTGTTAAAACCCTTGATTCCTGAACTCCTTCATGATATAATGATCCTTCCAAGCATGTTTAGATGGTTTATTTTGATAACTATGCTTGGGACAAGGGTCGTTGAGCATCTCCTCAATACTTTGTGACCTTCCTGCATTGAAGGGTGGCTTGCCATTGCCATCACATTGCTGATTCTTGTACCCAGCATTGGTGTTAGCAACCAGATCTGACCCGTCGTCAGGGTATTTTCGCTTACCACCATTACTTTGGTTATTGCCGTTGTGCCCTGCCACATTCTGCTGCTGGCCCTTGCCACCATCGTTTTTCTTACCCTTATTGGATTTATCATCATCTGAACTTGGGTCCTTTGTACTATCAGAGTCCACATATTTGGTGAGAGCACTCATGAGGTCACCCATATCCTGGCACTTACGCTTGAGCTGTCCGAGCTTCTGCTTAAGAGGCAAGAAATGGCAGTTTTTCTCTAGAATTAGAGCAGCCTGAGTCGCCGTGATATTGTCTGACGAATGGATGATGGCTGAAACCCGCCGGACCCAATGATGGGCCGACTCATCTTCACGCTGCACACAGTGATCCAAATCAACAATCGTCAGCGGCTGCTTGCATGTTCCTTGAATTTTTTTCATAAAACGCGCCTTTAACTCAGCCCATGAGTTAATAGAATTAGGAGGCAGGCCTTTCAACCATGAGCGCGCCGGTCCTTCCAACATCATGGTGAAATATTTGGCACATACTGCATTGCTGACCTCTAACATATCCATGGCTAGCTCATAACTCTCAATCCAATCTGCAGGTTCCAGATCAGCTGTATAATTAGGTATCTTACGAGGACCTTTGAAATCCTTAGGCATACACTCAATGCGTAGGGCCGGCACTAGACACGACACTCCGAGACTTCTAGTGCTTAACCCGGCTTCTGTTGAAGTTGAAGGAATCACAGGAGGCGACTCATAAGCCCCCTGGTTTGCTGCTTCCGCCTCTCGATGGGCCCTCGCACCATCCATGAGCGCTTGAGCATCGCCCCGGGGATTGGGCGGGTTTCGGCGCCGTTCACTGCTCGATACTACGGGCGACTCAATACGCCGGCTGTAACTACGGCTCAGGAGAGGAGTTGAATGCACACGATCACGACTGTACGAATAGGCGGCCTGCTGTGCAATGGCTGTTTGCAGGAGCTCGATTGCGTTTCGGGTTTCCACCGCAACTGGTGACTTGCCAGTAATAGGAATCGCCGCTAGACGGGTCGCTGCTGCTACCGTGTTATCCATCGGGTTAGAAAAGTGCCCCGGTGGCGTCAGGAAACGCTGTGGTAGTGTCTGATTGGGGGCGGGTTGGGTGCCGGCTCTTCCCTCCGTACCAGCTCAGGCTGCCGAGGTTGAGCCGCCGTCCGATTTCCTGGCATATCCGGGTTTAATTGGAGGTTCACCCAGGCATCTGGAGTACTTGGTCCTGCTCCGGGAGTGTCAAACAAGCGCCTCGGGTCATACGTTAACGGTAGACGACTCTGGTGCCTTCTCTGGGATACTTCATTGGATGCGTTCTGGTCCAGATTTAAGCGCCAAGCCTCTGCCTTCACTCACTCTGCCTCTACGTCAACTTGAGCCTTCAGTGCAGCTGTCTGGATGTTCTCAGCTACGATATCCTCTTGGGCCTTGGTTATCTCCTCGCGAATCTTCACATTCTCCGTGTTGCGTTCTGCCTGATTCGCCGCAGTAACTTCTGTTGTTAACAAAGCTGTCAAGGTGCCCATGAGATCCAACAGCACCTGAGCCGGCGGCCTGGCTGAGCCAGATCCACCAACCCTTGCGGCCGCCGGGTCAAAGGTCGTTGCAGCCGCCGTTGAAGAGTTGAGAGTCGGCCCTGTGCCAGCCATGAAGATAGCGGCCCTGCATGGCAGCTCATAGGGGTCCGGAATACTGTGGCCATCGGAATAGCCCCCAAGCCCGCCGTCTTGAAGCTGATAGATGGACTCCGTCTCCCCGGTTGAGGACTCATCTCCTGAGTAGATTTGAGTCTCTCCTCCAGACGCGGAATCTTCCGCAAGCTCCATGCCTTGTGTGAAGCCTACGAACACATGTTTCCGCCCGGCTTGGACCCGGGCGGGTTGCGCGCGCCGAGCCGGCTCGACGATGTCGGTGCAGATGTCCGGCTCAAGCTCAGATCCGCCAATCTTGCCGACAAAGACATGGATTCCGCCGAAGGGGACCCGGTACCCGTACTCGATTGAGTCGGCCTCAGGGCCCCAACCGGCATCATCGATGTAGAGTTTGCCGCGGCGACTCTTAGTCATCCTGCCAATAGCGTATCCCTCGATCCCTGGGAAAGAGCCGTTCAAGAACTCGAAACCACCGTATGCTGGCCCCACGGTGGGCGCCAACTGTCGTGGTTTTGTCATGGCAGATGCCCTAGTGAAAGGACTTAACTGTGAAGCCATCGCGATGGTGATTAACTTGTCGGGGATGAGCGGGACGAGAGACACGGGTTTACCCAGGTTCGGCCCCTCACGGTGGAGGTAAAAGCCTACTCCTACTCTTGTTGCTATTGCTTGAGTATCGATTACAAGGGAGCGGATTCGCTTAACCTAGCTATCGATCGATTGTGACCTGTCCTATTCTATGCCGGGGACTCGCCTTTATATACAGGTCGAGGCCGCCGGCTTACAAGAGTCCGAGTCGGGTTATGACACGTGACCGAGCCTTACTCTAAGTCGCCTTGCTTTACAAGGTAAATCATTACATGGCGGGTTACACCCATGGGTCGCCTTCTGACCTTGGGTTCTAAGCCGGCCCATCTTGTGAGCCGCCCTTCTTAATACTGCGTCCTGACCATCTTGGCCTATCAGAGGCCCAGCTCCTTAAGTCACCAACGATCTTACCCGGCCCTATTGGGCGGGTTATATCGTGGGGTTATATCCCCAACAGTTCCCAAACAGAAAATAAAGTTTATTCCTTTTTCCACCATACTTTCACACTCCACGGCTAGCCGTATCCACGGGTACCGTCCATACCAACACTTTCCAAGGAATTTATTATTTGACATCCTAAAGTAAACTAGCGGTGTGACACGCGCATTTGCGCGGCTAGGTTTATAAAAAGTTAAATGCCCTTACGATCATCTGTATGGCTACCCAAAGCTGAGAGTGAGTTGAGATAGTTGACCACGAAACTAAATATCCTTTAGGGAAATACCTTGGTCTATCATAAATTTGTAATATATTGGATGTAGACCTCAATTCCATATAACACTTGGTCTTGTAAATATGTTGGATGCTTATTTAGTCCATTCCATAACATATCTGTCTTGCTAGGTTCTTTTTGTATATATTAATGGTATAAGTTAGTATATTTGTGTGCGGAAGATTCTTAGGATTTTCCAACCAATAGTTAAATCTAAATTTTGATGACTTAGGTAAACATTCTTTTCCTCCTACACGCATCTCATTTACATGCAATTTGGAACTACTTCCACTGAAATTTATTTTATCAGCATAATATCACACATTCACATGATTCTATGTTCCTTTCATAGTTCATCAATTTCAACTTGTGCATGGAAAGTTTAACTTTAACTATTAATATTACTTATAATATAGTTGACATAATATTGTGTTGCTTTGTTCATGTGATGCAATCGCACGAATAGATAGCACATTAACACTCACTTTCTACAGGAAGGCATCCTTTTGTCCATTCTACTCAAGAAGAACATTTTCCTTTTACTGCATATCCAATCATGTTGATACATCTAATTCATATTTAATGTTTTTTCTCTCCACGACACTACATAAGCAACACATGGATGTAAATATGTGTACTCTTTTTTCTTTCTAGGTTGTCACTTCTTTGCCCCCTCAAGTTGACTTTTCTTGTCCATCTATGTGGAGTTCATGACCACCATTTTTTATATTTATATTTTTTATTTACAGTTTCTTTTTTCAAAAATAGTTTATTACTGATTAATAAGCTATTTAAGTCACTTCTAGGGGATGTTCATACCTCTCTCGTTCGTAAGAAAACATACTTTTCAGTATATTTCTATTTTTATTTGTAATTATGTTTAAAAGGTAGTAATATCTTTTTCTGCCTTGTAATATATCAATGCATAATTTGTTCTAAGTTTAGCTACTTGATTCTACATAGTTATACTTATTTCTTGTTGCCAATTGTATACATAAAAATATTTTGTTTTTATGAAAAATGATGATTTATTTCTAAAGATGATTTTCAGTTTATGCCAGTTGGCCAAAGTACAAATTGCATGCACTTAAACCATATTTGTGCACACGCTGGTCCGGTCTCAAGCGTGTGTATCTTATAATTTGACTACATCTTATGTATTTATATATTGCTAGAACATTTAATTTTTTATATTGTGAAAATAATATTAGCTGGTAAAAATATGCATTATGCTAATAGCTTTCCTTAACACTAAGTTAGCGATCAGTCATATAATTTCGGGTCGACGTAGCAACTGGTAAGTAAAAGAGTATGCCGGCTTCCATATATTATTGTATATATTTTTGTAGGATGGACATTCATTCTTCCGCTAGTTTATGTCGTGCATCTGATATCATAGTTGATCGTTGGCTGCATTTCCGCCTTCACTTTTTCTTGGCCGGATTTTTTTCTGGCCGGACTATTATTTCTTCTTTTCGCATAGCAGCCCTAGTACCTAATTCTGATTGCACATCCCCTTTCTAAATAAATGTACGTGACAACGTCACACACTTGCAACAAAATATATGCCTATACACAATATTTGTATGTAACGTTATATACTTAAATCTCAACTGTCTATATTTAGAAGTTAATTGTTGAGATACTTCTATACTGCTTTCGGGTGCCAATATAGTACACACTCCAGTGTTTTTCTATTGACAGTTTGATCGCTTCATCAATCCTTCTAGAGGGTCTTGACAGGAAGGACTGAGCAGCCACTGTGCTGGAGTAGACTGTGTGACAGGTTTTTGCCTCTCTCTCCTACCCGTGATTGGTTTCTTTGGTGAAGAAAGCATCACTGTCTTTCAATACATCATGGATGCTCAACCTGTATGTCGACATGGTACAAGAATGAAGATTAATCGTTCAATCTATTGATTCAGAGTGAGACAAGGGTGAAACAGAATAAGCTCATTTTTGTGGTGAGTTCCCTAGGCCCCAGACCTAGCATTTTAATTACAAAATTCAGTTTTTGATCACGTTATTTCAGTTTCATTATAGACCTCATAATATTTTTTATGCATTAATATAAGGTTTATAATATTTTGTGGAGCAATCAGTTCTGCATAGAAAAGAGCTCACCTAAATTAATGACATGTTCATCTTATCTTCGATTAAATTTTTTTGCCCCCTAATATTCAGTTCTACTGAGAGTTGCAGAAGGCAAAATTCAGCAAATTAACTCTTAAGTAGGTGTTTTTGGTATTTCCCAATGTAATTAAAAAATTGCTTCTCATAATACGACAGGTTCATTGTCGGAAAAGAATATTTAGCATGAATGTAGGTGCTTTCATATGAAGCTGGACATGTTTACAATGATCGACCGGATATCGTTACACGTGTCTTGAATATGAAGTTTAATGATTTCTGAGAAGATGTTAAAAGTGGACATTTGTTTGGTACAATTCAAGCATGTAAGTTATTTACATACTGATTTCCCCCTGCTTTGTTTTAATCTTTTCATTTATATAATCTAACTTTGTCCATCTATTTCTCTTCCTCTATTTTTCGGTTATCCAGATTTATACATGGTGGAATTCCAGAATAGAGGCTTGCCTCATACTCATACTTCAATTCGGCTTATAGGGAACAATCATGAGCCTTCGGCCTCCTTCATAGATGGTTTGATTTCAGCTGAGATACCTGATCCTTTGGTTGAGCCCTGGGTTATGCTCTTATGGATTAATTTATGGTTCACGGTCCATGTGGAGAATACAAAGTAAAGTGTGCATGTATGAAAGATGGATTGTATTCCAAAAGATTTCCCAAAGATTTTAATGAGCAGACATCGGTTGATGATAGAGGCTTTCCTATATATCATAGACGTGATTTGGGTTACTATGTGAGGAACAAGGGTACTGTTAAGCTGGATAATCGATGGGTAGTGGCGCATTGCTTACAACTGCTTAAAAGATTCTAAGTGCACATTAATGTTGAGTGGTGCAACAAGACAAATTTGCTCAAATATTTGTTCAAGTATCTCACTAAGGGCCATGATGTTGCTCGCATAAGGTTTCAACCTACGGTCGAATGTAGAGCGTTTGTTGCCCTTGGTGTGACAACTAGAAGAAATGAAATTTTAAAATTTGTTGAGTGCAGGTAATAATTCTGTTTCTGATGTCTTTATTTATTTTGTATTGATTCCTGCTATTGATAACCATTGGTTTTCCCAATTCCTTCCACTTTGTTAGGTATCTTTCTGCTTGCGAAGCATACTGGCATATGTTTGCTTTCAATATACATGGTCGTGAGCCTGCAGTGGAGAGATTGGTTGTGCACCTTCCTCGAGTCTTCATAAGGAGTTATCTTGGAACCAGGAAAGTTGCTTTAATTTTTGTTGATAAGACGACGAAAAATAATGGATACAATTATGGAGAAAATAAATTACTTTGGCTGAACAACCTACAACCAACTGAGCCATGCTTGTCATACTACTATCTGCTGTCATTTTCATGGTATTTTCTAGCTCTTAGTCTGCAAGTGTTGCCAACTCTAATGACTCACGACGCAGACTCACATAGTGCATGATCACATCTTAGCTTTCATGGTAATTCTGCACTTCGAAGGAAGTTTGTTTCTTTTCGGGAAACCAAGGTAGTTTATTTTGATCCAAATCCAATAATAAAATTTGATCAATTCCTGTATAATCTATGGAAGTTGCATATATTTGTCAGGATTAATCAGCTTGATTGATAAGATATATTTTTCATTTTGCAGTCTGTATCTGGTGAAACTTTATAGGCCAGTTACACATACATATAGAAATAGTGTCATTTTCCTTCTTTTTTTTAAGATTAGCGTTGCATGTTGATAGTAGCATTGGCCAATAATTTCACACAGAATAGAATCTAAGATGAGACAGAAGCAGATGGACTGCAAGCTATAACTGAGTAGTGCACAACGACAGATAAACTAACGAATACGAACTCTTATTTATTTTGTAAGTGTTGCAACACACGGGCTTGTGATTCATGGTTCGGACAACGCCCGTAGCAACGCACGGCATATTTACTAGTTATATCTAAATAGTTGATCCCCACTAACTCAATTCTTTTAGCATGCAACTATGACAACTCATCATACATCATGCATGCCCCACTAACTTCAATTCTATCAACATGCAACTGTGCTAACTCACCATCCCACCATGCATGAGCAAAGACCCACCTTAACATGCACGATGCATGGTACTCATATTCAATAAAATATTCTATACTTATATAATAATTAAATACAATAAATTATAAGTACTTTATTTTCAATTTCCATATTGCTAATGCAAATACTAAAATTTCATGCTGTCAAATCTCGTAGAAATAACTACACCAATTCTCGCATCAACGCGCGGGGATCATCTCTAGTTAAACTAAACGAGGTAGATAGTGTGTGGGATGGGGTGAACCTTAAAATTACTTTTAGGAGATGTTTCACCAATGAGCTCCTATCTCTTTGGTTAGAGCTCATAGAGATTGCTAAATCTATTGTTTACACTGATGCAGAAGATTCTCTAGTCTGGAACCTCAACTCCAGTGGGGTCTTTACTGTTAAATCTTTGTATAGTGTAATTAACTTTAGGGGGGTTCTGCCTAATAATACCCCTGTTGTGTGGAACATAAAGATTCCTGCCAGGATACATATTTTTCTCTGGCTGGTGGTTAATAACAAGATCTTGACTAGAGACAACTTGAGCAAAAGACAAAGTGTCCCTGACACTACTTGCCCCTTTTGTTCAGTAGATGAATCCTGCCAGCATCTATTCTTTGGTTGTGACATTGCTGTTGAATTCTGGAAAGTCATATCTAGTATAACTGGATATAAAGGATCAGCAAATATGCTATCCTTTGTTGACTGCTGGACTGGAGGCAGTAAAATGGCTGCTATTAATATTATTCATGCAGCCGGCCTGTGGGCTATCTGGAATACCAGAAATGATTTCGTCTTTAACCGCGCTAAGTGGTCTAACATTCAGGTACTCTGGCGAAAGACTGCCTCGTACGCTGCTCGATGGGAACCGCTGGCTGCAGACCCTGTTAAAAAGCACATTCAGGATATGGTGCGAGCGCTGGGGTTCCTGATCAAGGCACCTCTGCCTCTGATGTGACCGGATCCAGGCTAGGAGTGTGTGGCGTCCCTCCTGTTGTTAGCTAGTTTTGTGCTTTTCTCTCTGTAGTTGAGGAGACTAGTCTATGCTTAGCTGATGTTCCTAGCTTTGAGCCTGAGGCTGCTGCATTGTAATAGCTAGTTTCTCTCTGTTATGCTTTGTATTTCCTTTCTAGCTGGAGTCTGTTTTAGATACTGGAGTGATTTGTACAACTTTGATTTCTTTGCTATGCAATGGAATCGGGGCTGGGCCCTTTTCTTCTAAAAAAAAAACTAAACGAGGTGATCCATGTGTGGTCTATATATGTTAAGAATGATTGCCATTGCCATATGTTGGGCTGTATGGTTATGCTATTGTGTACAATTATATTCGACAAGCTGTACTCCTTTTCTGGTCATGGTGTGCTCCTATGTTGTGATGCACGCAACGCAGGTCATGTGGATTTGGGTTTCAACTGTTCAATTTTGGGGGTTGTGGGGCTTCCCTTGGGTGTTGGTGCATACTACTCCCTCTTTACGGAGGGAGTAGTAATTAACTTTTTTTCAAGGATGGCATACTACTAAATTAACTAATAATGACACAGTTTCCTGGTGTACGCAGGAAAAAACACCTTCTGGTTCGGGACGATTGTAGACGTCGAGGCTGAAGTCACGGACATCGAGTGATATTTCAGTCACTGGTGTGTGAATAACTCAGCCTCGTCAGTATCAGTTTTGCTCCTCTAATGCTCCTCATGTTTCAAATGTTATATAAGCCTGTAGCACTCTAGGATATAGGATTTGAGGCCTAGTGTCAAGCGAGCTCTGGAGCTTAGATGTGAGACCCTGACCGCGTCTTCTTGCAAATAGGTTTGTGACAGATTAACAGGGGTGTGTGAATATTTACATTGCTCCATTTAAACAAGGCCAGGGAGGCAGGGATGCAAACAGGTTTATGTATGTATGTTGCAAACTCTGAACATGACGGTCGATTACTGAACTTAGGGTTTATTCATCCACAGAGCTAGCTACTTGATTTCGCAAAAAAAAAAAAAAAAAGAGCAAGAGCTAGCTACTTGTTTTTTTTTACTTGAGTGTAAAACTTAAAACTGCAATGCTCCATGCATCATCATCACATCACAAAAGGTAAAAAGTTGATTCATAAATGCATAGTCCAACATACATTTCTCCATTGATTAAACTAAAGAATTTCATTCCAGAACCAGCAGAATTTCTTCGTGTATCTGAATAATGCTGCCCTTCAAACAGAACAATGCTCCAGACTTCAGGAGTTCAGGTTGTGCAGGAGGTCCCTAGACTTGCTCGTCCGGAGCCGACAGCTTGCGCCTGCAGAGAGGGCACATCTCGCTCTCTCTGAGGGTTTCCGCCAGGCATGCGCCATGGAAGACGTGGGGCATGGAGCACCCGGGCCACACTGCGGCGTCGCTTTCCAGCAGGTCGAAGCAGACGGAGCACTCCTGCCCGGTGACCTCCTCCGCGACGACCTTCCTCCGCTTCGCCGGCCGCTCGCAGTCGCCGTCGGCGGCTTCGGCTTCGTCCGCGCACTGCACGTGCACCGGCTCTGGCAGGCGCAGCTCCATGCCGACGTGGTACCCGGGCCATGGCTCCGCTATCATGCCCTGCAGCGCGCCCATTACGTCATCCATGCGCCGCTCCGTGTAGTCCTCGAGCCAAAGGATGCCGACGTCGGCGATCAACTTGAGACGCGTGGTCCCCGGCGGGATGCCCACGGCCACGTTCGAGACCAGCTCGTACCAGAGTTCCTGGAGCTCGCGGCTGTGGCGGGCGGGGTATATCAGCGGCGCCAGCGACGACCCAGCCCACTGGAGCGAGCCCGCCACGTCGCCGGACAGCGGGACGGCGAACCGGAGATAGTTCAGCTTCGTTTTCTTGAACACCTCCACGCCTTCGGGCGCCGCCTCAAACTCGGTGTAGCGGTAGAGCACCAAGATCTCCTTGCCTCCTCCCTGTTCTTGGCTGGCGGCCGGGCGATCAGCCTCAGCCGGCGGCGGCACCACGACGGCGACGCCCAAGAAGCCGGCCGTGTTCCCCGAGCAGGCGAACCGCGGCGCCGGCCCAAGGAACCGGCCTTCGGGCACGTACTGCCCCCGCAGTAGCGGCGGCCCGCCCCTGACGCCGCTCGCCGCGGCCGCTACGCGCGGGTCGATCTTGATCGGCACCTCGACCTCGCCGTCGCTCTCCTCCTCCTCATAGCTGCCATCGCTGTCGTAAGACTTGCCGTCCTCCTCGTAGCTGTCGTCGCTGTCGTAAGACTCCTCGTCCCCCTCGCCGTCGTCGGCCTGATCTCCGGCCCCAAGGACCGGCTCTTCTTCCTCCTTGTCTCCCGCCAAAGCCGAAGGCGACGGGAGCGCGAGCACGCAGCCTTGAGGCCCGACAGCCGTGCCGGTGGAGTCGCCGGGCTGCTGCTTTATCAGCGAAGCCCTCTCGTCCATCGATCGATCAGCGCCGTCGCCTACCATGGTTTATCGATCGACAGCTGCCAATGGAGCTTCTAGGTGGAGGTGGAGTTTGTTCTCGCCGGAGCAGGATGAGAATAGAGCGTGTTGGCTTCGAACCCGGCCATGTTGCCCCGCCTTTTATCGGCTCCGTCCAATCCGAAACCGTCTCCAAGCAGTAGAATCGAAACATTTTGTGTTCGCGTTCGTTTCAAAATAGGAAAGAAACGCATTCTCAAAAAAATATAGGAAAGAAACGATTGTTGGAAAGCAATTGGAAAGAAACGCCTATTTTTGCTTTCAAAAAAAGAAAGAAATAATGGGGGGAATCTTAAAATTGCACGAAATTGGAAAGAATAAAAAAGCGCCTATTTTTGCTTTCAGAAAAAGAAAGAAACAAAGGGGAAAATCTAAAAATTGACGAAATGGGAAAGAAAAAAATGCGCCGTTGCCGGGGATCGAACCCGGGTCACCCGCGTGACAGGCGGGAATACTTACCACTATACTACAACGACTTCCTTGTGACTTAATTCTTCTTTGACATATCTAGCCACTGATTGTTCTCTTCCTGGTCCAGTGGGGTCTCCTGTGTGGTAATTCTAATCAACAATGTTGGGTGCAACTTGCCATGAGAATCACGATGGGTAAAAAGATTTTCTAAGTTTCTAACCGGTGTTGGCGCTTAGGCAGTAAACTTCTTCCTACTACATGGCAGTTACAAGTTACAACACCAAGTTCAAGCTTCCAGTTACAACATCATCTTTTTGTTGCATGCGTATAGATCACACAGTCATGCACACACAGGACAAAACATCCGGTTATAAGTTACAACACCAAGTTGAAGCATCCCCGTCTCACGTGATCCGCACCGGAACATAAGAGGAGAGGATGCGGATGTTTTCGTCCGTGCCAATCTCATCAAATCATGTGATCGAGTGGGCGCACATGGAGGCGGTCTCTGCTATTCCAACGCCAAGGGGTCGTGTGGAGCCTTCAAACACGAAATATACCGCCGCCACAATGCCCACCACTTGTTTGACACTGGGCTCACATGCTTAGAGTTCCCGGATTTCGGTGAAGCTTGGGCTGGCCCTACCTGACCAACCTCTAGTTATCATGGAGACCATGAGAGGCTTCCACTTACATTTCTAGAGAGATTTCCAAGCCTACTCATGGGGATCTGATAGTGCTCCATGCTCATGATAGTGGAGGGCTCATGCTTGAGACCCAACTTCGCAGGGAACCTAAGCAAGACGACGGATGGAGATATTCTCAGAAGCCACCTAGAGCCATTTGTACCATTCAGGATCTGCGTAGCGCCTTAGCAGCTGGAAGAGAATATTGATTAGGTAGTGTAAGATTTCTACAAGCATCTACGGACGATCCCCTCCTCGTGTCGCTGCATGCCCGGACTACCACCCTTAAGGGCTTAACAGAATATATTCTGCAAAACCAGTAGAAAATGCAAATAAGGTCCGGTTCCCGACTAAGAACCTCAGTAATAAGCTTAAATGAATTGGAGTACCTTGGGGCTTTTTTGAGTTGTATGAGTGGTTGTTTGGGATGTATATGGCTCATGAATCTTAATCATACCTTGTGTGACCCTTTTAATAGGATGGTATTCCAAAATGACTCAAAGTAACTATAAAAAACAAAGCTCAAAGTCAAATAGATGTCGTTTGTTTTATCCTTTTGTGGGTCTCCTGCACCTTTGCTTCACCTCAATGGGGCTAAAACTGTTCATATACTCAGTACATCTGTTAGCATAGTGTTCACCAAACCCCATCTAGGGTCTATATGTTCTTTCATGACAACACTACTATTCACCTTCCAATATGCCATTGGCATGCTAACTCAATGTCCCCTTCCGATCGCTAATGTCTCATGCATCTGTGGAAGCGATTAAGGTCAAGAATAGTGGAACAAGGCATTGCACTATATGGATGATCGTTGCTCCTTAGATAGATAAATGATCCCCTATGGCTAACCCACATACTCTCACTCCTAGCTTGCACTATATTGAAGGATCAAAGGTGCACTAAATGTCGGCTAGAGGGAGATGAATAGTTGTCGGCCAAATTTAATCTTTTATTTGTTGCTCTTAGAATCTAGTGCGGAAATATTAGTTCTCTGGATATGCAATTAGGTGATGCATCCTATATAATGAATTAAAACAAGCTAACAAGCTACAGAAGGCAACTAATTAAGCAAGTAATGACAACAAGTAAAGCTAGGGTTAGAGAAAACTGAAAGTGATGGAGACGAAGATGTAATCCAAAGCTCACGCTCTTGGGAGAGTGATAATCTTCATTGGAGAGGTGGGAACAATGAATGTCGTCTCACTTAAGTCCCTGAGAACCTTGGTCAACGAATGCATCCCCTCTCGCTATTGGTAGCTCCTGGAGCGAGGTCCAAACCCTCACAAATGAGCATGAGGCAAAACCACACAACTTGGAAGCTCCCAAGAGACATCAACCATCTAGGGTTCCCCACAAACCCCAAGAGTAACAAGATTCACTAAGGATATCATGGGCAATCAACAAATTCGAGCTTTGCTTTGATGAAGTAGTAGATGGGATCTCCTCTTGATCGCTCTAAAAGGATGGAAGGAATGGATGGATAGGGAGGGGGATCTCATTATTTTAGTTATACAACAATGGTGAAAAAAGTGCCGACACTATTGCACCAAATAGCACTGACTGACCAAATAATATTACCAATGGCAGGATTTTGGCCTCTCAGTACCTTGGGGTCAGTGATGACATTCTCATCACAGACAGGTCGACTGGTCGGTCACCGATGTCTAACCAGTACTGACCACAAGCCGGTCAGTGACAATAATACTATTCACTTTTGCACAATTGTGCTTTATTTATGTTTGGCTACCATCAATGCAAATGAAATTGACATAAACATAGGAACACAATACACAAGCAAAATCATTCATTTGCACACCAAGTACTTCACTTTTCATAACACAATTCACATGTACATTTACACAATTCACAACCAACACATAGAGCATACTAGCCAAAGCTACACACTCTTCACGATACACATGCCATTGAATATATCAGATTAGTCTACTAGTCAAGCCTCTTAACAAACTAGAGAGAGGACATATATTTCCTTAGCACTCTTTATCATACTTCATAATTAAACCCCTTGGTCGTCTTGTTGTGGGCAGTGCCACCAAAATATAAGTCTGCACATAACAAATTTGTCAAGACAATTAACGTAAGATATTCATTGATTTATTTAATACAAACGTATAGTTAAGAATATCATACCTAAGTTCAATGTAATTACCTTGCGCTTGAGGACTCTCTCGGCTTCTCCAAGAAGCAAGAGGTAATGACATAAATGGATATTTGTTGTGTGTTTGGAGATGGCAGAGACTGCAAGACTTGATTCTGATCCTAATAAATTATTTTCCTCGCATGATCCTGACACTTGAGATCTTTATTGTGCACACAACCCATATCTGAAATGAGGAGTCTAGAGTAGCTCGGACCTACCCGTCAGACTCCCTCTTCTCTTTTTGTGTGTGTAGTGCAACTAAAATATAAGGCAACTCCAATAGAAATATTTTATTTATATCTAGTTGAGTTTCATTAGACATCAAAAAAGTAAAGTAACATGCATATGCATAGACCAAGTATGTCATTAACTTGAACCGTATATCTAGTTGAGTTTCATTAGACATCAAAAAGTAAAGTAACATCCATAAAACAAATCCACAACATGCATAGCTTAAATGAAATTGGAACATAATTAGGTGGGAATGGAGCTCACCCCCATGGCCGGCGCCGCAACTGAAGAACATGATAGTAGCTTGGTCTACCACCACGTATGGAGGCGTGGTAGACACGGCCGATGACAGAGATGACCGACAAATTCATCATCAAGAAGATTCTTAGAGCGTTGAATAATGAGTATGACACTGTGTGCACACTGATCCAAATGATGTCAAACTAGAAAGATCTCAAAACCAACATAAGTCATTGGAAGGATTTTAGCTCATGCGATGTCACTCAAAGACAAAGAAGAGCTCTGTAGCCAATCTTTTTCTTTGCGGGGAAGCTCCGTAGCCAATCTAGTAGTGGTGCTTACAAAGCTTCAAGTGATGCTCTCAATGCCTCAACGATTTTTTTAAGGAAATATCCAATGATGAGATAATCCTTATGGTCCATAAATTCAACAAATTCTACAAGAACAAAGACAAAGAGACAAGTTACTCCAAGTCAACATATGATGAGTCAAGATCTTCAAGCCGTGATCGCAATTGCTACAATTGTGGAAGACTCGGACATTTCTCAAATGAGTGCACATATCGTACCAAGAGAAAAGATGACTCACCTCGAAGGGAGAGAAGGAGTAATGATGATAGATATGAAAGAAGACCATCCCGGAGAAGTAAAGAAATAAAGAAGGACAAATACACCAAGAGATACTCAAGCTAGAAGAAGAATCCAAGCTCATATTGAATGGGTATCCGCATTTGACTCCGACAACAACTTTGAGAGAAGTGATCACTCCAACTCCGACCATAGTCAAGATGAAGGTGTTGCCAGACTTGCTCTAGTTTCTTCCAAGTCCCGTGACATATTTGAGTCACCAAATGAAGGAATTGGTAGATACTCGAGATGCTTCATGGCTAATGGCACTAAGGAAACACACCCCAAATTCATTAACTTTAATAGTGATGAAAATGACTTGCTTGATGAGGAAGAAAGTGATGTTAGCTATAATGAACTTGGCACTACACATGATAGTTAAGAAGAGTTTCTTGTTAATGATGAAGGAGAATGAGCTTTTAACTAAATACCTAAACACTCTTAAGTTGGCTCATGAAACTCACCAAGAAGATCATAGAGAGCCTTTGAAATCTCATAAGAAGCTACGCCTCGAGATGCTTAATTTGAAGCAAGATCATGAGTTATTTAAAGCTATCAATGACGATCTGCGAAAGAAGAGTTCCTCTCGTATTGACGATCTTTGAAAGAAGAGGTTTTAACATGCGAATGGTACAAACTACAAGGTAATGTCATGTCATTTTGTCTGGTGGAGGTGCTACAAATATTTTGATTACATGCAACAGTTAGGCAACTACAAGCAACAAAGACCACTCGACCAGGCAAGGTGAACACCTACAATACCTACAACACAACAACAACAACCAGCGAGCAAACCAAACACCCGTTGATGACAATGACTACCTATCCACCTTCCCTGGTTACACCACTTCGCCACCATGCAACGCTCGCCATCGTCGCTAGTGTCACTATCAACATCTAATGGCCGACAAACAACTTGCCTGGCTGCTCCGAGGTTGAGTGAGCCCGATGCCATTTGTCGGAGAGATGGGAGGACCCAGGGTGATACGACCAAGAGGACGAACGAAGCTCCAGGGACCGAGGAAGCACGACGAGGTGGCGACATCGTTCCTCTATCCACGCTAGCTCGTCGGCGAAGACATGGTTGGATTGAGCCAGCTTAAAGACAAAACGAGTGAGGGGTATTTTCATCCAAATAAAACTAACAAGTGTGCCGATACACCAAAAGAGGGAAGAAACACAAATTGTGTCCTTTTGTCCAATCATGACTCAAACATGTACTCCATCCGTTTTATTCATTTTTCTTATTACCTTTGTCTTTAACTCAAACATCTACAATACCATTTTATGAAAGTCAAAGAGATGTAAAGTGGAATTTTCCTCTCGCAAGGTGATCAGGGCAAAGCTTCACAACCCCTCGATCTCTGCCAGTGAGCTGGTGAATTTGCCTCCCCTCTGCCTGCCGCTCTGGTGGCCGATGGTCGGGAGGGGAATCCTGGTGCCTCGGCTCCGGCTAGTAGATAGGTTACATTTTTAGTTCTCGCAGGGGCGACGCTTCATCTTCGATTCTGTCTTTAGGACTTCGATCCTCCTTGAGCTCGTTCGCTGGGACGGATTTTGACAAACCTATGATGTAGATTCCTGCCTGCTCCTCGGGGCGATGATGTTAATGTTTCTCTTCATTCGTATGCGAGGACGGGATTTGATGCCAGGTTCTTTAAATCAGTTCAAGGGTGTAACAAGGACGGCTGCAGCTCTGGGCATTGCTCCTTAGGGGCACATGCACAAAGACTTGCCAGCTATGATAAGTGGTGAATCTAGCCCAATGAGCCAGTGTGGGAGAGCAGTGAAACTATCCTTTAAAATAAAAATATTTAGAATTTTCCTACTATGATATAAAGGCTGATTGGAAATTCAAGGGTGGGCCATGGCCCCCCTTGTCCACCCTCTAGCTCCACCCCTGGGCTATCATCGACAAGGTCATGCCGACTCTAGTATGTGAGTGACGTCAACGATGCATCGATGACTCGTTCTGATGGTCACATTGGTCGCTCGGTGGGTCCAGAAACCTCGATATAATTTTAATTATGTTTGTGAAGCTTTGTAGTTCCGTTGAACCTTTATAATACACAACCCTAATAAAAACCCTTTATAATACACATCCGAATCTTAAAAAAAAAGTCAAATAGATGTATCCTACTATTGCCTAGTGGGGACGTTTTCACTGTTTTGACCTTGTTAGAAAACTTTATCACAAAATAAACTCCCCAAATTTTTATTTCATATCTGACCCTTTTGGTAAGGGCAGTGATACGCGCCGGCAGTCCGGCCAAACGGTTGGGCCGGACTAGCCCCAGCCGCCCGATCCAGCGACTACGAGTCGTTCGATCCCCGCGTTGACTTCCCCTCTCCCTCTTCCTCTCCACAAAGCCCCGTCGCCTGGACGTCCTCCCGGCCGTCACCCCCTCACCTGGACCTCCTCTCTCCTCCGCCCTCGCACTGCTGGATGCCGCACTCGCCACCGATCGCCCCGTCTTCTCTCATTTTTCTCGCCGGGATCCATGCATGCAGCAAAAACATCACCCCATGGGTTGCAGCTTCCCTCGTTGGTGATGGTCGCGGCTCCGGCAACGCTAGTCGCTGGTTGAAAGGACATGCAGTGCCCCCATGTGTGGTTTTGGTAATTGATGACATTCTCTATGGACTAATGGTTGCATTGAGTTATATTTGAAGGATTTGTCCATAGGCTTTTCTTGAAGTCCATGTGTTGGTTTCAAGGAGTTTACGAGTTGACCAAGGTGCTATTAAGGAATTATTCAAAGATTGGTCATGTGAGTGTTGAGCTTATTGCTAGCATGTCTTGAAGAAGAAGATTGTGTGATCATTCATATTTTACATTCAAGACATCATCCAAATGAAGAGAGTTGGAAAGATTCAAGGTTGATCAAGTCCAAGTCAAGAGTGAACCAAGTTGATCAACTCACAAAGCGTAGAAGGTGTACCGAGAGGGATCAAGTGATCCCATGGTATGGTAAGCATTGTCTATTACGCTTTGTGTACTAACCCATGGTCTATGTGAGAGTTATATGTGGGGTTAGGTACATGTCCATGGGTTTGCATCAGGAGGAAGATCTCATACAACCCATGGAGGATGACATCAAGTGGTGATCGCCATCAAGATTGCGGTGTGCAAGTTCAAGTGGAGCATCACGAAGAGATCAAGCTTGAAGCTTGCCGTCCATTGTGGTGTCAATGGACTTGTGAAGATGTGCCGAAGAGTGGCTCACCCATAGTGGAGTATGGGGGAGTAATCAACTAGTCTTCATCGAGCCAACGCAATCAAGATAGATGGTCCATCTTGAGGAGGACAAGATCATCATCATCTAGTTCAAGTGGACTACGTGCAAGGCAAAGGTTTGCCCTTGATAGGTTTTCTATTTTACCGGTCTCATGGTGGTAGTTGGGAGACCGGGTTATAGGATCGATTGCCATACTATCAAGGGGGGCTCTCGATGAGTAGCTTGATCGTATCGTTCGTAGAGAGCTCAAATCATTGCATTCTTGCATCATCTTTCTTGGTTCTTGTTTGGTTCTCTTTCTGAGTCTTAGAGCTTATGGTCATCTTGATGACAAGCTCGAGTTCATCGAAAACGGAGTTCACATGCTTCTTCTATTGCGTTTTCGGTGTTGGAGGTTTTACTGGTCCTATTCGAGGAAGGGTTCTCACCATTTTCTTATGGGCCTTTTCTATTTTCCTTCTTATTGTTATTTCTATCAAGATTGTGTTAGCCCTTGTCGCTAGCTTTCCAACAAACTTGGTTTCGTTGAATTTGGAGTCCGTTTGCAGAAGTTGTGTCAGTTTTGGTGTCCTTAAAAAGGTTGCAGCGGTACTACCGCTCATGGGAGCGGTACTACCGCTTGGTGGGGATGTAATTTTTTACTACCGCTCTTGGGAGCAGTACTACTGCTTGGAGCGGTACTACCGCGGCTACTTCCGTGGCTACTTCCGCTCCGGACCAAAAACTCATCTTAAGTCCAGCGGTGGTAGGCACGGATGTATTTTTTTAGTACCGCTCGCAAGCAGTAGTACCGCTACCCCTAGCGGTAGTACTGTGAGGACGAGCGGTAGTACCGCTCCTTGGAGCGGTAGTACCGCTCGGTGCGGGCTGTGAGGTTAACGGTTGGATTTCTCCCCTCCTATAAAAGGGGGTTTTCTTCCCCAATGAACCTAATCCTTTGAGCTCGTGTTCTTCCCCCATTGTTGACCTTCTTCGAGCTTGCTATCTCTCAATCCCTCCATGGATTCTTGCTAGTTTTTGGGGGAAAAGAGAGAGTAGATCTAGATCCACATTTCCACCAATTACTTTCTCCTCTATGTGAGGGGAACCCTTTGGATCTAGATCTTGGAGTTCTTCGTGTTCTCTTCTTCGTTTTTCCTCTCATTTTCCTCCCTAGCATTAGTTGCTTTGGTGGGATTTGAGAGAGAAGGACTTGGGCACTCCGTGTGCCCTTGCCATTGCATTTGGTGCATCGGTTTGAGTTCTCCACGGTGATACGTGGAAGTGAAGTTGAGTAGCTTATTACTCTTGGGTGCTTGGTACCCTTGAGCTTGTTCCTCTTGGGTGCTTGGGCGCCCTAGACGGTTGGTGGTGTTCGGAGCTCAATCATTGTGGTGTAAAGCTCCGGGCAAGCGTCGGGGTCTCCAATTAGGTTGTGGAGATCGCCCCGAGCAATTTGACGGGTTTCGGTGACCGCCCCCAAGGGTTGCCAAAGTGTACGGGTTCGGTGACCGCCCCCAAGGGTTGCCATTTGTACGGGTTCGGTGACCACCCTCAAGGGTCCCTTAGTGGAATCACGGCATCTTGCATTGTGCGAGGGCGTGAGGAGATTACGGTGGCCCTAGTGGCTTCTTGGGGAGCATTGTGCCTCCACACCGCTCCAAACGGAGATTAGCATCCGCAAGGGTGTGAACTTCGAGATACATCGTCGTCTCCGCGTGCCTCGATTATCTCTTACCCGAGCCCTTTACTTATGCACTTTACTTTGTGATAGCCATATTGTTTCTTGTCATATATCTTGCTATCACTTAGTTGTTTATCTTGCTTAGCATAAGTTGTTGGTGCACATAGGTGAGCCTAGTTGTTGTAGGTTTTGTGCTTGACAAATTAACCGCTAGGTTTATTCCGCATTTGTTCAAGCCTAAACCGTAATTATTTTAAAGCGCCTATTCACCCCCCCCCCCTAGGCGACATCCTCGATCTTTCAATTGGTATCAGAGCCTTGTTTCTCTTTATTAGGCTTTACCGCCTAGAGAGTAAAGATGTCGACTAGGGGATTAGGATTCTCTGACACTCTTAGTTTCGATGGCACAAATTTTGATGTTTGGGTAATTCGCATGCTTAATCTCTTTAGGGTCATGGACCCAAATTTAGAGCGAATTGTAGATATGGGTTTTTCTCCTCCAAAGGATCCCCAAAGATTATCTTTAGAGGATGAGAAAAACTCTTATCTCAATGCTCAAGCTTCTAATGTGCTTTTCGATGCTTTGAGCAATGTAGTTATATTTCACCTCATGCCGTTTCGGGATGCTCATGAGTTGTGGACAAAGCTTCAAGATAAATATGGCGTGTCCAAGTTTTGTGGGGATGATTTTTCTCCCTCCTCCTCCGGCCGTGTTGCTTGCTCAACTTCTTCTACTTCACCTACATGTGGATTGCCACAAGGTAATGATATGGTGAGTAGTGGTGTTCATTGCAATGATGATAGTGTGCTTATCGTTGATGATCCCTCATCACTATCTTATTGCAATGCTCCATCTTTGGACTTCAACACTTCGAGCTCTCTAAATGTTTCACATGCTTGTGTTGATAGTCCTTGCATATCATGTAGAAATTGCTTTACTAAATCTCATGATGATATGCTTGCTATGTCTTGTTGCCATGATAAAAATGCATCTATTTCCTCGAATTGTTGTGCTAACAATGTAGAGGAAACCCAACACCCCATGGAACAAGATGTGATCTTGAATGGTGCCTCAAGGGATCCTACATCATCATCGACTGCGTTTTGCCTTATGGCTAAGGCTTCAAAGGTATCTCCCACTTTGAATCCCAATATATCTTATGATGATATTGATGATGACAAGAATGATGATGATGATGTTGATAGTGATGAAGAGAATGATAATGTTGCCTCCTTAAAAATTAAGGGAGAAATGATTTTTAAAGCTCTTCATAAGAATAAAATTGCTCGTTCCAACTTCATGGAAATCATGTCCATTGCTATTGAGGGCAAGAAATATATTGATGAGTTGGAATCTCGTCTTGAGGAGCATGAGGTCACCATTGAGAAAATGGAAGGTCATGAGCATGATTATGCTAATGAGATCGCGGACCTCTCTCAAGCTCTTGAACTTGAACAAACCACCAAGGAATCTCTTGAGGTGACCTTTGCTCTAGAATTATCTAGAATAAAGGAATCCCGTGATAGAGCTCTCGAGGTGGCTAATGATTTCAAAAATAAAATTGCTAAGCTTGAAGTTGCTCATGCTAAACTCCTTGAGGACTTTAAGCACCTCGAAAATGGCTCAAGGGTCATTAAGAGTGAGCTCATCGAACTCACCGAGTCTCATGCTCAACTTAAAGCTTCTTATTCAAAAGAGCTTGCCAAGTTGCCTTCTCCTCTTGTTGTTAATAATGATGCTTGTGCTAATAACTCTACTTCTTGTGAAGCATCCATTTTGAAGGAGAATGTTGAGCTACGAGCTCAACTTGAGTTGCTATCTAGCAATTTTGGGAAATTGGAAGAAAATCATGTAAAGCTCACAAGCTCTCATGATGATCTTCTAGTATCCCACAATGTGCTAAAGATAGCTCATGAGGCTATGATTACTAAGGTAGCATCTAGTGAGTCTCATGTGGATACTAGCACTACTTCAAGTCAAAATGCTATATTGCCATGTGCTAGTCCTTGTAATTCATCCACTCATAACATTGGTACATCTTGTGATGAATTACTTTCCTTGTCTTGTTGCTCTAACTTTGAAGCTTATACTTCCTCTAGTACTTTTGTTGAGACTAACCATGTAGAGGAAATCAAAGAGCTCAAGGCCCAAGTCACTTCTTTGAAGAAATACTTGGAAAAGTGTCATGAAGGGAAGGTCACACTCAACAAATCTTGAGTGTGCAAAAATCCCCCAATGACAAAGGTGGACTTGGATTCAACTCCAATAAGAAGAAGAAGTCCAAGATCATCAAGAAGAAGGGCCAAGAACAAGTCAAGAATTCGGCCAAGATTGTTTGCTTCAAGTGCAAAATTGAAGGGCACCATGTTAGATCTTGCCCATTGAAGAAGAAGGCCACTAGTGACAAGCAACAAGGGAAGCGGCCACAAGTTCATTATCATGCTCAACCTCAAGTTGAAGAAAGGCCTCTTCCCAAGAAGACTCAAGCTAATGCTTCTCAAGTTGAGAAATCAAGTGAGAAGAAAGTGAAGAGTAGATGTTGCTACTTATGTCGTGAGAAAGGTCACGTCGCTTCTTCATGCACTAGTGGTAACTTATCCAACCCAATTATTATTGATGATATATATTCTCTTGGGAAGGATAAGGTTGGCAATGTGTTTGCCAAGTTTGTTGGTACTCAAAGTGGTGTCAAGAAAAAAACCATTTGGGTAGCCAAGCCTATTGTGACTAACCTCTTAGGACCCAACTTGGTTGGGGACCACCAAGCTCAAACTTGTTCAATAGGTGTTGTTGGAGGGCATTGGGGACTTGGCTACATTACGAAGAGTTAAGGGATCTTCATCATTCATATTGTCTCAAGCCAAGTCATTCGGATTATCAAGTTTCTATCTTGTATCCAATGTTCCTCCTTTCGGTAACTCGTGCTTAAATTGTTTACATTGAAAGTTACTTGCCCCTTTTGCATGTTTTGGTTTTGTACCATGCATGTGTTTGTATATGTTGTGCTTCCAACTTGCTTATCTTGAGCAATCAAGTATGTGTGTGTTGGTTTGCACAGCATGTACGTGTGTGTCGTGCGTTGAGCCTTTATGCTTCTTGTTTGTATCCTAGTTGGCTCGTGTGAGAGATTAATGGAACATCCCATTTTGGGGGAGTGATGTGCTTTGTGCACCTCACAATCCTATAAATGTGTGTACATGAGGAATACCATCTAGTATTGATATTACAAGATTATCTAGTCGCTAGGTGGTATGTCTCTCATGAGAAATTCAAATTCTAAAAAGTCCTTTAATTATCTCTTGTTGGATACCCTTATTGCCTCTTGTTAAGTTTTTCCTTGGTATCACATTATGGGGGAGTAATATGCTATGTACATATTACAAGCCTAGAAAATGTGTACATTTGAGATATTGTCACTTAGAGTTGATATTATTAATTATCTTGTTCCTAGGTGACATGTTAGCTCTACAAGTTGCAATTTGCTTGTGTTTGTTGTGAAGATGATGTTGGATATCCTTGTTATCTACCACCGGGAATTATTTCCAAATACTTCTTGTCTTTTGACAATTGGTACTCACTTATGTGTGGTAGAATTTATTGATCATCTTTACATTGGCTTTTGTTTTTATTTGCCTTATCTCTTGCCAAGGATTGTGTCCACTCCCGTTGTCTTTCATACCACTTGTGGATCTTGTTAATTTCTTGTTCTTGTCTAGTGTTTTCTAGATATAGTGAAAGTGGTGATCCGACCTTGTGCATTTTGTATTCAAATGCAAATTCTCTATAATGCACAACTCGTGGGGGAGCTATCCTATTTTCTTTAGAACACTCTTCTTGTGATCCTTATCAAGTGTGTTTTGGTGGAAGGCAAGCCGTTTCTTTTTGGTACTTTGTGCCATCATGAAACTTTGTAGAGGGCATGGTTTGTTTGGAACCATCCTCTCTTTTGGGTGTTTGATTTCTTTCATTTTGAGTGTGCCAATGGATATCTCATTCCTTGATGTATCGTTTAATGATATCTTCCAAGTGATGATTTCTCTATTTGGTAATCTATTTTCTCTTGGTATTTCTTTCTCAATTGGTATCTTCTGCATCCTTCCAATGCTATCTTGGTAACAAGTATCTATTCATGCTTTCCTTTCTTACATACAACCTTGTGTAGGTTGCATCATGGCATGAATTTCTTCATTCCATCTTATGATACTTGTTTCCTTTCTCAAAGCATCTCAACCATGATCTCATGTTGCTAGTTGTGATGACTTTGATGGTTGTGTGGTAGGAATTCATTTATATACAATAAGACCATATCTAGCAATGTGCTATGCTTTCAAGCAAATATCTTTTTAGTATATTTATGACTTCCTTGTGGATATCTTGTTCTTTCCTTTTTGTAACTATTTTGTGTGTACATCCTTCTTTGTGGATTGATATCATGATCTTCATCTACCTAGAATCTTATACACTTGAGAGAAGTTGCATATCTAGTTGATATCCCTTTCTTTCACGTCCACCGTTTCTTTCTCATGTTATTTCTTTGGTGGCTCCGTGAAAGTGTGTGCCTTGAGTGCGGGTCATATCTCGTTGCATCTTGATGCACTCTTTTGTGGTAAAGATTGTTTTCCTCTTGCTTGCCATGATGAGGCTTTTGCCAATTCAATTGGTATCCCTCCTCTTAACGAAGCTTCCTTTTATATCTTCACCACAGGTTGTCACAAGCATAGGTTCTTTATATGCTTATTAGTGGGCTTGTGAACCCATTTGCTAGTTGTGTGTAGGAATGACAGGCCATGCACCGTGTATCTCATTTATCCAAGACTATGTTGATGCTTAATGATCATCCTTATTAGTCTTCTCAAATGCTTTGCCATGACTCACACACATCTTTTTGGTTGAGCCTATTCTTAAGTTGCCTCTTTTTCATGTTGCTCAACCATGTGTTTGTTGCAAGTGCTAGGCGTAGTTTCCTATATGCTCACTTGCACCTGTTGTAAGTTTCTATTGATTTTGGGGGAGCTATGATCCTATTTTGTGCACTTTGTATCCAAATACAAAAATTCTTATGTGTGCACAAATCATGGGGAGCTTCTCTAGTTTCTTTAGAACACTCCTTTGCTCATATCATAATATCCTTCATTCATGTGGGTCATAGGATTTTTGGTCTAGTTGGTTCAATTGATATCCTTTGATTGCTTGCTTCAATTGGTATCTTTTGATTACCTGATTGCTTGTGTCTCTCTTTGTTATGTCTTTGTGGCATATCATTCTTTAGCAATATTTGTGCCTCAATATAGTTTGTGTTCCTCCAAGTATTTACCTTTGGATATGTGTATTCCATTCCACTCTCTTGTTGAGAAATACACAATTTATGGAGGACCACAATTTATATTGGCCTTCTAAGCTTTTCGCCCATTTTGGCAATCGATGCCAATAGGGGAGAAGTTTCAGAGAGTTTTGTGGAGAAGTTTAGAGAGTTATCTCCTCTTGCTTTGGTTTTGTTCCTTAGCATTTGCATCTCATACGCATGCACTATTGGTTGTTGCATTGCATGGTGATGCATAATTCCTTATATAAACTCTCTTGAAAGTGATTGTCATCAATTACCAAAATGGGGGAGATTGAAAGGACATGCGGTGCCCCCATGTGTGGTTTTGGTAATTGATGACATTCTCTATGGACTAATGGTTGCATTGAGTTATATTTGAAGGATTTGTCCATAGACTTTTCTTGAAGTCCATGTGTTGGTTTCAAGGAGTTTACGAGTTGACCAAGGTGCTATTAAGGAATTATTCAAAGATTGGTCATGTGAGTGTTGAGCTTATTGCTAGCATGTCTTGAAGAAGAAGATTGTGTGATCATTCATGTTTACATTCAAGACATCATCCAAATGAAGAGAGTTGGAAAGATTCAAGGTTGATCAAGTCCAAGTCAAGAGTGAACCAAGTTGATCAACTCACAAAGCGTAGAAGATGTACCGAGAGGGATCAAGTGATCCCATGGTATGGTAAGCATTGTCCATTACGCTTTGTGTACTAACCCATGGTCTATGTGAGAGTTCTATGTGGGGTTAGGTACGTGTCCATGGGTTTGCATCAAGAGGAAGATCTCATACAACCCATGGAGGATGACATCAAGTGGTGATCGCCATCAAGATTGCGGTGTGCAAGTTCAAGTGGAGCATCACGAAGAGATCATCCTTGAAGCTTGCCGTCCATTGTGGTGTCAATGGACTTGTGAAGATGTGCCGAAGAGTGGCTCACCCATAGTGGAGTATGGGGGAGCAATCAACTAGTCTTCATCGAGCCAACGCAATCAAGATAGATGGTCCATCTTGAGGAGGACAAGATCGTCATCATCTAGTTCAAGTGGACTATGTGCAAGGCAAAGGTTTGCCCTTGATAGGTTTTCTATTTTACCGGTCTCATGGTGGTAGTTGGGAGACCGGGTTATAGGATCGATTGCTGTACTATCAAGGGGGGCTCTCGATGAGTAGCTTGATCGTATCGTTCATAGAGAGCTCAAATCATTGCATTCTTGCATCATCTTTCTTGGTTCTTGTTTGGTTCTCTTTGTGAGTCTTAGAACTTATGGTCATCTTGATGACAAGCTCGAGTTCATGTAAAACGGAGTTCACATGCTTCTTCTATTGCGTTTTCGGTGTTGGAGGTTTTACCGGTCCTATTCGAGGAAGGGTTCTCACCATTTTCTTATGGGCCTTTCCTATTTTCCTTCTTATTGTTATTTCTATCAAGATTGTGTTAGCCCTTGTCGCTAGCTTTCCAACAAACTTGGTTTCGTTGAATTCGGAGTCCGTTTGCAGAAGTTGTGTCAGTTTTGGTGTCCTTAAAAAGGCTGCAGCGGTACTACCGCTCATGGGAGCGGTACTACCACTTGGAGGGGATGTAATTTTTTACTACCGCTCTTGGGAGCGGTACTACCGCGGCTACTTCCGTGGCTACTTCCACTCCGGACCAAAAACTCGTCTTAAGTCCAGCAGTGGTAGGCACGGATGTAGTCTTTTAGTACCGCTCGCAAGCAGTAGTACCGCTACCCCTAGCGGTAGTACCGCTCCTTGGAGCGGTAGTACCGCTCGGTGCGGGCTGTGAGGATAACGGTTGGATTTCTCCCCTCCTATAAAAGGGGGTCTTCTTCCCCAATGAACCTAATCCTTTGAGCTCGTGTTCTTCCCCCATAGTTGACCTTCTTCGAGCTTGCTATCTTTCAATCCCTCCATGGATTCTTGCTAGTTTTTTGGGGAAAAGAAAGAGTAGATCTAGATCCACATTTCCACCAATCACTTTCTCCTCTATGTGAGGGGAACCCTTTGGATCTAGATCTTGGAGTTCTTCGTGTTCTCTTCTTCGTTTTTCCTCTCATTTTCCTCCCTAGCATTAGTTGCTTTGGTGGGATTTGAGAGAGAAGGACTTGGGCACTCCGTGTGCCCTTGCCATTGCATTTGGTGCATCGGTTTGAGTTCTCCACGGTGATACGTGGAAGTGAAGTTGAGTAGCTTATTACTCTTGGGTGCTTGGTACCCTTGAGCTTGTTCCTCTTGGGTGCTTAGGCGCCCTAGACGGTTGGTGGTGTTCGGAGCTCAATCATTGTGGTGTAAAGCTCCGGGCAAGTGTTGGGGTCTCCAATTAGGTTGTGGAGATCGCCCCGAGCAATTTGACGGGTTTCGGTGACCGCCTCCAAGGGTTGCCAAAGTGTACGGGTTCGGTGACCGCCCCCAAGGGTTGCCATTTGTACGGGTTCGGTGACCGCCCTCAAGGGTCCCTTAGTGGAATCACGGCATCTTGCATTGTGCGAGGGCGTGAGGAGATTACGGTGGCCCTAGTGGCTTCTTGGGGAGCATTGTGCCTCCACACCGCTCCAAACGGAGATTAGCATCCGCAAGGGTGTGAACTTCGGGATACATCATCGTCTCCGCGTGCCTTGGTTATCTCTTACCCGAGCCCTTTACTTATGCATTTTACTTTGTGATAGCCATATTGTTTCTTGTCATATATCTTGCTATCACTTAGTTGTTTATCTTACTTAGCATAAGTTGTTGGTGCACATAGGTGAGCCTAGTTGTTGTAGGTTTTGTGCTTGACAAATTAACCGCTAGGTTTATTCCGCATTTGTTCAAGCCTAAACCGTAATTATTTTAAAGCGCCTATTCACCCCCGCTCTAGGCGACATCCTCGATCTTTCACCGGTTGTAGCTCCGCGTCATGCTCGCCGCCGATGCTTGCCGTCGACGCTCGCAACAAGAAAAAAGTTGTCAAAAGAACAACTCTGTGTTGCCGCACCCTGTTGAATCATTTTGAAAACCTGGTTCCATCAAATTGAAGCTATGGTTGTAGCAAAAAATCGCTGGTACAGAAAAAACTCTAGTAGTAGCAAATGACATCTCCGGTAGTGGTAGTAGCAAAACTCTGAGACAATTGCAGCAAAAGATAGCCATCACCGCCGTCGACCAACACCGCCGTGGGTGGATGTAGCAAAAATTAGGTGCGGTTCCAGCAAAATCAAAACATGGATGTAGCAAAAAATTGTCTTCGGTTCCAGCAAAATCAAAACATGGTTGTAGCAAAAAACTCGACCGAAAAAACAGGAGAGGTAGCATCTCGTGAAAAAATGAATGTAGCAATCGTCAACGCCTGTGATAACAAAAGTGACAAAGGTTGCATCAAAAATCACAGTTGCCGGTCTCGTATGTCATGGAGATGGGATGTAGCAAAAAATTGACAAACACCAGTAGTAACAGAAAACAGAACGATATCGACCGCCGGTTCCAGCAAAAACACCGTGGAAGCAGATTTCGGGCAGGGGTGGGTGGTAACAAAAACATGGCCCGTTGAATCTCATGGAGGAATTTCTCTTGCTCGAGAAAAAGAGAGAGAGATGGAGGGGATAGGAGTGACAGAGGAAGAGGATAAGGGAGGGAGGTGGAGAAGAAGATAAGACAGAAAAAAGAGAGGGTGGAAACAGCGAGACGTGGGCTACGATCTGGTGGGCATCGAACACTGCGTATGCGACCGGCCGAACGTTTCGGCCAATGCGCTGGCGTAAAACGTTTACCTTTTGGTAACGCCACAAGTCGTGGCGTTTCTGCTACACTTAGACACGCCAAATTCACCGGCATTGCTCCCCTTAATAGATAAGTGGCAATAAAAAATGTTGCCGGAAACGCCACACTCTTTGCCGTTTCTTACTTGGGCGCCAACGCCACACATGTTGGCGTTTCCAGTAACGCCACACTGTCTGACGTTTCTGCGTTGCCACGTCGCTACTCGACCAGACCAGCAACGCGGGTGGATTTGATGTGTCTAGGTGCAGTAGAAATGCCACGGCTTGTGGCGTTTCTAAAAAAGGTCAGACCATGAAATAAATTTCTGGGGAGTTTATTTTGTGCTAAAGTTTTTGACAAGGTCAAAACAGTGAAAACGTCCGCCCAGTGGATACGCTCCTCACCCCTGGGAGCACCAAAAATACAGAAGAACAGAGCACCCTCCCACCTGAATCGCTCGCCCCTACCCCAGTTTCAAACCAAAACCGCACCGCCGCCCCTGCCCTGCCCTGCCCTGCCGCCTCCCTCCCCCGCAATGGCGTCGGGCTCCTCCCGAGGTCACGTCGACCAGGTAAACCCCTAAACCTTGCTCTTCCCTACCGTCTCCTGCCTCCAAGCCCTAAGCCCCTGCCGGATCCGTCCCTCCCCAGTTCTTCGCGGCCAAGAAGCGGAGGCCCTCGTCGCAGCATGGGAGCCCCGGGGCCGCCAAGGGCTCCCTGGCGGGGTACCTGGTCCCGTCCCCTCCCGCGGCGGCGGCGGCGTCGTCGGCGGCCCTGGCCGGCTCCCCCTCAGGCGCCCGGAGGAGCCTCGCGGCGTCCATGAACGCCGACATCGCCAATTCCGCCGCGGCGATGAATGTCGACGCGGGCGATTCCGCGGCGGCGGCGGCGGCGGCGCCGGACTACGGGGACGACCTGGAGATGAAGCGGTTCACCATGGAGTTCCTGTCCCATTACTGCAGGTGAGCGATTCGCCTTGTTTTGGTGCCAAGAACCACTCTTGTCCCCATTGCCGCAGGATGCCCATTCTTTGTTGTTTTGGTGCCAAGAACCATTACCGTCTTGCGAAGTTGAGGTTGTTATCGTCCCTGTTGCAGCGATATCCCGTCTGTTATGATGTCTGATGCTGGCAAGGGCGAACCGGACAAGCAGCAGAAGAGGAGCGCGGTCAACTCCTTCTTGGCTCCCTGCGGCGACAGATCTGCCAAGAAGCAGTGCGTTTCTCGTTGTGGCGCCGTCGAAGTTCCAAAGGTAAAGGTAAGACAGAACCATTATCCTCTGAAGGTGATGCAGGAGCTGTGACTGACGGTTTTATGCACTGCAGGAATCAGGGGATAACATGCCCTTGAGATGCACCGGTAATCACGTTGCTTCAGAACCTCTTGAGGTATGGTGGATCCAAGGAACCATCAAATTTCGAAGCTGTTTGTGAAATTCCATGTTTTAGCAGCTTTTCGAGATACCAAGATGTTCCTTTTTGCAGGGATTAGGCGAGGCGGCAAAGGTGAGCGGCGAGGGATTTGGGTCCTTGCAAAGGTCCAGCTTTACCCCATATGCTGCGCAGAAAATGGCTGGGTTTTCTGCAGCACCTGGGGAGACCCCAAAATCTGCATCCTCCCTGATATCACCAGGGGAGGACTTCTGGAATGCCGCAATGGAATTTGCTGATGACGTCTCTGCTATGGCTGATAAGGGTCCTCGAAGGCGACACTGTGATGCGGCAGAGGACAAGTCGTCCTGTGCAGTTGCACTGGGTTCTAAGACTCTTCCTAGATCAGGAAATGAGGAATTTAACTGTGAAAATACAGTAGGCAGCAATCCTATGAAGCAGATAGACACGTTCTCAAATGCAATAGAATTAGCGGCAGCGAATAGACAGCATAAGAACAACTCTCCTTTGCCTGTGAAGCATTTGGATTTCTTTCATGAGGATGCAATTCAAGTTTCAGGCTTGGAAGGTAAAGAAAAAGGCGACACTGTTCCTGGAAGTGCACAAGTGAACCAGGGCCGACCGAAGGACAGTAGCTTTCATAGAACGGAAAACCTCATGCATTCTGTAAATAACATGAAGACAATTACTTCTAATCCTGACACCGATTCTCCGGTCATGATTCCTGGTGAAGGTCTGTTCGAGTCAAAAGCTGCAGGGATGGGTCATTCAATTGATGCGGGCAGCAGAGGTTATCGTATGATTAAGAGTGACCTCAATCAACCGACCCATGGTGAGACTAAATCGCTTGCTGCAAATTTGAATTCTTGCAAGCCTAACAGAGATTCCAAGAGTACGTTTGCTTCTCAAAGAGTGGAAGCTTGCACTCCTACCAGCTCTGTTCCTCTAAAGGATCACTCCAAGCTCTCAAGCTGGCTCCCTCATGAGCTTTGTGCTATATACATGAAAAAAGGCATTCCACAGCTATATCCATGGCAGGTTAGCTTCGACTGTTTGTTTCTTTAATCAAATGCCATATACATTCTCCAGCCAGGAGTTCAACATAAAATTCCTGCCCCTATCAAGCATTATTATGTACACTGGCTAATCGTTTCCAGTACTCTGCTCTTGGTTAGTAAAATTGTGTGACTATACCGTTAGTTTAATCATGTTAATAAAATTGTCTTAAGAACTTCTGTCGTAACTCATAACTTATGCTCCTCATATCACATGCAAAGTTGCAAACTACCTATTTCCTCCACATTCTATGTACTAAGTGGTGCATATGCCACGAACTGCTTCTCTACTATATGGTCTATGCAAAAGATTCATATGGAGAAGCAGTGCAGTACTCTCTTAGATACATGCTTTTCCTTGTTTATTCTGGAGCACAGTACATATATGTCAGAATTTTGCATGTTTTTTTGTATTGGTATGTTTGTGCACTCTAATGGCTATATATTTCATTGAGTTTATACATTATTTGAGTATTTGACCATTATGTTACACCAAAAACCAAGTGCTGCCCACTGATGGAGAACAAATTATTTTAACTTAAACTATCTGTCTTCTGCTTGTCCAAAGATCTGATTTTTTCTTATGAAGTATCTTGTACAATCATAAGCAATTAATGGGTTCCTTATATATTGGCCCTAGAACCTGAACGATAATACTGTTTAATAGGAAATCTAAAGGGTAGCTCCAAAAAGAAATATCCAAAGTTGCAAACTATGACAATCCCTAAATTGGGGTTAGGGTTCAGTGTCACAGGTGTTGATTTGCTCTTTCTGTGCCTGGTTGGGTTAATATACCCATGGTACTCTTGCTCACTGATTATCAGTTGCAAGTCCTTTAACCATACTAACTTTTTGATATACTTATCTTTTATTCATTTACGTTCCATGTCTATTGCAGGTGGAATGTTTGCTTGTGGATGGTGTCTTGGAGAATCGCAATCTTGTATATTGCGCATCTACAAGGTACCTGATTTTGTTGCTTTTCTGTAGATTTTTGATTCCATTGTTCTAAAATATGTACTTCTCTATGATCCATGAATAGTATTAAGTGAGAACAGTTCATATTCCATGTAACTTCTTAAATATACTAGCATGCCTTATGTTGTTCTTATGTTGCAGTGCTGGTAAAAGTTTTGTTGCTGAAGTTCTGATGTTGAGACGGATATTGACCAGTCAAAAGATAGCGATTCTAGTCCTTCCCTATGTTTCATTATGTGCTGAAAAGGTACATACTTGTACTGAGCTCAGCGATATTTGTACTGTTCATTACTCATGTTTTCTTGGGACTCTATGATTATTGACTATTCAACTTTTTCTTGCAGGCTGAACATCTCGAGCAGCTTCTTGTGCCACTGGGTAAGCATGTCCGTAGCTACTATGGAAACCAGGGGGGAGGGTCGCTTCCTAAAGATACATCAGTTGCTGTATGTACCATAGAGAAGGCAAATTCTTTGGTAAACAAGTTGCTGGAGGATGGTCGCCTTTCTGAACTTGGTATAATTGTAATAGATGAGCTTCATATGGTAAGTTCATCTAAACCATTGTGCTTCTCAAGATCTCTATCTTTTGGTTCACCTTTGTCCTTTATGTTTACTCACATGATAATAATCATGTCCAGAATTCCTGGTTTTTTGACTTGTGCATTTGAACTCATGTATGATTGTATACTTAAAAGTTATAATACACTAGCACTATTAATAGTAGGCATGCAATTGTATTTAATTAATTCACAATTCAATGGTGAGATAACGTATGGAAAACCCTTGAACTCACAATTACAAGCACATATGCGTAACCCCCTATTTTTGTCTCTGAAGAAGGGAATACACTTCGTTAAAGTATCCTACACTCCAACAATATAAAATAGAACTGCCTTTAAATCCGCCATTATGATATGAAGGATATCTTTATCTTTACATCCAGTCCCCTCTTGTCATTTGAACTTCTGAAGTAGTTATACCCTCCTTCCTCCTGCTTCCTCATCGTTGAACAGCATGTACAGTTTTTCCTGTTTATACATCTGATGTTTCTCTAATATATATACAACTGTGTTATAGGTTGGCGACCAGCACAGAGGGTACCTTTTGGAGCTGATGCTCACAAAACTTCGGTATGCCGCTGGTGAAGGAAATTCAGAGTCATCTAGTGGAGAAACTTCAGGTTCTAGCAGTGGGAAGGCGGGTGCCACTCATGGATTACAGATTATCGGTATGAGTGCTACTATGCCCAACGTTGCAGCTGTAGCTGACTGGCTTCAAGTAAGAACTCTATTGTCGCTTTCATTCATATCTACTTTTTAGTCAATGTTGTTGTCTACCTTAAACAGGCATGCCGTGTAACTATCCAAAGATGTTTAACTCTATGATTGGAGTTCTTTCACCATATTAATAGAGGAAAATTGCTTGTATGATTCGTTTCTCTAAAAAGCGTTCGGGGCTAGGTAAACGGCAGCTAGTGCCTAGGTGGCGGCCTAGCAGACAGTGGATATGCAGTGCACGTTACAGCCCAAATATAATAAAATAACAGAATTTCTGCAAATAGAGTTGAGGTTTCGAGATCTTTTGGGTTTCAACTCTAGCCTACCCCAACTTGTTTGGGACTAAAAGGCTTTGTTGTTGTTGTTGTTGTTGTTGTTGTTGTAGAGTTGATTCATAGGTTATTTTTAATAATCAGTAGTCAACTAAAATTTATTCAGTGCCTACTATGTGTTGGTCCTTGGAACAATTGTTCAAGAAAATGTTCAATCACCAAACTATATGACTGTTGTCATGGAGCCTGCAAGCTAGCCCTGTGATCAACTTCATTGTAACTTGCTGCACTGTGGGATTTGGTCACTATTTGTTATTCAACTTAATTTGTTTCTAGCATCCAGAACCCAATTTATGAGGATTTGTACAACACTACAAGGCATGTTTTTTGTGAAGCCATAGGAAAGTTTGAATGTCTATCATTGTTCCTGTATGAAGTGATGTTATACTCCATTGCAAACTTTTCGATAATTGATGGCTCTCTGATCAACACCAGGCCGCACTTTATCAAACTGCCTTTCGACCCGTCCCATTGGAGGAGTTTATCAAAGTTGGTAATCAAATATTTGATAAAGACATGAACATTGTACGTGTACTTCCAAAAATAGCTGATATTGGTGGTAAGGATCCAGACCATATTGTTGAGTTGTGCAATGAGGTAAATTTAATATACACTCGCCTGCCATTCTCAGTTCCCTACTCTAGTTCGTAAGGTAAATGCATAATCCACTCATTTTGCCCCTTCAGGTTGTTCTGGAGGGCCATTCTGTTCTTTTGTTTTGCTCCAGCCGAAAAGGCTGTGAATCAACTGCAAAGCATATTGCAAAGTACTTGAAAGTAGCTAATGTTAGTTCAAAAGATGCTGGCTCAGAGTTCCAAGATGCTGCATCTGCAGTTGAAGCCTTGAAGAGGTGTCCTGCTGGGTTAGATCCTGTATTGGAAGAAACCCTTCCATTTGGTGTTGCATACCACCATGCTGGTCTCACGGTAATATATTTTTACTCCACATTCTACCCTCATCATTTGGCAATATAATTTATGTCTGAATGTTTAATTTGACACCATTCTTTTGCTGTTACCGCTGCTGCGGCATTTGCAAGTTGCATAAAATATCTGAATGCCCATTTTTAATGTGGTTTAGTAGGATGCTGTTTGAGTATGTCTGTATGACCATGAAAACGTTGATTTTTTTTTTCTTGTGGAGAAAAACGTTGCTCTTTTGATTTCATGACAACTTCTCTCTTTCAAGTTTCACATGCAAGTACATATTTTTTTATCATCATGATGAGAATGCACCTTCATAATCTATGTCTCGTTCTGTCTTTAGTGACTGTTACAGCCTGCTATGTTTCAGGTTAATGAGAGAGACATTGTGGAAATGTTGCTCCTTTGACTTTCATGACGCCTTTTCTCTCTCAGTTTTCGGTTTTCAGATCATCAAGTTCATAATACATGCCTCTATTCTGTCTTTCGTGACTGTTACAACCTACTCTTTTGCCAGGTTGAGGAGAGAGACATTGTGGAAACATGCTACCGTAAAGGTCTTGTCCGAGTTTTGACTGCCACATCAACTTTAGCTGCTGGAGTAAACTTGCCTGCCAGACGAGTTATATTCAGGCAACCTAGGATAGGTCGTGATTTCATTGATGGGACTCGCTATAGACAGATGGCTGGTCGTGCTGGTCGAACTGGAATCGACACAAAAGGAGAGAGTGTAAGCTATACAACCTACATTGGCATTTTAAGTTTGTAACGATTCATTTATGTACTGGGAAATAATTCTTACTTTTTGGCCTGTGACCAAATTACAAGGTTTCTTCTGATACATACGTTTGAAAATACAGATACTTGTATGTAGGCCTGAAGAGGTAAAGAGGATAACAGGTATTGTTAGAAGTGATTGCCCCCCCTTGCAGTCATGCCTCTCAGAAGACAAAAATGGAATGACTCATGCAATTATGGAGGTTGTTGCTGGTGGGATCGTGCAAACTGCAAGTGATATTCATCGATATGTGAGGTGTACGCTGCTTAACTCCACCAAATCTTTTGACGATGTCGTAAAGTCTGCTCAAGACTCCCTTCGTTGGTTATGCCATAAAAGGTTTGTTGAGTGGAACAATGACACCAAAATATACTCCACCACTCCACTTGGGCGAGCATCTTTTGGCAGTTCTCTCAATCCTGAGGAATCACTGGTAGGTTACTTTCTCTTGTATGTTTTCTTTATTTTTCATTAGGCGGTACCAACCATTGTTTATCACTACAGGTTGTGCTTGATGATCTTTCAAGGGCAAGAGAAGGTTTTGTTCTGGCATCTGATTTGCATTTAGTCTACTTGGTAACCCCCATAAATGTAGAAGTTGAACCTGACTGGGAATTATACTACGAGAGGTTCATGCAACTGTCTTCTCTTGAGCAGGTACACGTCTTCTGTTGCATCTGCAAAAGTTGTTTTCTGACATTTAATTTGATCGTGTGTACTATTTTCAAATTCTGACATTTAATTTGATCGTGTGTACTATTTTCAAATTATACTTGTTTTCATTGGACACCAAGATAATTTTGCAAATCTGCTACTACCTGAAAATTCTGAATGCTTACACACTGCCACTGAAGTAACAAAAACAATGTCTCCGTACTGTGGCACGAAAACCACACCTCCCCGCAGCAGCCATCAACACCTTCAAGAGAGAGAAGCAAGATTCGCTTTGGGAGGAGAGGATCTTGGACTCCCCAACTTTGGCTAAGGTGGATCCTGCACCAGCCTCTGTGCCATCTGCAACACCCGAACCTCTGTCGGCTGGATGGTCTAGTGCCCAGACATTAAAACACCACACACAACGGCTCACCTAAGCTACCTTGCCCTATGCAGTTGGCCTTCATTGCCATCTGAGGCTGCTGCCCCCTACATGCACCGCCCACCCCCAGCCCACTATCCCCACGTCTCAGCCTGCTTCTGCAGCTCACTGCCATCACACCTTGCGACGGATCACCTGATCTCGCTGCATTTTTCACCAGCCAAGCAGCCATCTAACGCCCGGTTCATCACAGTTCTGCTATCACTTCCCGACACTTGCATTATGGTTTTCTGTATTAGGGTCAGGATCAGGTATGGTTGAGATTAAGAAGTTGTACATTAGTCCCTTCAATCAATTAGGAAATATTGGGGAGCTCTTTTTCTTTGTAGGCAGATTGGTTTTCCATATGATATAATAACAGTATTTGCTCATTTAGAAGGAGGAAACTAGCAGGATTGTTTTATAGAGTCAATCAAATAGCAACCTTGTCGTTATCATGACAATTGGTGCAAACTATGTCAAAATCAAACATTTGTACACTAGCAATTCATTTTCATGTAGTGCACTTCTATTTTATTTTTTGGATTGTTGATATTTTTGGTAATCTTGAACGCAGTCAGTTGGCAACCGGGTTGGAGTAACAGAACCTTTCTTGATGCACATGGCTCATGGGGCAGCAATGCCTATTCGTGGAAGGCCCAAGAAAAACACTAGTGGAGGTTCTGGTGCAAACACTCTTATTAATGACCAGTCGCTTAGAGTATCTAAGCGCTTTTATGTGGCGCTGATGATATCAAGGCTGGCTCAGGTATAATTCAACCTCTAGTTGATTATTTACCAGATAACTTACTATTCCTGACATTGATCTATTGTATTCCCTCTCTTTCTGGTTTATAAGGCACACACATATTTCTAGATCATCAATTTGACCAACGAATTATGAGTTATATAGTATACTTTCTTAGTATATAGTACATACTTCGTTGGTTAAGCTGATGATCTTGGAATATGAGCATGCCTTATAAACTGAAAGGGAGGGAGTGCTGGCCAGTGATATGGCTTTAATGTTTTGGTGTCTTTTTTGCATTTACATATATAGTGTGATTAATATATGAAGTTTTAATGCATTTACTTTTTTCAATCTTTCAGGAGATTCCTGTCACAGATGTTTGTGAATCATTTAAAGTTGCCAGAGGTACGATTCAGGCCTTGCAGGAAAATGCTGGCAGGTTTGCTTCAATGGTTTCTGCCTTTTGTCAGAGACTTGGTTGGCAGGATTTAGAAGGTCTTGTTGCCAAGTTCCAAAACCGTGTCTCGTTTGGAGTTAGGGCAGAGATCGCAGAACTTACAACAATTCCATTCGTCAAGGTTTGTCATGTCACTATTAGATGACTTATCGAAGTGCTGCCACTTGCGACTTGCATATTCTTACCTTATTGAGTCCATTGTATGTATCATGGATGCAGGGCTCACGTGCAAGGGCTCTTTATAACTCTGGTTTGCGTACCCCTGTTACCATTGCTGAAGCATCTATTCCTGAAATCGCAAAAGCTCTTTTCGAAAATTCTTGGTCTGGTCAAGGTTGGTGCTCCATCTATACTTGAGCTTTTGCCTTCTAATATGTTTGATGTACCTTTTAATGTAACTTACCGGGTCTTATGTAAGCAGCAGTAGTGTAGTACTGGTAAGTGGTGCTGTTGTTGGTAATAGCAGCAATAGCAGTAGTAGCATTCTCAGCATTAGTAGTGGAACTCACAAATTACTATGGAACAAAGGACCTTTTTGCCTTTTGGAGAGGCCCGCACAAGTGCACATAGTTCAAATGTGCTGTTAAGTATTCCATATTAGCATTCACTTGCTCCATCTGCTTCTGTTTTCCATCAGTAGTTACGTAGTTGCTTTTTGGTCATTCTTTTATATCCATCATTTGGTTATTAATTTTGTGCATTTGCCTTCTCTTATGTCATTTTATTCAATTGATTAGATGATTCTGGGTTACGGCGAATGCAATTTGGTATAGCCAAGAAAATAAAAAATGGAGCTCGTAGAATTGTTCTTGAGGAGGCAGAAGCAGCCAGAGTAGCAGCATTCTCAGCTTTCAAATCACTTGGGGTAGAAGTTCCTCAGTTTACCACACCTCTGCTCCCAGCTAGTGAGGAGGACTCTTCACCTCGAGATGTCATGGTATTTCCTGGTGCAGGTCATGCTAAGTGCCAAGAGTCAGTTTTAGGGGCACGTGTTGGTGATGAAAGAAACATCTGCTCTGATTATGTTGCTCAAAGGGCTTCTACAGAGATTGTAGAGGAGGATATGCACCCTGTTTCTTCCATTCATATTAAAGAGAGCCAAGGAATAGCAAATAGTGTCAACATTGCTAGTATGCAAGAAGCATCACCTTTATCGACGACGCCCAGCAGAAATGTGGCTGACAAAGGTCCTGTCAATGCACATAACTTCCCTGGAGGGTTCGATGGTTTCCTTGATCAATGGTCTTCTGTTAATGAATTTTCTTTTGATCTTCATTTTATTAAGAGATCAAGTAAACTATCTTTGACCATTTTTGAAATTCTTGGGTTAGCTGTTTGCTGGGAAAATTCACCCGTCTACTACTGCAATTTCCCGAAAGACCTAACCCCAACTGGCAACAATGATTCTGTTGAACTGTGGGAAGGATTTAGGAGAAGATGGAGTAGAATAGTTGGCATTATGCAGCAAAAGAGTGTCAAGAAAACGACATGGAATTTGAAGATCCAGATTCAGGCACTTAAATCTCCCTGTGTTTCTTGTCAACGGCTTGCTAGGCTTCACCTCGACCCTAAAACATTGAACAATATTGAAGTCCTAGACAGCACATATGTGTTACTACCACCAATCTCTGTCTATAATGGTTTAGACATATGCTTGGTGGCATGGATTCTCTGGCCAGACGAGGAAAGCAAAACAGTGCCAAACCTCGAGAAGGTACAGTATTTTATTTCGCGATCCGCAATTGCTTCTATAATGCATTTTCCCCAAAATAATTAAACTAATTTCTTTCAACTTCTCCAACAGCCAATCGTTTCTAATTTTAATTTCGAGCTATGTCAGAAGTTTTTTTTGTCATCTAAATTCTGACTTATTTCTGATAAATAGTTAGTGAAGAGACGACTACCTAGTGAGGCTGCAGCAGCAGCAAATCGGGATGGCAGATGGAGAAATCAGATGCACAAAGCAGCTCACAATGGTTGCTGTAGGCGTGCTGCACAGACAAGAGCACTGGGTTCTGTTTTGATGAAGTTGCTTGTTTCTCAAAATCTCAGTGATTTGATTGAAACAGTTGAGGGCCCATTGGTATATTCTGCACCTTTGCCTGATGCAAATTGTTACGGAATGCTTTAATATTCCATTAAAAAAATATATGCTTTAGTACTAATGATATATTTATGGATAGGTAAATGTTCTTGCTGATATGGAATTATGGGGAATTGGTGCTGACATGGATGCATGTCTCCGTGCGAGGCATATTATAATAACAAGGCTGAAGGAGCTAGACAAAGAAGCATACAAATTAGCGGGCAAGAGTTTCTCACTAAATGCAAATGCTGACATCGCTGACATTCTTTTTACTCACTTAAAACTGCCAGTCCCAAAAGGGTGCGAGAAAGGGAAGTTGCATCCTAGCACTGACAAGCAGTGTCTAGACCATCTAAGGTAATGTTTATTATTTCCTCATTGTTTGGGAGGTGAACATTTTTCATGCTTAGTAACTGTTATTCTGTTGATTCTTTTGTCAGTCAGAAGCAAATTTCTAAATCTGTTCAGGCTAAGACACTAGTCACAATCTCAGAGGATTTTACATGATTTACACTATTAATTCAAATTACATGAGTCGCCAATTGTTAGGGAGCATGCCAGTCTCTCTCTCTCTCTCCCTCTCTCTCTAATATATACAGGTCATTATAAACCATCCCTGTCATCTCACCAAGCTTCACTTCCCCTATTGCCGCTGCGTTCATCTGAGTTCCACCTAGGCCCGCGTCATGCACCTTCTAAGTAAACATCGTAGAAATCGGCACCAGTTGGTCAACAGCGATATCTTTATGCTCAGCACTACATCTTCTAAAAAACAGTTCAACCGATTGAGCTGTCACTGTCAGATTGGTGCGCTCATGAGGTGCAAGAAACACATGCCACACAATAAAAATGGAGAAAACTAGAATAATTGAGCTTCTTTCCACAAAGACACTCTATGAGATGCCATGCAATATCAGGGCATCAGCAGAGCAATCTCGAGAATTTGAAGATTCTTATGCTCAGACAAGCCACTCTGAGCACAAACGCCTGTAAGCTTGTCAGAGAGATTCTTCTTTTATTGTCTATCACATCTATTTGATTTTTTTGGCACTTTGTCCTTGTTTCCTCCATCTTTCTTCAACATTCAGCTACTCAACTGTTGACAACAAAGTCGTGGCGAATGTAGGCTAGAATAGCTCTAGCTGAACTTGTCAATTACTACCTCTATCCAAATATAAGACGTAATTGAACTGCAAAAACACCATATATTTTGATACAGAGGAGTAGATCAGTATTTTTGTCAAGTAGTTGATCAGTAATTTGTGAGGACCTTATTTAGTTTTTTTAAATAGTGTATTTTCTTCTTTTTTCTTCAGGGATCTACACCCAATCGTCTCAGTAATTAAGGAACATAGAACATTGGCCAAACTGTTGAATGGCACATTGGGGTCCATCTGTTCACGGGCTAAGTTGTGCATCCAATCCCAAAGGTACATCATACATGGAAATTGGCTTCAGACATCAACTGCTACTGGCCGTCTATCAATGGAAGAGCCAAATCTCCAGGTTATTCACCTTTTATCCTTATGTTTCATTTGGTTTGATATTCATATATAGTTACCAATAACTGTCTGAATTATCATTTGCAGAGTGTTGAGCACGTGGTGGATTTCACAACAGGAAAGAATGATAAAGATTTCACAAGCATGTCACTGGTTGATCATCATGAAATTAATGCCCGTGAATTTTTTGTTCCCACTCAAGTATTGCTCATTTCTACCATTGTTTGCTTTTTGAATATTCCTAAAACAGCTACGATGATAATTTCATGGCCCCTCTCTTTCTTTTAATAGGACAACTGGTTGTTGGTAACTGCCGATTACTCCCAGATAGAGCTGCGTTTTATGGCGCATTTTTCTAAAGATCCTGTATTGATCGAGCTTCTAAGCAAACCAGATGTTGATGTGTTTACTATGATTGCCTCAAGATGGAGTGGCAAAGAAGAGTCTTTGGTCTCTTCTAAGGACCGAGAAAACACAAAGAGATTTATTTATGGCATCCTTTATGGAATGGGTGCTAACTCCCTTGCAGAACAACTTGAGTGCAGCCCAGCGGAAGCTGCACAGAAAATTCAGAGTTTCAAGAGATTCTTTCCAGGCGTTTCTTCGTGGCTACAACAAGCTGTGGCATCATGTCGCCAAAAAGGGTGAGTTTTCTTTTCAGTAGCCATTTCTCCTCGTAATTTCTAATGTGTTGTCTTCCTTGATGCTAGTTCGGAATTGTTCATTAGGTCTATTAAAATAATATTAGTCCAAACATGTCTATTAATCATTCACATGTATCTCTTGATTGTTTCTCCAACATTAGCATACTTTCGAGGGAAAAATTGAGATACCATGATAACTTTGGTTGATATTTTAAATATAAACTTCAAAGGTTCCTTGAAGTCATCTGATATTGCATGTTCTTATGCTAACCCCTTTCCATACATATATTAAATCACATTATTGTCTATCTCATATTCGGAATACCATTTCTTATCTCAAAGATAGGGTAGTCTGGCACTATACAATAATTTAGTTCTATCCGGGCAAGAAAGTGCTTCTTTGCCTGGTTTGCTCTTTTCGCTGATAATGCTCAATTGTAACTACTTTGTGATTTAAAGCTTGAAATAGACACTAGAGGCATTTTTGAACATTTTGAAGGAAGGACCCATTTGTTTAGGAGAAAACCGGCAGCAATCCAGCGGTACTGGCTGCTGGTTTTCTGACCCCTGGTTCTATCCAACATCAATGACAAATGAGCCTTTTCAACATATATCCGCATTCGCATGCGTCACCCTATTATGGAATATGTATTCTCCACTCCACTATTTTTTAGTACCACCACATCAAAGCTTACTCAAGGTAACTTCAAAATTATAATATCTTACAGATATATTGAGACCTTGATGGGACGGAGACGTTTTCTTTCAAAAATTACCGCTGGAAATAGCAGAGAGAAAGCTCAAGCACAGAGACAAGCAGTTAATTCTATTTGCCAGGTTAGCAAACGTTTGTCCTGCTTTTGTTGCCAGTTTCATTGTATTAATGCATTATTATATGCAGGGTTCTGCTGCTGATATTATCAAGGTGGCTATGCTTAAGGTTCATTCTGTAATTACCAATGGGAGTAACACAGTTGATTCCATGGATGGGCTTATGCAAAACTTTTCACAAATAAGAGGGCGGTGTCACCTTCTTTTGCAGGTATTTTACAACGTGGTCATCACCCATTTTTATCGCTTTCTGTTTATTTATTTTTTAAATATAGATAGCTTAGAGTTATGTTTTGTAGGTGCATGATGAACTTGTGCTTGAAGTTGACCCGTCTATGGTAGCAGAGGCTGTAAATCTGCTACAGATAAGCATGGAAACTGCAGCTTCACTCTTGGGTATCATTTTTACGCTGAACTGAATGGTATTGGTTGATTTTCATTTCAAAACTGAAAACTGAATTGCTGTTTGTTTCTTGCCCAGTACCTTTACGTGCTAAAGTAAAGGTTGGAAAAACTTGGGGTTCTCTTCAGCCTTTCCAGCCAGAGCCTTGATGGTGAATGCCACTTCCCAGTACCCAGGAAATCACATTTTTCATCTTTTGTCAAGACCAATAGCCATTGCCATCATAAAGCTGGGTTAGTTCTGACTTCTCTGAAGCAACATTTGATCTACCGTTAATGCCACAACATGCTTCTCTGATTCCACGTTTGATCTCCCATATAAATCACATGCCTTACTGCGTATGTTTTCTCTTTGGTTTGATGAAATTAATTCACCTTTGGTCTCTTTTGGGTGTCTCTGGAACTTGGATTGAATCAGGTCATGATGCTTTCTGGTCTCTATCAGATGGGCCCGCGGTTGCTTTGTGTCTTTTGATATGGTATCAAATCATGACCTGTGATGCGCTGTGGCGTATGAAGGCGATTATTCCATCATCAATCAACTCAGAGATTCCAACTGGCAAGAGGTCATTTTTCGAGAGCATAACCTGGCAAGAGGACACGATGAGTGTGCATGCAGTTCCTCCAATTTCTTTGAGGATATCACCGAGCAAGCTTGTACATATTTTATGAATGCATTGCCTGAAGCTTAGGGCATCTTGTTTGCTGGGAAATGTGGAGCGGAATCTACACATTTTCGACACGGAAGGGAAGGGCTCCCCATGTCGAGCCATCTCCATCATCACAGACGAGGCCACCCACTGGAATCAACCTGGTGGCTCCATTCTCTTTGATCCTGGCTGAGTGCGTTTGCACCAGTGTTTGTACAGCAAAGGTTGTTCCTCATGGTGTAGGCATCCAGTGTGTACCTTTTGTCTTCACCTTTCCTTTCTCTTTTGTTTGGTTTGCTGTTGTGCTTGGCCATCCTGGCCAAGATCAATAGCAGCTCTCCTGCTGACATAAAAAGAATGTAGTGATGGAAAAAGGGATGTACATATCATGCAAATGAACTGATGGAAGGGCAGGGCAATGTTTTTGATACTTGCAATTGGCCCTGTAGAAAATCAATGTGTGCATAATTGTAACTGCAATGATGTTACTTGTGGTCACTGAAAATCAATTGGTTTATGTTACTGACAGGACAGTATGACTCCTAAGACTGGTTAATTTAGCGAAATTTGGTCTATGTGTTCACTTGCCATTGCCCAACATCATCCTTTCCCAGTTGGGGCATTAGCCACTGGACAAAAGTAGTACTCCCTCCGATCCAAATTGATTGACGCAACCTCTATACAATGTTGTATAGAGGCTGCGTCAATTAATTCGGATGAGAGGGAGTAGTATTATTGCCCCCTTGACAGAGCAGTTCATTTTCTTTGGTTAATCCCAACAGGAGCCACAAAGTCAGCTAAAAACAAAACAAAATCAAAATTTGTGAGTTGTAAGTTGTAACCAGCCAGCCATCAGCAGGGCATCCCATCCCATCCCATGGTTCCATAATGCGAAAACCAGCTCACCACACCACCGAACACATGCCAAGCAATCAGCACAAACGGGGACCCAAAACCAAAAGGCAACCACACAAGTGCCAGCGGCTGGGCAGCCGCTCCACCTATCTCCCCCAACAGCTGCTAATTTAACCCTAACCGAACAATAGCCAGCGAAGCCGCCAACCAGACCAGCCAAGCATTGGCCGGCCGTCCAGAAGGATTACAGCTACAAACCTTTGTTTCCAAGCCAAAGTCTCAAGTCCCTACAACTAAAAATGAAAAGGCCTGAAGTCTCTTAACTCCAAGTACTACTATATATAACCCCCCAAGTGATCTCTCCTCCTTCATCCAAGATCACAAGCCTGACAACTTCTCCAGCTCTCTCCCAGCGCCAGAGTCATCTTTGCTTGTTCATTGCAGCAACGTCCGTCGAGGAAGCAAATGGCGGTTACTCTGAAGCTCAGGATTCTCGCCGTGGCTGCTGCCGCCGCCGTCATGGTCGGCACGGTCTCCGCAGCCGATGGACCAGCTCCCGCGCCTGCCTCTGGCGCGTCGGCTGCCGCCCCGGCTGTCGCCATGGCGTCCCTGACTGCGCTCGTCTTCGGCTACTTCTTCTGAGGCCATGTCCTTGTGCGCGCAGTTAGAGGCGGGTGTGAGCAGCAGTGGGGGTGTGAGAGAGAGGAGAGAACAGGAATAGGATGGTGTGTGTACATATTGTGTTGGTTTTTTAAGGGTAAACATATTGTGTTTGTATCCCTTTCATCTTACATTATAAAAAGCATCCTTTATCAAATAAACAAATGTGTGTGCCAAACAATTTTTCTATTACAGAAATAGAAAAGAACATGTAAATTTACAATATGTACTCGTCATGTATGAACACGAGACTAACCAAAGAAAAATCCCAAATGCATTATTAGCATACACCCAATCAATACCTATACACAAACAAATGGTCACACCAGCAAATATATAGCAAAGTCATATAAGATAGAAGCTATGTGTAAACGAAGGAGATTAAGAAAATAAAAGAAAAGGAGCAACGATGAACCATGCCGAGTAGCTGCTAACCCAACGAAGATGATGCCAATGCACACAATCCAACAAAGTCACACAGTCCGGACATGGACAGAATAACCACACCAACTGAAAACCGTCCACAACCCAAGCAAGCAGCCCAGCCGTCAAGAGCTATCTACGTAGCCAAGAACATTCGTCGACGCAGCTGTGGTGTAGTTCATAGATCAATTGGGAGAGAGGACGGTACCTCCAAGATTTCACACTGGAGACTGTTGGAGTATAATATCCGGCCCCCTCCCATGCTCCGGACTTTTAGATGAGTTGGTTGGAGCATGAATTCAATATGGTATCGATTCAAGAGGTCTTGAGTTCAAGATCCTGCCAATGCAGTATATTAAAAAAAAGATTCCGCTGCCTACATCGTCCCTACGTCTAAGAACTAAATAAGGCTAGACGTGAGGGGGAGTGTTGAAATGTATTGCCTCCTAGGTGAACTGGTTAGGTGCATAAACTTACAACCAAGAATTTCAGGGTTCAAAACCCAGTAAACGCAATAAATAATTGTGGCACGATGCATCTGTACTATGTTCAAAAAATAATTTGCGACATGCCCTTCCGCTGCCCACGTCATAAACTCCAAAGGAGCATAGACATGAAGGGAGTGTTTCTTTGTTTTACTTTGTTGGACATTCTTCCAACTTTCAACTTGTCAACGATGGTGCCTAGATTTCTCGAGCGACTGCACAATGTGCGTCCTTTGCTTCAGAGGGAGTAAATTGCAGAAAATCATCACTTTGAAGGCTAGGTTAACAGAAAGCACTAAGCTACATTTTCTTTTTGCAGAAAACACCACGTCTTGTGTAATTTTCTTGCAAAAATCACTGTTCGGCGGATCTGGCTTTTTAAGTGAGTTTATGACCGGTGAGTACCTTTTTTGCCTACGTTGCTTAACCAGCCGTCCCGACCGCTGTTAGAGCGGTAGACGGCGCCGTTCGGGCCAAATCCATTTTCCGTGGTCGTGGCCAGAGCCGGGTGGGATGGATGTCGCGTGGTCATCGGCTTGAGCCCGCCGTCTCGCTCGTGCTCTTGGATGGGTTCTAGGAGAGGGCCGCCGGTGCCCGCGCACAGTCACGGAGAACGAGGCCATCGGCAGCCGGCTCTGCACCATCTCCAGCAAGTCGTCCGGGAGTAACATCGGGGACGGCGTCGATCCCTCCGCCACTACATCATCGTCAACCTCCAGCGCCTGACTGAAGCGCGCGACGACGTCCGTGGTGTGCTTCTTCCGCCGGCCCGCACTAGAGGGATGGGGATGGGTCCCCCAGATCTGGCGCCGGGCAGTGGGGGGAGATCGAGGCCACTCGGATTTGGAGCCATCCTCCACTTCACCGCACTCAATGAGGCCGCGTCCCCGTCCACAAGCGCGCTCTCGAAGTAGTGGTGCGGGCTATGGTGCTCCTCGGGTGCCATGAACCTGCGTGCGTCCCCGGGCCCAGGTTCGAGTTCATGGGTGAGGAACAGAGCACTAACCACATATCGTTTTTCCTTTTCTTTTTTCTTCCAATCTTCCAATGACAGGCGGACCCCACACAACCACACATGATTATAACGTTCCCAGACGTTGCCGTTACAATTGAGATGTTAAGCGGTGCCACATCAGTCTGACTGGTAGGCGCCAACTGTCATAAACATGCTCAACCAAGCCTAATCTGCCAATCAATGTTATTTACAAAAAGATTACGCTAGATATGGTGTTTTCCGCAAAAGAATTGTTGCGTAGTGCTTTCTGGTAACCTAGGCTTCAAAGTGGTGATTTCTTGCAATTTACTCCTTCATAGGAAGACCAAGATGGAATTCAACCTAAATTTGGAACGATCGCCATAGGAATATAAATTGTATGCAGCAACCAAGTAAATGCAAATATAACACTGATATAGTACGTTGAGTTTCTCAAATAAAATAAGTAATGTGTTTCACTAGTAGAAAACAGGCCTTTCGTCCGGAGCACTAGTCCCGGCCGGGTTTTGGACCGGAACTAATGGGACCACTAGTCCTGGTTCCAACGGCTAGGAGCGGACGATGCCAAGGCCACCATTAGTCCCGGTTCATCTTTGAAGTCCCGGTTGGTATCACTAAAGGGGTGGTGGCAGGCTGGCGTCAGGCTGGGGCCCCCACGAGGCCCTTTAGTCCCGGTTGGTATTACCCACCGGGACTAGAGGTGGACCTTTAGTCCTGGTTTGTATCACCAACCGGGACAAAAGATGTCCCTATATAAACCCCTGCTTCGTCCAGCTCGAGCTCAAGCTCATCCTCTCTGTTTTCTCCTTTCTCTCCTCTCTGTTTTCTTCCCCTAGCTCGAGCTCATCCTTCATTTTTGCCAAGATTTGTCAAGACTTGAGGCACCCCATCTATCCAAGTGTTCTAAAAGGTTAGCAACTTTGTCCTTTCATCTCTCATTGCTAGTTTAGCTCGTGCAATGCCCTATAAGAATAGTCATTTGTGGGTTTTAGTTTGGGAGTAATTATGGGAGAGTTTATTTGATTTATATGCAATTTGAGCTCAAATTAACTTCTTAGTTCATATGTGTAGGTGTGGTTTATTTAGTGCCTTCCCGTCCCCGTCCTCACTGCCGTCGATCGCCCGCGCCGTCCGGTCGCCGGCACCACCTTGGTGAGGCTCTTGTTCTTATCTTTTTGTGGAAAAAAAATCTTATTTGTATGATTTAGATAGTTGCTTGTATAATTTTCTTACTTGTATGATTGTTTGTTATACGTAGTGCCATGGTTTTGATATCCGTCCCCGTTGGCCCTCGTCCGGTTTATGATTCGGATGTGGTATAATATCTTTTATAACTATTTGTTGCATTTTGTGTTTATGACAATTATTCCCATCAAGTTGACATAGATATTTTTATCTGTGAGGTATGTGAATCGGAAATTGCAACCGACCCTCTTGTGGAGAAGTTAAATTTAGTTGAAAAAGAAAACGAGTATTTGAAAGAAAAATTGAAAAGAATTGAAGAAGAGAAGATGAAATTGGAGTTGTATGTTGCCGATGTCGTCGATGATCACAAGATCAAGATGGATGCAATGCGCTTGAAGATTAGAAAGATTAGAAAATATGCCGTTAATAAAGAGGCTTGGTATCATTATGCTGTTGGATCAATTATTACCTTAGTGGCGATTTTGATCGCATTTGTTGTTGCATTTAAATGCTTTAGCTAGATAGTTGTATGTTGTTTTATGAGAATAAGTGTGTATGAACTTTATGTATGAACTTGTATTAATTTGGTCTTTTCGGTGTTGTGTAATGAAGATGAGCCGGCAATGGATGTATGATGACCGATGCTCTCCCCAGTTCATTAATGGCGTGCATAGTTTTCTGCGTGCGGCTGAGGCAAACAAGCAGGATGGTTTTATGTGTTGTCCATGTGGTGTCTGTAAGAATGATAGGAATTACTCTAACTCAAAAGTCCTTCACGTCCACCTGTTTACGTCCGGTTTCATGTCCGGCTATAACTGTTGGACCAAGCACGGAGAAAGAGGGGTTCTAATGGAAGAGAATGAAGAAGAAGAGGATGATGACAACTATCCTTAGGTTCCCTGATGAATACGATGGTACTACAATAGGGGAAGAAGCTGATGAAGAGGCATCAGATGAGCCCGCTGATGATCTTGGTTGGGCCATTGTTGATGCAAAGAGAAACTGCGAAAGTGAAAAGAAGAGGTTGAAGTTGTAGCACATGTTAGAGGATCACAAGAAATTGTTGTACACAAATTGCGAAGATGACAAGAAAAAGCTGGGTACCACACTGGAATTGCTGCAATGGAAGGCAGAGAATGGTATATCTGACAAGGGATTTGAAAAGTTGCTGAAAATGTTAAAGAAGATGCTTCCAAAGGACAGTGAATTACCCGACAGTACGTACGAAGCAAAGAAGGCTGTCTGCCCTCTAGGATTAGTGGTGCAGAAGATACATGCATGCCCTAATGACTGCATACTCTACCGCGGTGAGGAGTACGAGAATTTGAATGCATGCCCAGTATGCGGTGCATTGCGCTATAAGATCAGCCGTGATGACCCTGGTGATGTTGAGGGCGAGCGCCCCAGGAAGAGGATTCCTGCCAAGGTGATGTGGTATGCTCCTATAATACCACGGTTGAAACGTTTGTTCCAAAACAAAGAGCATGCCAAGTTGTTGCGATGGCACAAAGAAGACCGTAAGAAAGACGGTAAGTTGGGAGTACCCACTGATGGGTCGCAGTGGAGAAAAATTGAGAGAAAGTGGCCGGAGTTTGTAGATGACGCAAGGAACTATTGGTTTGGTATAAGTGCAGATGGCATTAATCCTTTTGGGGAGCAGAGCAGCAATCATATCACCTGGCCTGTGACTCTATGTTCTATAACCTTCCTCCTTGGTTGTGCATGAAGCGGAAGTTCATTATGATGCCAGTGCTCATTCAAGGCCCGAAGCAACCCGGCAACGACATTGATGTGTACCTAAGGCCATTAGTTGAAGAACTTTTACAGTTGTGGGACATAAAAGGTGTACGTGTGTGGGATGAGTACAAACAACAAGAATTTGACTTACGAGCGTTGCTGTTTGTAACCATCAATGATTGGCCTGCTCTTAGTAACCTTTCAAGACAGACAAGCAAGGGATAGCACGCATGCACGCACTGTTTAGATGAGACCGAAAGTATATATTTGGATAAAGGTAAGAAGAATGTGTACCCAGGACATCGTCGATTTCTTCCGATCAAGCATCTCTTAAGAAAGAAAGGCAAGCATTTCAAAGGTGAGGCAGATCACCGGAAGAAGGCTGACCACCGTACTGGTGATCATATACTTGATATGGTCAAGGATTTAAAAGTAATCTTTGGAAAGGATCCTGGCGGACAATTTGTTCCGAATGACGCTGACGGACACGCACCCATGTGGAAGAAGAAATCTATATTTTGGGACCTACCCTGTTGGAAAGTCCTAGAGGTCCGCTCTGCAATCGACGTGATGCACGTGACGAAGAATCTTTGCATGAACCTGCTAGGCTTCTTGGGCATGTATGTGAAGACAAAACATACACCGGAGGCATGGGAGGACCAGCAACGTATGGACGAAAAATACGGCATGCATCCAAAGTAGTATCAAGGTCCTCTCAGCTACGCTCTTACCAAAGAAGAGAAGGAAATCTTCTTTGAATGCCTGCTCAGTATGAAGGTCCCATCTGACTTCTCATCGAATATAAAGGGCATAATAAATATGGCAGAGAAAAAAATTCCAAAACCTAAAGTCTCATGACTGCCACATGATTATGACGCAATTGCTTCCGGTTGCATTAAAGGGGCTTCTACCAGAAAACGTTCGATTAGCCATTGTGAAGCTATGTGCATTCCTCAATGCAATTTCTCAGAAGGTAATCGATCCAGAAATTCTACCAAGGTTACAGAATGATTTGGTGCAATGTATTGTCAGTTTCAAGTTGGTGTTCCCACCATCCTTTTTCAATATCATGACGCACATCCTAGTTCACCTAGTCGATGAGATTGCCATTATGTGTCCTGTATTTCTACACAATATGTTCCCCTTTGAGAGGTTCATGGGAGTCTTAAAGAAATATGTTCATAACCATGCTAGGCCAGAAGGAAGCATCTCCAAGGGCCATGAAATAGAGGAGGTTATTGAGTTTTGTGTTAGACTTTATTCCTGACCTTAAGCCGATTGGTGTTCTTGAATCGCAGCATGAGGGGAGACTGAGTGGAAAATGCACGCTAGGAAAGGATTCAGTAATATGTAGGGACGGGCATTCTTGGGCGCAAGCACACTACACAGTTCTACAAAATTCCACCTTGGTGGCTCCGTATATCGAGGAACACTTGGATATTGTACGCTCCAAGAACCCAGAGCAGTCTGAGCCCTAGATTAAACGTACACACATGGCGACATTCGGCGGTTGGTTGCAAACACGTCTCATGAATGACGACACTGTTGGAGATGAGCTGTACTTATTGGCCAAGGCACCATCTTTGACTATATTGACTTTCAAAGGATACGAGATAAATAGGAATACATTTTACACGGTCACCCAAGATAAAAAGAGCACCGACCAAAACAGTGGTGTCCGCTTTGATGCAACAAACAACAATAGGAAAAAAGACACATATTATAGTTACATAGAGGAGATATGAGAACTTGACTATGGACCTTCTTTTAAGGTCCCTTTGTTTCGGTGCAAATGGGTCAATCTGATAGGAGACGGGGTAAAGGAAGACCCGCTGTACGGAATGACAACAGTGGATCTCAACAATCTTGGGTACACAGATGAACCATTCGTCCTAGCCAATGATGTGGCGCAGGTTTTCTATGTGAAGGGCATGTCCACCAAACCGAGAAAAAGAAAAGATAAGGAAGCAAATACATCATACGATGAGCCAAAGCGCCACATAGTTCTTTCAGGGAAAAGAAACACCATGGGAGTGGAGGACAAGACAGACATGTTAGAAGATTATGAAAAGTTTCATGAAATTCCTCCCTTCACAATGAAGACTGACCCAAGCATCCTGTTAAATGATGAAGATTGTCCATGGTTACGGCGCAAAGGGACACACGCGAAGAAAAAGTTTTATACCCCAAGATCCCACTCTAAGATGTGACCGGCTTCACCATCATCACTTTCTTCCCTAGTGAGTTTCCGGACTTATAGCTGGAAAGTCCTGCTTCGGACAAACCGGAGGGAATCTTTGTAAGAGTTAGGGTATATATGTGTTTTGGCATTTTGGCATTTGAAACGCGAAGAAACATTTTGTAGGAGTTAATCAATGCAATTATGTCCAAATAAAATATTCCACTATGTATTTTGCAAGGTTGATCATACGCGGTTAGTCCCGGTTGGTGGGGCTCCACATAAAATAACAAGGTTAATATAGACATGGCTTAAACATTTTGACATAGATGAATACAGCAGAAGCATCGGAGATGATAAGAGAGAAATTTTGTATGACATAAAGTTGGAGCTACTGTGTGGTTTCTCTGATCGGAGGACCCCTTATGCCGAGCCAATTCCAGATGAGGAGTTTTGGTTGCTTTCTGGTGAAACTGAGGACAACATATCAGATGGTAGGATTGTTCAAGTAACTGTTCGGCATATACAAGATAGAACCGAATATTTTGCACCTTAGATTCTGGGTTGAAAGCCATAGTTATGGGAGACAACTATTCTGATGATGGCTTTGATCTAGAATCATTGCAGTTACATGAAGGCGATGTATTAACTGGCAAAATTAAGAATGCGAATAAAAATAGGTTCATTGTTTAACTTGATCAAAGCTTTTGAAATATTCCAGACCCTAGAAATGGGCAGAAATGGTTTTGACAAGCTTTGATCAAGTTAACTTGTTCTCCAACTTGTGCCACTTGATGGGGGTGATGCTCATGACCATCTGGCAATGTGGTAAAAATTAAAACTCCTCATGTTGACTAACAAAAACATAATATAATTTGGCAAAAGAATAACAAGAAAACATAAACTAAAATATTTAAACAAATGAAGGTATAAAACTAAAAGAGCTAAATAGAATCTGTTTTTGATTAAAACACCTATTTAAAATAACCTAAAAATTACCAAATTGAACATACCGATAAAACACACTAATATTAAACAGCAGGAAAACGAATCACTCAAAAATCTATTTTTAAACTAAGTTATTCACAAACTAGTGATTCACACAAATTTCATAAGAATTCAAATTTAAAAACTACTGGCACTAACAGAAAGTTTATAATTTTTGTGACCTAAAACAAAAAGATTCACTCAAAAACTATAAATATTGCCTGTAAGTAGAAACAAAAGTAAAAAAATAGAGCAAAAAAAAAAAAACTGGAAAAAGACCTCTAGTCCCGGTTGACACACCAGCCGGGACTAAAGGTCCTCCTCCGCGCTGAATTTGGGCCGCCCGAAAATGCCCTTTAGTCCCGGTGCGTGGCTGGAACCGGGACTAAAGGTCCAACACACACACACACACACACACACACACACACACACACACACATATATATATATATATATATATAGCTGATTCCCTGTTCCAGCAACCGCCCGGGAGAACATATCGACCACCACGCCGCCAGGCCGCTCGTCTTCAACCCCGCCGGAGATTGCCGACGCCGTCCCGCTCGCTCCGGCCCCTCCCTGAGCCCGCTGAGAGCATCGCCTCAACCTCGCCGAGCCCGCTGTGAGCCTTTGTCCTCCCTCTCCTCCCTCGAAGCCCCCTCCCCGTCCACCATTGCCGCCATGGCCGTCATCGTCCTCGACCTAAATCCGGGCAAGCTCGAGTCCATCCCCCACCTGGCCACCACCGGATGCCCCCTAGACGCCCGAGAGCCGCCGCCCGTCCATCTCCGGCGTAGGAGCCCCACCGGTGCCGCCGCAAGACCTATAGCTCACCACCGGTGCACACACACACACATTTACTGAATATAAGTTGGATGATATTTGGTTGCAAATACATTTGGATGATATTTGGTTGTATAGTAGACGAATGGTTGGATCAATGGTTGGATGATATTTGGATGAATATTGCTTGCAAATACATTTGGATGATATTCGGTTGTGTAGTAGACGAATGGTTGGATCAATGCTATGTTAATTTAAACTAAAAATGCATGTCTATAGTCATAATTCTTTACTGAATATAAGTAGAGCATAATATGTGCTTTTAATTTTTTTTATAGTTCTCCGGGGGGGTCTTCTTCGTTGAGAACTATCTGGACATGTTAGGTTCCTTTTTTAATGTACTTTGTGCTTTTGTAATGAGTTGATGACTGGGGTAGAACATTATGACGTGTGTGATGTCTCTGCGTCGTAGAGAGTTTTTCAAATTTGCCCAACTACTATATAGTTGTAAAAGTTTATTAAATATGAGTAGCATAATAAAATGATAATTATTGCATAGGAATTTGTTTTCATAAGAATTTGTTCTCGACGTCGACGATGCCCGGCCCGCATCCTCGTCGTTGACACGGCTGCGACAACCAGTTTGAGAGGCGCCATGTCCGGGACTGGGCTCCGCCGGGCTGGCACTGGGAGGTGCTACCTGATGGAAATATGCCCTAGATGCAATAATAAAATGGTTATTATTATATTTCCTTAATCATGATAAAGGTTTATTATTCATGCTAGAATTGTATTGACCGGAAACTTAAATACATGTGTGGATATATGAACAAATACCGTGTCCCTAGTGAGCCTCTACTAGACTAGCTCGTTGATCAAAAGATGGTTAAGGTTTCCTAACCATAGACATGAGTTGTCATTTGATAATGGGATCACATCATTAGGAGAATGATGTGATGGACAAGACCCAACCGTTCGCATAGCATATGATCGTTCAGTTTATTGCTACTGCTTTCTTAGTGTCAAATACATGTTTCTTCGACCATGAGATCATGCAACTCCCGGATACCAGAGGAATGCCTTGTGTGCTATCAAACGTCACAACGTAACTGGATGATCATAAAGATGCTCTACAAGTATCTCCGAAGGTGTCTGTTGAGTTGGCATGAATCGAGATTGGGATTTGTCACTCCGTATATCGGAGAGGTATCTCTGGGCCCTCTCGGTAATATACGTCACAAGAAGCTTGTAAGCAAAGTGACTAAGGAGTTAGTTACGGGATGATGTATTACGGAACGAGTAAAGAGACTTGCCAGTAACGAGATTGAACTAGGTATGGAGATACAGACGATCGAATCTCGGGCAAGTAACATACCGACAGACAAAGGGAACTACGTATGTTGGCATAAAGGTTCGACCGATAAAGATCTTCGTAGAATATGTAGGAACCAATATGGGCATCCAGGTCCCGCTATTGGTTATTGACAGGAGAAGCGTCTCGGTCATGTCTACATCATTCTCGAACCCGTAGGGTCCGCACGCTTAATGTTCGTTGATGATATAGTATTATATGAGTTATGTATGTTGGTGACCGAATGTTGTTCGAAGTCCCGGATGAGATCACAGACATGACGAGGAGCTCCGGAATGGTCCGGAGTAAAGATTGATATATAGGATGATATGGTTAGTCCAAGGGGTAAGGCCCACGGGGCTTTAGGTCGGTGCAAAAGGAAGTTTTGCGGAGGTTAGGAACCAAACGCCGGAGACCCTGGCGTCTGGCCCTGGGCCACACGCCGAGGCCCATGGCGTCTGGGCTAGACGCCGAGGACTTTGGCGTCTGGTCTTGGAAGTCTGAGAAGGACTCTTCCTTGCGGGCTAAACCGACTTTGAGGAGGCTCTTTCTCCAAGTTACGACCCCAGGGCTCAACATATAAATAGAGGGGCAGGGCTAGCACCCGGAACACATCAAGATTGACCAAGCCGTGTGCCGGCAACCCCGTCCCCTCTAGTTTATCCTCCGTCATAGTTTTCGTTGTGCTTGGTGAAGCCCTGCGGAGATTGTTCTTCACCACCACCGTCACCACGCTGTCGTGCTGCCAGAACTCATCTACTACTTCGCCTGTCTTGCTGGATCGAGCCGGTGAGGACGTCATCGAGCTGAACGTGTGCTGAACACGGAGGTGTCATACGTTCGGTACTTGACTGGGATGGATCGTGAAGGTGTATGACTACATCAACCGCGTTGATAAACGCTTCCGCTTAGCGATCTACAAGGGTATGTAGATGCTCTCCCCCTCTTGTAGCTATACATCTCCATGGATAGATATTGCGTGTGCGTAGAATTTTTTTGTTTTCCATGCAACGTTCCCCAACAGTGGCATCATGACCCAGGTCTATGCGTAGATGATATGCACGAGTAGAACACAAAGGAGTTGTGGGCGGTGATGTTCATACTGCTTACCACCAACATCTTATTTTGATTCGGCGATATTGTGGGATGAAGTGGCCCAGACCAACCTTACATGTCCAGGTACATGAGACCGGTTCCACCGACTGATGCAACTTGTTTTGCATAAGGTGGCTGGCGGGTGTCTGTTTCTCTCATTTTAGTTTAATCGAATTTGACTACGGCCGGTCCTTGTAGAAGGTTAAAACAACAAACTTGATAATCACCGTTGTGGTTTTGCGTAGGTAAGAACGGTTCTGGCTAGTTACCCATAGCCGCCACGTAAAACTTGCAACAACAAAGTAGAGGACATCTAACTTGTTCTTGCAGGGTATGTTGTGATGTGATATGGTCAAGGCGTGATGTGATATACGTTTTTGTATGAGATGATCAAGTTTTGTAATATCGACAACCGGCAGGAGCCTTAGGGTTGTCTTTTAATTATTGTATGACCTGCGTGTCAATCATTAAGCGCCATGTAATTGCTTTACTTTATCGCTATGCGTTAGCAATAGTTGTAGAAGCAATAGTTGGCGAGACGACCCCAACGCAACGATGGAGATCAAGGTGTCGTGCCGGTGACGATGGAGATCATGATGTTGCTTTGGAGATGGAGATCAAAAGCACAAGATGATGATGGCCATATCATGTCACATATTTTGATTGCATGTGATGTTTATCCTTTATGCATCTTATTTTGCTTAGAACGATGGTAGCATTATAAGATGATCCCTTCACTTAATTTCAAGATAAAAGTGTTCTCCCCGAGTATGCACCGTTGCTAAAGTTCGTCGTTTCGAAACACCTCGTGATGATCGGGTGTGATAGACTCTACGTTCACATACAACAGGTGTAAGCCAGTTTTGCACAAGCAGAATACTTGTGTTAAACTTGACGAGACTAGCATGTACAGACATGGTCTCGGAACACTGGAGACTGAAAGGTCGAACATGAGTCATATAGTAGATATGATCAACATAGAGATGTTCACCATTGATAACTACCCCATCTCATGTGACGATCGGTCATGGGTTAGTTGATTTGGATCATGTATCACTTAGATAACTTAAGGGATGTTAATTTAAGTGGGAGTTCATTAGTAATTTGATTAATTGAACTTAATTTATCATGAACTTAGTCCTGATATTCTTTGCAAATCTATGTTGTAGATAAATGGCTCGTGCTACTGTTCCGTTGAATTTTGATATGTTCCTAGAGAAAACTAAGTTGAAAGATGATGGTAGCAATAATGCGGACAGGGTCTGTGATCTGAGGATTATCCTCACTGCTGCACAGAAGAATTATGTCCTCGATGCATCGCTAGGTGATAGACCTGTTGCAGGAGCTGATGCAGACGTTATGAACATTTGGCAAGCTCGATATGATGAGTACTTGATAGTTTAGTGCGCCATGCTTTACGGCTTAGAATCAGGGCTCCAAAGATGTTTTGAATGCCATGGAACATATGAGATGTTCCAAGAGCTGAAATTGGTTTTTCAGGCTCATGCCCGTGTTGAAGAGGTATGAGACCTCTGACAAGTACTTTGCCTACAAGATGGAGGAGAATAGCTCAACCAGTGAGCATGTGCTCAGAATGTCTGGGTACTACAATCGCTTGAATCAAGTGGGAGTTAATCTTCCAGATAAGATAGTGATTGACAGAGTTCTCCAGTCACTATCACCAAGCTACTAGAGCTTCATGATGAACTATAATATGCAAGGGATGACAAAAACGATTCCCAAGCTCTCCGCGATGCTGAAATCGGCGGAGGTAGAAATCAAGAAGGAGCATCAAGTGTTGATGGTTAACAAGACCACTAGTTTCAATAAAAAGGGCAGAGGAAAGATAGGGAACTTCAAGAAGAATGGCAAGCAAGTTGCTACTCTCGTGAAGAAGCCCAAAGCTGGACCCAAGCTTGAAACTGAGTGCTTCTACTGCAAGGGAAATGGTCATTGGAAGCGGAACTGCCCCAAATATTTGGCGGATAAGAAGGATGGCAAAGTAAACAAAGGTATATTTGATATACATGTTATTGATGTGTACCTTACTGGTGCTCGTAGTAGCCCCTAGGTATTTGATACCGGTTCAGTTGCTAAGATTAGTAACTCGAAACAGGAGTTGCAGAATAAACCAAGACTAGTTAAGGGCGAGGTGACGATGTGTGTTGGAAGTGTTTCCAAGATTGATATGATCACCATCGCACACTCCCTCTACCTTTGGGATTAGTGTTGAGCCTAAATAAATGTTATTTGGTGTTTGCGTTGAGCATGAACATGATTAGATCATGTTTATTGGAATACAGTTATTCATCTAAGACAGAGAATAAGTGTTGCGTTGTTTACATGAATAAAACCTTCTATGGTCATACACCCAATGTGAATGGTTTATTGAATCTCGATCGTAATAATACACATATTCATAATATTGATGCCAAAAGATGCAAAGTTGATAATGATAGTGCAACATACTTGTGGCACTACCGTTTAGGTCATATTGGTGTAAAGCGCATGAAGAAACTCATGCGTATGGACTTCTGGAATCACTTGATTCTGAATCATTTGATACTTGCGAACCATGCCTCATGGGTAAGATGACTAAAACTCCGTTCTCCAGAACAATTGAGCAAGCTAATGACTTATTGGAAATAATACATACCGATATATGCGGTCCGATGAGTGTTGAAGCACACGGCGGGTATCGTTATTTTCTAACCTTCACAGATGATTTGAGTAGGTATGGGTATATCTACAGAGTGAAATGGAGAATCATCGTAACAAGAAAATAAAGTTTCTACGATCTGATCGCGGAGGCAAATATTTGAGTTACGAGTTTGGCCTTCATTTAAAAACAATGTGGAATAGTTTCACAACTCACGCCACCTGGAACACCACAGCATAATGGTGTGTCTGAACTTCGTAACCGTACTTTATTAGATATGGTGCGTTCTATGATGTCTCTTACCAATTTGCCACTATCGTTTTGGGGTTATGCATTAGAGACAGCCGCATTCATGTTAAATAGGGCACCGTCTAAATCCGTTGAGACGACACCGTATGAACTGTAGTTTGGCAAGAAACCTAAGTTGTCATTTCTTAAAGTTTGGGTATGCGGCGCTTATGTCAAAAGGCTTCAGCCTGATAAGCCCGAACCCAAAGCGGAGAAGTACGTCTTCATTGGGTATACCTTCTACCACAGATCCGAAGGCAAGATCTTTGCTGCTAAAAATGGGTCCTTTCTAGAGAAGGAGTTTCTCTCGAAAGAAGTGAGTGGGACGAAAGTAGAACTTGATGAGGTAGTTGTACCTGCTCTCGAATTGGAAAGTAGCACATCAGAGAAAACCGTTCCTGTGATGCCTACACCAACAAGAGAGGAAACTAATGATGATGATCATGAAACTTCAGATTAAGTTACTACTGGACCTGATAGGTCGACCAGAACACATTCCGCACCAGAGTGGTACGGTAATTGTTGGGGATATAACTATTGAGTATAAACCGCCCAGGAGGGGCCGGGTTATGCTCATAGTGATTTATCTGTATTGAAGCCCATGAAGACATAGAAGATGGCGACTTACGAAGGAGACTTAATAAGAAGGCCCACAGCCCAAAGGCGAGTTAGGGCCCATAGATGTAAACCGCCATAAGTATATGACTTGTATTGTAAGATAGGAAAGAGTGGATACCGAGCTGGACACGTTTATGAGCCGGCCGGGATTCTGTGAACCGCCGGGCGTCAACCTGTGTATATAAAGGGACGACCCGACGGCGGTTTAGGGGGGAGAAGAAAGAACAGATCGAGAGCCAGGTTAAGCGTATTCGCTCCCTGGTCATCGAAACCCTAGCAATACCACCTCAAACTGGATTAGGCCTTCACCTTCACCGCAAGGGGCCGAACCAGTATAAACTCCCCGTGTCCTTTGTCCTGATTAACCCCTTTAAACTAACCTCATTGCGATGGCTCCACGACTAAGTCCTCACACTAGGACATCTGCCGTGACTATTCCACGACAGTTGGAGCCCACCGTGGGGCCAGCGCACGGTGGTTTCGAGTTCTTGAAGGGCAACTTTGAAGGGATCAAGGGATATGCTGTGGGCCGGATGACCAAGAGTCGTCGTGGCAAGCTCTACATCGACGATGAAGGCTGGGGCCCCGAGGCCGGCTCAATTGAGTACGGGTACCGGGTCCCCTTCGATGGAATTCACGTCTTCATTGGCAAGATCGGCGAACTGGGCCCTGAGCCGGACACCTGCACCGACATCATCGAGACGGCTCAGCGTGCAAAACCCGCCCGAGTTCAGCCCGCCATGAGTCGTGCCTTCGTGGGCTTCATCAATGGTGCGGAATCTGAGGATAAGTCGGTATCTGACAGTGAGGCAGTTGCCTATTCTGATGGCGAGTCATCCACCGGTGTAACCGAGTCATTGTACCAACTGCAAGATGGTCGGCTTGGGGGCTGTTCCGATGGCGATAGTATTCCGGACCCCTATGAGCCGCCAAACCGAGTTGCAATCTTCATGGCCGGTACGCAGCCAGTACAGCACTCTTCAACTGCAGCGGCATTGATTTTCGGGTCAGCAGCGGCGACGACAGCCGGGGCAGGAGGCCCTGCGCGCCAGCCGGCTCAAGTCTTGTCCGGTTTACTAGACGCCTTGGCAACACTACTGACGACGGAGGTTAACCCGGACAATCAAGATCAGCATAACGCGGAAGTCGTGAAATTGCGAGATCAGATAGCTCAAGCTAAGGAAGACCTGGCAGCTGAAGATGCCAGGATGGCTGCGGAGCGGGTTACGTTGGATGCTCAAGCGCAGCGGATTCAGTCGGAGTCTTACCGACTCATGCTAGATCAGAACACTTCAAACGATGTCATGAGGAGGAGGCATCAGTCTCGCCTGCCACCGGTTTACGAGGCGAGGAATCTCTTTAACACGCCAGGAGCAGGAACCAGTAACCCGCCAGTGGCGGACCGGGTTGAAGCGCCTGGGACGGGAGCGCCGGTTCAGCCGCGCACCATGGATCCGCCTTGTCAGAACAATATCCCGCCGCAACACATGCCAACACCACCGGGTCATTACTCTAACCCTTTGGATAACATGATCGCTGCGGCGTCACGATTGGCGGCTATCCCGGTTGAAGGCGAGTCTCCAACGGCGGTTGAGATGCAGAGGGCTAGAGAGCTCCTTCAGACAGCATTGGTTCAGCAACAGGCTTATTCTTACAGTCGAAGCCGGATTCATTCCACCCCTCGCCCAAGCCGGAGTTACAGTAGGCATATTGATGAACCAGCTGTGTCAAGCACTGGGCAGAACCATAACCAGCCTCGTGGACATAACCCGGCGGGCGGTGGTGCTGATGCTCAGAACGTGGTGGATCAAGGTAGAGCACGCCGAGAGGCCGAGCTGGCGGCGCAATATGCGGCCCATCAACCTTCTCCGGTTCGTCCGACAACTTCGATGGAGCCAGGTGCAACCTTTAGGAATTTGGTCGTGCCATGTTTAGTGCCGGCCATACGTAATGAGCGTCTGCCCAAGGATTTTAAGGGTCCTCGCAAGGTGCCTAACTATACAGCCGATTTACCTCCTGAAGCATGGATCAAGAGTTATGAGATGGCCATGGAATTGCTAGATGTTAGCGATGCGGCATGTGCTAAATATCTCCCCCTGATGTTGGATGGAACGGCTCGCACTTGGTTGAAGGGGCTCCCTGCCAACTCCATTGGGTCATGGGCCGAGTTAAAGGCCCGGTTTATCCAGAATTTCAAAGATACGTGCAAGCAGCCGATGTCAATTGTGGATCTGGATGCCTATGTCCAAGAAGAGGGTGAGTCCACAACCCATTGGGTGTGCCGGGTTTCGACCATCTTACATTCATCGGATCGCATCAATGCCGGTTCAGCGGTCATAATGTTGGAGAAGAATTGCCGGTTCACGCCTCTTAAGCAGAAGTTGGGTCGGCTCAAGCGCCACTGCGATGACATGGGAGAGCTGATGGCGGCTCTGGTTAAGTACGCTGACTCTGATGGTACCAAGGACCTCGAGTCTGATGATGACAAGCCGGGAAAGGGAAAGAAGAGCAGCAGCACCAGAGGACAGCAGCATAATCCGGCGAATCAGGGAGGCAATGGTAAGCGCAAAGCTGATAATAGTTTGGACTTTGTGGGTAATACCAACACACAGAATAATGGCTAGTATCGTAAAGGTAAACCGCCCCCATGGGCCAGAGGGTCAGGCTTTAATCTTGAGCAGATGCTAAATCAGCCCTGCCCAAGGCATGGGACGCGAGAAAGACCGTCTGGCCACCTCTGGAAGGATTGCTACATCATGAAGGAGTATAAAAATTCCAATCTTTTTCAAGACAATCATGGACCGGGTGGTGGTTCAGGGTCCGGTTCTCATGGGCCGGGTTACGGCGGTGGCGGTTCTAGTTCTGGATTCCAAGGTAATCAGGGCAATCAAGGCAATTAGGGTGGCTACCATCAACAGTCAGGTCAGGGGAATCAACAGCAGCAATCTGGGTATCAGAGTAACCCAAAGCAGTTGAATAATGGGCAGTACCACGTCTTCACCACAAATTTATGTAAATGGGATCAGAAGCTTCATAAAAGGGCAGTGAACGCCGTTGAACCGGCGGTTCCCCGCTACTTGCGCTGGTCTGAGCAGCCCATCGTGTGGAGTCGGGAAGATCACCTGCCCCGGGTTGATAATCTGGGTCACCTAGCATTGGTGGTTGCACCCCAGGTTGGAGGGTATAAGTTTACCAGGGTACTCATGGACGGAGGGAGCAGCATCAATATCCTTTATTACGAAACTTTCCGTCGCATGGGGTTGACAGATAAAAATCTTAAACCGTCGAATACAGTTTTCCATGGTATGGTGCCTGGTAAGTCTGTGTACCCTGTTGGTAAGATAGCTCTGGAAGTTGCCTTTGGAGATGATCATGACTCTAGGTCAGAGACATTGACCTTTGAAGTAGTTAAGATTCACAGCCCGTATCACGCTCTGTTTGGACGGCCGGCTTATGCCAAGTTCATGGCACGGCCTTGTTATGTTTATCTGCAGCTCAAGATGCCGGGTTACAAGGGGACCATCACAGTACATGGGAGCCGAAAGATAGCCTTGGAATGTGAAGAAGGTGATGCGGCTTATGCTGAGTCAGTTTGTGCAACGGAGGAGTTAAAATTTTACAAGGACAATGTTGATCCGGCGGATATGACGTCTTTGAAAAAGCCAACTACAGAGCATGATCCGGTTTTGAAGTTTAAATCGGTAGATGACACTAAGATGGTTGATTTTGTTCCTGGTGATTCATCCAAGCAGTTCAGCATCAGTGCTAATATGGATCCGAAATAGGAAAGCGCGCTCACCGAGTTCATCCGTGAGAACTGGGACATCTTTGCATGGAAACCTTCTGACATGCCAGGTGTACCGAGGGAACTCGCTGAGCACACTCTCAATATTGATCCCAAGTTTAAACCGGTCAAGCAGTTTCTTCGTCGTTTCAATGAAGAAAGGCGTAAGGCCATTGGTGAGGAGGTAGCCCGACTCTTGGCGGCTGGGTTTATTGTTGAAGTTTTTCATCCTGAGTGGTTGGCTAACCCGGTGCTGGTACTTAAGAAGAACGACACTTGGCGCATGTGTGTGGACTACACGGATTTAAACAAGGCTTGTCCGGCTGATCCTTTTGCTCTCCCTCATATTGATCAGATTATTGATGCTACGGCGGGTTGTGAGCGTTTGAGTTTTTTGGATGCTTATTCTGGTTATCATCAGATCAAGATGGCAGTTAAGGACCAGGAGAAGACAACTTTCATAACTCCCTTTGGAGCCTTCTGCTATGTGTCTATGCCTTTTGGGCTCAAGAGTGCCCAGGCGACTTACCAGCGATGTGTGCAGAATTGTCTTCATAATCAGATTGGACGCAATGTTCATGCTTATGTGGATGATATTGTGGTGAAATCTAGAAAGAAGGAGACGTTGATAGACGACTTGAAGGAAACCTTTGATAATCTCCGAGTTTATAAGATGATGCTTAATCCAGCCAAGTGTGTTTTTGGTGTGCCGGCGGGCAAGCTTTTGGGCTTTCTGGTGTCTAACAGGGGCATTGAAGCTAATCCGGAGAAGATCAAAGCCGTTACTTCTCTGGCTAAACTGGCGTGTATCAATGATGTTCAACGTCTGGCGGGTCGTATTGCGGCGCTAAGCCGGTTCATAAGCCGCCTCGGTGAGAAGGCCATCCCTTTGTATCAGATGATGAAAAAGACAGATGACTTCGTCTGGAGTGACGCTGCTAATGAGGCATTTGAGGCGCTTAAGAAGCAGCTGGCTGAGCCGCCGGTTCTAGCTGCGCCCGTTGATAAGGAGCCGCTGTTGTTATATGTGGCTGCTAATAGCCGGGCTGTCAGTGTGGCTATTGTGGTTGAAAGGAAAGAGGCAGGCAAGGAATATCCGGTTCAACGGCCGGTTTATTATATCAGCGAAGTGCTTAATGAGTCCAAGCAGAGATACCCACATTGGCAGAAGCTTGTATATGGGGTTTTCATGACAAGCTGGAAGCTTAAGCAATATTTTCAGGGTCACCCCATTACTGTGGTTAGCTCTGCTCCTTTAGGAGATATCATCCAAAACAGGGAAGCAACAGTCCGGGTTGCCAAATGGGCCATTGAACTTGGGCCTCATGGTTTGAAGTATATGCCTCGCACGGCCATCGAGTCTCAAGCACTGGTGGATTTCATCAATGACTGGACAGAGCTGCAGATGCCTGAGGAAAAACCAGATAACACGTATTGGACTATTCACTTTGATGGGTCCAGGCAATTGGAGGGCTCGGGGGCTGGAGTTGTGCTAGCTTCCCCTCGAGGTGATAAATTTTGTTATGTTCTCCATTTGATGTTCCCTTACACTAACAATGCAGCTGAATATGAGGCCTTGCTCCACGGTCTTCGGATGGCTAAGGAGATGAACTTAAGCCGAGTAAGGTGCTTTGGTGACTCAGATTTGGTGGCTCAACAAGTCTCTGGTACTTGGGATTCTAAGGATCCCCTCATGGCGGCTTATCGACGAGAGGTGGATGTTATTGCTGGTCACTTCAAGGGTTATCAAGTTGAGCATGTTGATCGGAGGAAAAATGAAGCGACTGATGCCTTAAGCCGGTTGGGTTCTCAACGTAAACCGGTGCCACCTAATGTCTTTCTTGACGTTTTGCATAACCCGTCGGTCAAGTTACCTACAAAGGAGGATTTGGCTATTCCTGACCCGGAAGCTCAGTTGGTGGCGGCTCTTCATGTTATTCCTGATTGGACAGTTCCATATTTGGCATATATGACCCGGGGCGAGTTACCTGAGGATGAAACCTTGGCCAGGCAAATAACCCGACGGTCCAAGTCAATGACAATTGTCAATGGAGAGCTGCACCATTGCAGTGTTACCGGGGCGTTTCAGCGTTGTGTTTCTCCTGAAGAAGGCTGCAAGATTCTGCGTGAGATCCATGAAGGAGATTGTGGTCATCACGCTGGCTCTAAATCTCTTGTAGCCAAGGCTTTTCGTCACAGTTTTTATTGGCTGACAGCTCATGCTGATGCTGAGGACTTGGTCAAAAAATGTGACGGTTGTCAGAAGTTTTCACATCGAGCTCATGTTCCGGCTCAGGAGTTGAGAATGATTCCAATCACTTGGCCGTTTGCAGTTTGGGGGCTTGATATGGTTGGACCTTTTAAGAGGTCCAAGGATAAGAAGACCCACCTCTTGGTGGCAGTTGATAAATTCACTAAGTGGGTAGAGGCAGAGCTAGTCAGTAAGTGTGATGCAGCAACAGCGGTTCAATTCATGAAGAAAGTGATCTTCCGATTTGGCTTTCCACACAGCATTGTAACAGACAATGGCACTAATCTCTCCAAGGGTGCTATGAAAGAATTTTGTCAACGTGAGCATATCCGGCTTGATGTATCGTCTGTGGCTCACCCCCAATCTAATGGTCAAGCTGAGAAAGCCAATCAAGAGATCTTGAGAGGCATCAAGCCCCGGCTTATGGTTCCCTTACAGAGGACGCCGGGTTGTTGGGTAGAGGAGTTACCTTCGGTGCTATGGAGCATCAACACAACGCCCAACAGATCTACGGGTTACACGCCTTTTTTCATGGTTTATGGAGCAGAGGCGGTTCTCCCCAGTGACATCCGTCACGACTCACCCCGTGTGGCGGCTTACGTTGAAGTTGATAATGAAAAGGCATGTCAGGATGCACTTGACCTGTTAGACAAGGCGCGTGATCTCGCAGCGGCTCGTTCGGCGATTTACCAGCAAGATCTACGTCATTATCACAGCCGCCGGGTCAAGACCAGAACCTTTCAAGAAGGCGACTTAGTGCTCCGGCTTATCCAGGATCAGCCTGATATGCACAAGTTATCCCCACCTTGGGAAGGACCCTTTGTGGTCAGCAAGAATCTGAACAACGGGTCATACTACCTTATTGATGTTCGAGACCACAAGGACTCACGCACGTCGGAGGAAGAGACTCGCCGGCCGTGGAATATTGCTCATCTTCGGCCGTACTACACCTGAGCCATTGGCTCTTCTGATGTACATATTTTTGACAATGTGATAAATATAATAAACCGGCACCCTTGCTAAAGTAGGGCCTCTGTCATTTTTTCTTAATGAGTCTTTGGTTACTTGGGGGCTTTCGGCTTATGAGCGAAGTTATGATTACCCTTTGAACTAGCTTATAAACCAATTGAAAAAAAAACTTGGGGGCTTGCTACACAGGTTAAAGGTACCAAAGAGAGTCTGTTGCAAAATCACAGCTCAAACATAGGTGCCCCTTGAGCACAACTCAAAAATATTACTTGGGGGCTCCTTGATTCTAAAGAACAAAGAGTTTGTATAACCCTTGTAATAGGCTTAAAAGCCAGGCTTGGAAGCCAGGTGTATTCACCTAAAACCCCGGGTTATCCTGCCTTTTTAAGTAAGCCACTCCGCCCAGGTATTCCTGGAATGACCCGCCGAACGTTTGACAAGTCAATCTTATACAGACCCTGAACTTGTCAAAGTTAAAACGACGATTGGTTATGTGAGGTCCATCTTATAAGGTTTGTATATAGGTTTAACTCAGTGGCTGTGCGGCCCGTGAAAGCACTCGATTTTCGGCCTGGCAGCCCATGAAAAGCCTCGTTTTTTCGTTTGTTTTATTCCACAGTTTTTTTTGAGGTTTATTTGATGAGGCTTATATTGCTTTATGATCATAATTCATCCGGTGTTTATTAACCCGGCCTGGTTTTTGACTATAAGTCGCTAGTATGAGATAAGATAACATTCGGTGTTTATTAACCCGGCCTGGCTTTTGACTATAAGTCGCCAGTATGAGATAAGATAATATCCGGTGTTTATTAACCCGGCCTGGTTTTGTTCATAAGCCAAGCAATCTATGATAATTACCAGCGCTCAAAGTTTGGGTTCTCCCCCTTACTACACCGGTTTGATAAACCAACAGTGTGATCAAATATCACAGGTATGATATATTTCAATTTTGGTTATTCTTAAAGTCCAGCCTTGGGTATAAGCTATGTTAGTTTCCATGGTTTTATATTGTGCGTTATGACCCGTCTAGCGGTAAACCGCCAGGACACGTTTAATCCGTTGCATGCAGGAGCAGATTCCACATTGTTAATATTATAAGCATAAGTGGCATATCTTAACATGGTGGATTAGCAGTGTCATGCAAAGTAAATATGCACGATGGCATAGCAGAACAAGAGTTTAAGCTAGCCTATTACAAGGCGTTTGGTGCCCAAAAGAATAATTGTTTTAACAAGTCTTAAAGAAAGCAGCTGCTAAACCGGCCCCCGGTTTACGAGTCCTGGCCTGGCTGACTTGAAGGTTGCGGATCGTCCAGCGCCAGTTCATCTTCCTCCTCTCTACCCAGTGGCTGGAAGTCAATGGTGGTCCAATCGATCCCAGTTAAGGCCTTGAATACAGCTTCATCACTTATAAGTATGGAGGGGTCAACATCAGGGGCATAGGTATGCTTACGGATTGGAGGAATAAGATTTGGAGCATCATAAGTTGGCGCGTTAACTCTCTTGTTGTTGGCATCATAAATCGACTGATAATGTGAAAGATCGGTTTCTTCAGCCAATTTGCTAGCCAATGGGCGCATTTCCCTCGTCAAGGCTCTGAGGTCATCGTTATTAAACTCTGACCCGTCCTCCTTTATGCTCGGGTAGCCGTTTCCCACATCGGCCGGATCAAGATCAGATATCCAAGCTTTGGACCGAGTCAGTGCAGTAAGAGCACCCGCCCTGGCAGCTGACTTCTTTAGCTCTTCAAACCGTGCAGGCATCATCGCCAGCCTTTCCAACGTCTCCTTGATCAAAGTGGGGGGCAGTTTATTATGGGAAGCTGTCCAGATAACCCATTGTACACCGGTATATAATTGCTCTATAAGTGTATAGGCGGCTTTCAGTTTTTGCCGCATATCTGAGCCAAGATGAGCAATGCGAGTTCCTGCATCATCAAAAACATCGGTAAACCGGCAGTCTCTTACATAATACATGTTCAAAGCTTATGAAGAAGTTATTTACCAAATACGGCAGCGGTCATGGCATTTATTTGTTGTTTCAAGCCAGTCAGCTCCTCAGCTACCGGATTAAGGACAACCTCAGTATCCTCAGCCCTCTTCAACAGAGTTGACTTTTCTGTATCCCAACCTGCCCGCTCGTTCTTGAAGCTCTCCTTCAATTTTTCCATTGCTGTTAAGGCACTGGTTAGTTCCTCCTTGGCTTTGGAGGTCTCGGCTTGTTGCGACTTGATATTTTCTTGAAGGTCTGCGATTTGAGATTCCTTCTTGTTAAGATCAGCCTGCAAGAGACATGTAATTAATTAGATAGCAGTGCATATTCAAAGTCCCAAGCACATAACAAGTAGTATACTTGGCACTTGGGGGCTAATGTCTATTGCTTCTTATCAAATTTTTTTTACAAGTCCCAAGCACATAACAACTATCAGCTTGATGGTCAACCGGATTATAAAGGTCCTAAGTAAGAATTGTGAGCCTTACAGCATAATTAGTCTCAACTTAACATATTTGTTAAGTCGACCCTTGGGGGCTACACAGGCGAAATTGAAGAGTTATTATTCTAAAGTCCCGGTTCATATTGACATTATAAACCGGCCCTTGCGGGCTAGTGGAGTTGATCTATATAGTTCTTGAAAGTTTGCAGAACATTCTATTCTTTTATGTCCAGTAAACTTGGCGGCTAAGGGAAGAATATTTATGCAGAGTTAACAGCATTTACCTCATATCGCTCCTTCATCATGTTCAGTAAACCGGCTTCATAATCACGGCTTGTGTGCAAATGGTTTAAAAACCTAGAATGAATATCTTGGGCGCTGAGGTGGGCATAGCTTTCCAAGTCCACCTTCCACTTGCCCTTGTCAACAGCAGACAATTCTTCTTTGGCACTATGTTTTGACAGAGCAGTGGGGTTGCCTGGGGCTGTACACCCGACACCGGTAACTACAACATCATCGGCTTTATCATCAGCAGCCTTAGTTGGGCTTGGCGGTTTATCAGCATGACCCATCGGATCAATTTCCATCTGTTCAACAAAGGTTTCATGATCTTGCGGTGGCGGATCATCAAGAATAGCTTCAGTATTTGGTTCAAACTGTTCCGGGTTCTTTTCCGGATCAGTTGGCGCGCTGTCATCAGCCGGTTTGTTCAATTTGGCCTTTTTACTGGGTCTGGCCTTGGCTCTGACAGAGACGCAAATAACATGTTAGTATAATGATCAAGCATAAGGTATAAGGGGTTAGTTAAAAATGCTCACCCAGGAACAGTTTTGAGGGTTGGAATTTGTGTCCCTGTGGACTCGCCAGAGGATGAATGGGAAGTTCCCTGATAGTTTGAATCACACAGATTAAGAGGTTGTCGGAAATAACCCGCCTTGGGATAAGATGTGTCAGAAATAGAAGAGACCTCTGGGCGGCGTTTACGAACTGGCGAGTTCGGTAAACCGGAAGAAGTGACCACATGGCCGCTATGCCGGGTTGTGCGGCGAGCTTCGTGTTGCTGCTTCTTCAAAAGAAAGTTTGGATCCAAGTAAGCTAGGGGGTGAGAAAATCTTACTTTCCGGCTTGCTTGTCGGGTTTTCTGTGTGGGCAGAGGTTCTGAACCAGATGAGAGAATAGTTACCTCTATGTCATTTGCGCGGCTAGCTTCTGCGTCGTCCTGATAAAAATCATCGTCAAGGAGATGTATGAAAAAAGAGCCAAGTGAATCAAGTTCTACCTCTGACTCCGGATTATCATCGTCAATGTTTAACTCGGTCGGCTCGGTGTTTTTCTTCTTAGCGGGTTTCTTGTTGACCTTGGTCTTGACACGAGGTGTTTTGGCCGGTTTATCCTGCGGTTTCTTCTTCCAGAATGGATCATCACCCTGTTTAAAGATTGAAAAGATCATAAGGGAGTATTAAGAATATGGATTAAAGCAGGAGTGGGGCAATTCTTACAGCTGGCGGTTTATTTGAAGCGCAGAAAGGACTAAGTCCTGTTTTGCTACAGTCGGTCACCGGTTCATCCAACATCTTCTTGACAGATTCAGTAATTTCAGCATCAGTCAGCTGAATATCAGTGTGGCGTTGAGGGTCTTTCACATCCCCTGTGTACTCACACATTAAACCGGAGCGACGACTTAAAGGCAAAATGCTCCAAGATACCCAGCAACGAACAAAATCAATGCCTGTCAAACCGTTTGCCACAAAGGCTCTGAGCTTTGAAAGCTGTGGTGCATATTTGGACCGTTCCTTTGCATTGAGTCTTTGGGGGAATGGATGTGCATCGGTAAGTCGGTGAGCACGGTAACCCGGCAGAGGATTCTCGCCAGCTGGAGATGTATCTTGGCAATAGAACCAAGTTTGATTCCAATCTTTGGGATGGCTATGATGCTTAGCGTGAGGGAAGCCGACGTCTTTTCTCTTCTGAATTGAAACCCCGCCAAGTTCAGTATTGGGCCCATCCGTAAATTCAGTACGGCGGTTTAAATAGAAGAAATCTCTGAACAGGTCGACTGTGGGCTCTTCTTGCAGGTAGGCTTCACAAAACACTTGAAAATTGCAAATATTGGACACGGAGTTAGGCCCAATATCTTGAGGGTGAAGTTGGAAGAAGTGAAGCACGTCACGGAATTTTTTTGATCCGGGAGGGCTGAACCCTCGACTCAGATGATCAATAAAAATGATCACTTCCCCATCCTTGGGCTCAGGATGATTTTCTGGACCGGGGGCTCTCCAGTGGATGTCTTCCTTTTTCGCTAAAGCGCCGGTTGCAACACACCCGTTCAGTTCTTCTTCTGTAACCCGGGATTGAACCCAGTTACAGGAATAAAAGGATTTGGCCATTTATACGATAACCTAGAAAAGATTTGTGCCGGTTTAAGGTTCATGGTTAACAGGCAGAAAGTGTTGAAGCATGCATAAATGTTAAACCGGACAGTGACGTTATCAAATTACAAAGACGAGCACTTGGCGGTTTAAGAGGGGACTAATGGTACCTGGCAGGGTATTATTTTCTGAAGTTAAACCGCCTACACGGATATTGAAAGTATAGATCTGAAGTTGGAAAATGGCTAAGTGATGAAAAACAGGTTTCACAGATTGGTATAGCAAGTTTGGATCTACCGCGTGTCAGAAAATGAAAATATGTTCAGACCTAAAATACTGGTACTTGAGCAGTTTATGAAGGTCCAGATCGGATTTTTCTACCTAAAAGGGATGCTCTGATGAGGAAAAAGGGACTAGGATTATCGCCGCACAGGATAAATATCAAGCTTGAATCAAACCTCATGCTACAGCGAAGAACAGGTGAAGAACAGTGCCGAACCTCCATGAATTCATTCGAACCCTAATGAGATCTACGGAGGGGGAAGGAGGAAGAACTTACCAAGGCTATTGAACGGCGGAGGCGCGTGAGCAAAATCTGGACCAAGTCAGGTTGTTGCGGTGGCCAATGGTGATGCAGAGGAGAGGGTCGATGGCGGCGGCTGGACTCGAGAGCAGCGCGTCGCGAGGAAGATGATGAAGACGAAGAGGCCGAGGGGGGAAAGTGAAAAGGACCCTTGGCCCTATTTATAAGGTGAATGGATAAGTGGCATGCACGGGAATCGAGGAGCTCCAAATTGGATATGTGACAGGGCTGACGCCTCGATTTTTGGAGGTTTATTAAAAAGGAGATGCATATATGATTTCTGGATGTCATGGCGGGTTATCATGATCTCGGAAGATGACATCACGGCGAGTTACAAATTTTTGCGAAGGTAATGAAGAAGGAATTTTCCTAAGTGTTGAAGATTGACATGAACAAGTTCAAATCAACCTGGGGACTAATGTTGGGGATATAACTATTGAGTATAAACCGCCCAGGAGGGGCCGGGTTATGCTCATAGTGATTTACCAGTATTGAAGCCCATGAAGACATAGAAGATGGCGACTTACGAAGGAGACTTAATAAGAAGGCCCAAAGCCCAAAGGCGAGTTAGGGCCCATAGATGTAAACCGCCATAAGTATATGACTTGTATTGTAAGATAGGAAAGTGTGGATACCGAGCCGGACATGTTTATGAGCCGGCCGGGATTCTGTGAACCGCCGGGCGTCAACCTGTGTATATAAAGGGACGACCCGCCGGCGGTTTAGGGGGGAGAAGAAAGAACAGATCGAGAGCCAGGTTAAGCGTATTCGCTCCCTGGTCATCAAAACCCTAGCAATACCACCTCAAACTGGATTAGGTCTTCACCTTCACCGCAAGGGGCCGAACCAGTATAAACTCCCCGTGTCCTTTGTCCTGATTAACCCCTTTAAACTAACCTCATTGCGATGGCTCCACGACTAAGTCCTCACACTAGGACATCTGCCGTGACTATTCCACGACAGTTGGCGCCCACCGTGTGGCCAGCGCACGGTGGTTTCGAGTTCTTGAAGGGCAACTTCGAAGGGATCAAGGGATACGCTGTGGGCCGGATGACCAAGAGTCGTCGCGGCAAGCTCTACATCGACGACGAAGGCTGGGGCCCCGAGGCCGGCTCAATTGAGTACGGGTACCGGGCCCCCTTCGGTGGAAGTCACGTCTTCATTGGCAAGATCGGCGAACCGGGCCCTGAGCTGGACACCTGCACCGACATCATCGAGACGGCTCAGCGTGCAAAACCCGCCCGAGTTCAGCCCGCCATGAGTCGTCCTTCGTGGGATTCATCAATGGTGCGGAATCTGAGGATAAATCGGTATCTGACAGTGAGACAGTTGTCTATTCTGATGGCGAGTCATCCACCGGTGAAACCGAGTCATTGTACCAACTGCAAGACGGTCGACTTGGGGGCTGTTTCGATGGCGATAATATTCCGGACCCCTACGAGCCGCCAAACCAGGTTGCAATCTTCATGGCCGGTACGCAGCCAGTACAGCACTCTTCAACTACAGCGGCATTGATTTCCGGGTCAGCAGCGGCGACGGCAGCCGGGGCAGGAGGCCCTGCGCGCCCGCCGGCTCAAGTCTTGTCCGGTTTACTAGACGCCTTGGCAACACTGCTGACGACGGAGGTTAACCCGGATAATCAAGATCGGCATAACGTGGAAGTCGTGAAATTGCGAGATCAGATAGCTCAAGCTAAGGAAGACCTGGCAGCTGAAGATGCCAGGATTGCTGCGGAGCGGGTTACGTTGGATGCTCAAGCGCAGCAGATTCAGTCGGAGTCTTACCGACTCATGCTAGATCAGAACACTTCAAACGATGTCATGAGGAGGAGGCATCAGTCTCGCCTGCCACCGGTTTACGAGGCGAGGAACCTCTTTAACACGCCAGGAGCAGGAACCAGTAACCCGCCAGTGGCGGACCGGGTTGAAGCGCCTTGGACGGGAGCGCCGGTTCAGCCGCGCACCATGGATCCGCCTCGTCAGAACAATATCCCGCCGCAACACATGCCAACACCACCGGGTCATTACTCTAACCCTTTGGATAACATGATCGCTGCGGCGTCACGATTGGCGGTTATCTCGGTTGAAGGCGAGTCTCCAACGGCGGTTGAGATGCGGAGGGCTAGAGAGCTCCTTCAGACAGCATTGGTTCAGCAGCAGGCTTATTCTTACAGTCGAAGCCGGATTCATTCCACCCCTCGCCCAAGCCGGAGTTACAGTAGGCATATTGATGAACCAGCTGTGTCAAGCAGTGGGCGGAACCATAACCAGCCTCATGGACATAACCCGACGGGCGGTGGTGCTGATGCTCAGAACGTGGTGGATCAAGGTAGAGCACGTCGAGAGGCCGAGCTGGCGGCGCAATATGCGGCCCGTCAACCTTCTCCGGTTCGTCCGACAACTTCGATGGAGCCAGGTGCAACCTTTAGGAATTTGGGCGTGCCATGTTTAGTGCCGGCCATATGTAATGAGCGTCTGCCCAAGGATTTTAAGGGTCCTCGCAAGGTGCCTAACTATACAGCCGATTTACCTCCTGAAGCATGGATCGAGAGTTATGAGATGGCCATGGAATTGCTAGATGTTAGCGATGCGGCATGTGCTAAATATCTCCCCCTGATGTTGGATGGAACGGCTCGCACTTGGTTGAAGGGGCTCCCTGCCAACTCCATTGGGTCATGGGCCGAGTTAAAGGCCTGGTTTATCCAGAATTTCAAAGATACGTGCAAGCAGCCGATGTCAATTGTGGATCTGGATGCCTGTGTCCAAGAAGAGGGTGAGTCCACAACCCATTGGGTGCGTTGGGTTTCGTCCATCTTACATTCATCGGATCGCATCAATGCCGGTTCAGCGGTCATAATGTTGGAGAAGAATTGCCGGTTCACGCCTCTTAAGCAGAAGTTGGGTCGGCTCAAGCGCCACTGCAATGACAAGGGAGAGCTGATGGCGGCTCTGGTTAAGTACGCTGACTCTGATGGTACCAAGGACCCCGAGTCTGATGATGACAAGCCGGGAAAGGGAAAGAAGAGCAGCAGCACCAGAGGACAGCAGCATAATCCGGTGAATCAGGGAGGCAATGGTAAGCACAAAGCTGATAATAGTTTGGACTTTGTGGCTAACACCAACGCACAGAATAATGGCCAGCGTCGTAAAGGTAAACCGCCCCCACGGGCCGGAGGGTCAGGCTTTAATCTTGAGCAGATGCTAAATCAGCCCTGCCCAAGGCATGGGACGCGAGAAAGACCGTCTGGCCACCTCTGAAAGGATTGCTACATCATGAAGGAGTATAAAAATTCCAATCTTTTTCAAGACAATCATGGACTGGGTGGTGGTTCAGGGTCCGGTTCTCATGGGCCGGGTTTCGGCGGTAGCAGTTCTAGTTCTGGATTCCAAGGTAATCAGGGCAATCAAGTCAATCAGGGTGGCTACCATCAACAGTCAGGTCAGGGGAATCAGCAGCAGCAATCTGGGTATCAGAGTAACCCAAAGCAGTTGAATAATGGGCAGTACCACGTCTTCACCACAAATTTATGCAAACGGGATCAGAAGCTTCATAAAAGGGCAGTGAACACCATTGAACCGGCGGTTCCCCGTTACTTGCGCTGGTCTGAGCAGCCCATCGTGTGGAGTCGGGAAGATCACCCGCCCCGGGTTGATAATCTGGGTCACCTAGCATACTGGTACTTGAGCAGTTTGGATCTACCGCGTGTCAGAAAATGAAAATATATTCAGACCTAAAATACTGGTACTTGAGCAGTTTATGAAGGTCCAGATCGGATTTTTCTACCTAAAAGGGATGCTCTGATGAGGAAAAAGGGACTAGGATTATCGCCGCACAGGATAAATATCAAGCTTGAATCAAACCTCATGCTACAGCGAAGAACAGGTGAAGAACAGTGCTGAACCTCCATGAATTCGTTCGAACCCTAATGAGATCTATGGAGGGGGAAGGAGGAAGAACTTACCAAGGCTGTTGAACGGCGGAGGCGCGTGAGAAAAATCGGGACCAAGTCAGGTTGTTGCGGCGGCCAATGGTGATGCAGAGGAGAGGGTCGATGGCGGCGGCTAGACTCGAGAGCAGCGCGTCGCGAGGAAGACGATGAAGACGAAGAGGCCGAGGGGGGAAAGTGAAAAGGACCCTTGGCCCTATTTATAAGGTGAATGGATAAGTGGCATGCGCGGGAATCGAGGAGCTCCAAATTGGATATGTGACAGGGCTGACGCCTCGATTTTTGGAGGTTTATTAAAAAGGAGATGCATATATGATTTCTGGATGTCATGGCGGGTTATCATGATCTCGGAAGATGACATCACGGCGAGTTACAAATTTTTGCGAAGGTAATGAAGAAGCAATTTTCCTAAGTGTTGAAGATTGACATGAACAAGTTCAAATCAACCTGGGGACTAATGTTGGGGATATAACTATTGAGTATAAACCGCCCAGGAGGGGCCGGGTTATGCTCATAGTGATTTACCAGTATTGAAGCCCATGAAGACATAGAAGATGGCGACTTACGAAGGAGACTTAATAAGAAGGCCCAAAGCCCAAAGGCGAGTTAGGGCCCATAGATGTAAACCACCATAAGTATATGACTTGTATTGTAAGATAGGAAAGAGTGGATACCGAGCCGGACACGTTTATGAGCCGGCCGGGATTCTGTGAACCGCCGGGCGTCAACCTGTGTATATAAAGGGACGACCTGGCGGCGGTTTAGGGGGGAGAAGAAAGAACAGATCGAGAGCCAGGTTAAGCGTATTCGCTCCCTGGTCATCGAAACCCTAGCAATACCACCTCAAACTGGATTAGGCCTTCACCTTCACCGCAAGGGGCCGAACCAGTATAAACTCCCCGTGTCCTTTGTCCTGATTAACACCTTTAAACTAACCTCATTGCGATGGCTCCATGACTAAGTCCTCACACTAGGACATCTGCCGTGACTATTCCACGACAGTAATCTTGTCCTGGAAGTCATGTTGTTGGACAACGGCGAACCTACAAACTATGAAGAAGCTATGATGAGCCCAAATTCTGACAAATGGCTTGAGGCCATGAAACCTGAGATAGGATCCATGTTTGAGAACAAAGTGTGGACTTTGGTGGACTTGCCCAATGATCGGCAGGCCATTGAAAATAAATGGATCTTCAAGAGGAAGACTGACGCTGATGGTAATATCACTGTCTATAAAGCTCGACTTGTCGCGAAAGTTTTTTGACAAGTTCAAGGGGTTGACTACGATGAGACTTTCTCACCCGTAGCGACGCTTAAGTCTGTCCGAATCATGTTAGCAATTGCCGCATTTTATGATTATGAAATCTGGCAAATGGACGTCAAAACTGCATTCCTTAACGGATTTCTTAAAGAAGAGTTGTATATGATGCAACCAGAAGGTTTTGTCGATCCTAAAGGTGCTAACAAAGTGTGCAAGCTCTAGCGATCCATCTATGGACTGGTGCAAGCATCTCGGAGTTGGAATATACGCTTTGATGAGGTGATCAAAGCATATGGTTTTATACAGACTTACGGTGAAGCCTATATTTACAAGAAAGTGAGTGGGAGTTCTGTAGCATTTCTATTATTATATGTGGATGACATATTGCTGATTAGAAATGATATAGAATTTCTAGATAGCATAAAAGGATACTTGAATAAGAATTTATTAATGAAAGACCTCGGTGAAGCTGCTTACATATTGGGCATCAAGATCTATAGAGATAGATCAAGACGCTTGATAAGACTTTCAATGAGTACATACCTTGACAAGATTTTGAAGGAGTTCAAAATGGATCAGTGAAAGAAGGAGTTTGAAAGATCGAGGATGTCGCCTAGAGGGGGGGGGGGGTGAATAGGCGCTTTAAAAAAAATACGTTAAGGCTTGAACAAAGCGGATAAACCTAGCGGTTAATTTGACAAGCACAAAAACTACAACAACTAGGTCACCTATGTGCACCAACAAATTATGCTAAGCAAGATAGACAACTAAGTGATAGCAAGATATATGACAAGAAACAATATGGCTATCACAAAGTAAAGTGCATAAGTAAAGGGCTCGGGTAAGAGATAACCGAGGCACGCGGAGACGACGATGTATCCCGAAGTTCACACCCTTGCGGATGCTAATCTCCGTTTGGAGCGGTGTGGAGGCACAATGCTCCCCAAGAAGCCACTAGGGCCACCGTAATCTCCTCACGCCCTCGCACAATGCAAGATGCCGTGATTCCACTAAGGGACCCTTGAGGGCGGTCACCGAACCCGTAAAAATGGCAACCCTTGGGGGCGGTCACCAAACCCGTACACTTTGGCAACCCTTGGGGGCGGTCACCGGTACCCGTCAAATTGCTCGGGGCTATCTCCACAACCTAATTGGAGACCCCGACGCTTGCCCGGAGCTTTACACCACAATGATTGAGCTCCGAACAACACCAACCGTCTAGGGTGCCAAGGCACCCAAGAGGAACAAGCTCTAGGGTGCCCAAACACCCAAGAGTAATAAGCTTCTCAAACTTCACTTCCACGTATCACCGTGGAGAACTCAAACCGATGCACCAAATGCAATGGCAAGGGCACACGGAGTGCCCAAGTCCTTCTCTCCCAAATCCCACCAAAGCAACTAATGCTAGGGAGGAAAATGAGAGGAAGAACGAAAGAAGAACACGAAGAACTCCAAGATCTAGATCCAAGGGGTTCCCCTCACTTAGAGGAGAAAGTGATTGGTGGAAACGTGGATCTAGATCTCCTCTCTCTTTTCCCTCAAGAACTAGCAAGAATCATTGGAGGGATTGAGAGTTAGCAAGCTCGAAGAAGGTCAACAATGGGGGAAGAACACGAGCTAAAGAGATAAGATCCAATGAGGAAGAAGACCCCCTTATATAGTAAGAAGACAAATCCAACCGTTACCCACTTAACCAGCCCGCGACATGCGGTACTACCGCACCAGACATGCGGTACTACCGCAAGGCATTGCGGTACTACTGCCAGCCTGTGCGGTACTACCGCACCCATGGCAGAGGCCAGACGAAGCCCTGTTGCGTTGATGCAACGAGTGGTAGAACCGCCGGAGCGGTACTACCGCAAGGCAGGGTTCGACTAGGCTGGGAAGGCACGGACGAATAAAATTACATCCGTGGCTACTTCCGCTGAGTTTTGATCTGTGCAAAAATCTGACACGGTACTACCGCATCCAGGGAGCGGTACTACCGCGTAGGGCGCGGATGTAAAAAATTACTTCCGCGCCTACTTCCGCGCATGCCAGTGTTCTGGGCCAGAGGCAGCGGCACTACTGCTCACCAGGAGCGGTACCACCGCTGGCCCCTGCGGTACTACCGCTCCCTTGAGTAGTACTACCGCAGGCCACAGAGGCTATAGCACTTGGAGGCCTTCATTTTGTAAAGACACGGATAAACGGAAGGATACAATAAAACCAAAACTGCCATAACTTCTGCAAATGAGCTCCGAATTGAGCAAACTCAAGCTTGTTGGATAGAGGACGACGAGAGCTATCCAAACAGCGGCTGGTTATAGTAAGAAGAGGCAGGGGAGGTATGCCTAGCTTATAGAGGAGTGAAACCTCCAACAGAGAAGAACCGGCATAACCTCCAACATCGAAAACATCATAGAAGATGCGTGAGAACTCCGTTTTTGATGATCTCGAGCTTGTCATTAAGATGACCATAAGCTCTAAGACTCACAAAGAGAACCGGCAAAAACCCCAACATCAAAAACATCATAGAAGAAGCAAGTGAACTCTATTTTTGATGAACACGAGCTTGTCATGAAAATGACCAAAAGCTCCAAATCTCACAAGGAGAAGAACCAAACAAGAACCAATAAAGATGATGCAAGGATGCAAAGGTTTGAGCTCTCTACGATGATACGATCAAGCTACTCATCGAGAGCCCCCCTTGATAGTACGGCAAACGATCCTATAACCCGGTCTCCCAACTACCACCATGAGACCGGTAAAAGAGAAAACCTATCAAGGGCAAACCTTTGCCTTGCACAAAGTCCACTTGAGCTAGATGATGACGATCTTGACTTCCTCAAGTTGGACCACCTTTCTTGATTCCGTTGGCTCGGTGAAGACTAGTTGATTGCTCCCCCATACTCCACTATGGGTGAGCCACTCTTTGGCTCATCTTCACAAGTCCATTGTCACCACAATGGATGGCAAGCTTCAAGCATGTGATCTCTTCGTGATGATCCACTTGAACTTGCACACCGCAACCTAACCCCACAAAGAACTCTCACGAAGACCATGGGTTAGTACACAAAGCGTAATTGACAATGCTTACCATACCATGGGATCGCTTGGTCCCCCTCGGTACATCTTCTACGCTTTGTGTGTTGATCAACTTGATTCACTCTTTGACTTAGTCTTGATCAACCTCTCACATGACCAATCTTTAGGTAATTCCTTGAATAGCATCTTGGTCATCACAAACTCTCCTTGAAACCAACAAATGGACTCCAAGAAAAGCCTATGGACAAATCCTTCAAATATAGCTCAAGGCAACCATTAGTCCATAGAGATTGTCATTAATTACCAAAACCAAACATGGGGGCACCGCATGTTCTTTCAGAGTTCTTGCCTGTATTGTAAGGTGTGAAGTCAAGTAAAGACTCAAAAGCTCGACCACGGCAGAAGATAGAGAGAGAATGAAAGTTATTCCCTATGCCTCAGCCATAGGTTCTATAATGTATGCCATGTTCTGTACCGGACCTGATGTGTGCCTTGCCATAAGTTTGGCAGGGAGGTACAACAGTGATCCAGGAGTGGATCACTGGACAGCGGTCAAAATTATCCTTAGGTACCTAAAGAGGACTAAGAAAATGTTTCTCGGTGGTGATAAAGAGTTCGTCGTAAAGGGTTACGTCGATGCAAGCTTTGACACTAATCCAGATGACTCTGAGTCTCAATCTGGATACATATGGAATGTGGGAGCAAATTAGCAGGAGTAGCTCTATGCAGAGCATTGTAGACATAGTTATTTGCAAAGTACACACGGATCTGAATGTTGCAGACCCGTTGACTAAACTTCTCTCACAAGCAAAACATGATCACACCTTAGTACTCTTTGAGTGTTAATCACATGGCGATGTGAACTAGATTATTAACTCTAGTAAACTCTTTGGGTGTTAGTCACATGGCGATGTGAACTATAGGTGTTAATCACATGGCGATGTGAACTAGATTATTGACTCTAGTGCAAGTGGGAGACTGATGGAAATATGCCCTAGAGGCAATAATAAAATGGTTATTATTATATTTCTTTAATCATGATAAAGGTTTATTATTCATGCTAGAATTGTATTGACCGAAAACTTAAATACATGTGTGGATATATAAACAAATACCGTGTCCCTAGTGAGCCTCTACTAGACTAGCTCGTTGATCAAAAGATTGTTAAGGTTTCCTAACCATAGACATGAGTTGTCATTTGATAACGGGATCACATCATTAGGAGAATGATGTGATGAACAAGACCCAACCGTTAACATAGCATATGATCGTTCAATTTATTGCTACTGCTTTCTTAATGTCAAATACATGTTTCTTCGACCATGAGATCATGCAACTCCCGGATACCGGAGGAATGCCTTGTGTGCTATCAAACATCACAACGTAACTGGGTGATCATAAAGATGCTCTACAGGGTATCTCCGAAGGTGTCTGTTGAGTTGGCATGAGTCGAGATTGGGATTTGTCACTCCGTGTATCGGAGAGGTATCTCTGGGCCCTCTGGGTAATACACATCACAAGAAGCTTGCAAGCAAAGTGACTAAGGAGTTAGTTACGGAATGGTGTATTACAGAATGAGTAAAGAGACTTGCCAGTAACGAGATTGAACTAGGTATGGAGATACTGACGATCGAATCTCGGGCAAGTAACATACCGACAGACAAAGGGAACTACGTATGTTGTCATAAAGGTTTGACCGATAAAAATCTTCGTAGAATATGTAGGAACCAATATAGGCATCCAGGTCCCGCTATTGGTTATTGACAGGAGAAGCGTCTCGGTCATGTCTACATCATTCTCGAACCCGTAGGGCCCGCACTCTTAATGTTCGTTGACGATATAGTATTATATGAGTTATGTATGTTGGTGACCTAATGTTGTTCGGAGTCCCGGATGAGATCATAGACATGACGAGGAGCTCCAGAATGGTCCGGAGGTAAAGAATGATATATAGGATGATGTGGTTAGTCCAAGGGGTAAGACCCACGGGGCTTTAGGACGGTGCAAAAGGAAGTTTTGCGGAGGTCAGGAACCAAACGCCGGAGACCCTGGCGTCTGGACTTGGGCCACACGCCGAGGCCCATGCCGTCTGGGCCAGACACCGAGGACTGTGGCGTCTGGTCCTGGAAGTCCGAGAAGGACTCTTCCTTGCCGGCTAAACCGACTTTGAGGAGGCTCTTTCTCCAAGTTACGACCCCAGGGCTCAACATATAAATAGAGGGGCAGGGCTAGCACCCGAAACACATCAAGATTGACCAAGCCATGTGCCGGCAACCCCGCCCCCTCTAGTTTATCCTCCGTCATAGTTTCCGTTGTGCTTGGCGAAGCCCTGCAGAGATTGTTCTTCACCACCACCATCACCACACCGTCGTGCTGCCGGAACTCATCTACTACTTCGCCTGTCTTGCTGGATCGAGAAGGTGAGGACGTCATCGAGCTGAACGTGTGCTGAAGGCGGAGGTGTCATACGTTCGGTACTTGATCGGGACGGATCGTGAAGGTGTACGACTACATCAACCACGTTGATAAACGCTTCCGCTTAGTGATCTATAAGGGTATGTAGTGAAGGAAATATGCCCTAGAGGCAATAATAAAGTTGTTATTTTATATTTCCTTATTCATGATAAAGGTTTATTATTCATGCTAGAATTGTATTGATCGGAAACTTAAATACATGTGTGAATACATAAACAAATACCGTGTCCCTAGTATGCCTCTACTAGACTAGCTCGTTTATCAAAGATGGTTAAGGTTTCCTAACCATGGACATGTGTTGTCATTTGATAACAGGATCACATCATTAGGAGAATGATGTGATGGACAAGACCCACCCATTAGCTTAGCATAATGATCGTTCAGTTTATTGCTATTGCTTTCTTCATGTTCTATAAAGTATGCCATGCTATGTACCAGACCTATTTTGTACCTTGCCATGAGTTTGGCAAGGGGGTACAATAGTGATCCAGGAGTAGATCACTGAACAACAGTCAAAATTATCCTTATTTACATAAGAGGACTAAGGAAATATTTCTCGGTTATGGAGGTGATAAAGAGTTCGTCGTAAAGGGTTACGTCGATGCAAGCTTTAATACTGATTTAGATGACTCTGAGTCTCAATCTGGATACGTATTGAAAGTGGGAGCAATTAGCTAGAGTAGCTCCATGCAGAGCATTGTAGACATAGAAATTTGCAAAATACATACGGATCTGAATGTGGCAGACCTGTTGACTAAACTTCTCTCACAAGCAAAACATGATCACACCTTAGTACTCTTTCGGTGTTAATCACATGGCGATGTGAACTAGATTATTGACTCTAGTAAACTCTTTTGGTGTTGGTCACATAGCGATGTGAACTATGGGTGTTAAATCACATGGTGATGTGAACTAGATTATTGACTCTAGTGCAAGTGGGAGACTGAAGGAAATATGCCCTAGAGGCAATAATAAAGTTGTTATTTTATACTCCCTCCATTCCTTTATATAAGGTGTATTTGTTTTTTGATAAAATTCCAGAATGTAAGGTGCATTTCTTCTCATTCCTCATAATTCCCTTGATAGCCCTCCAGAAAAAGGAAAGTATCTCTCTCCTGATTGTCTGTATCTCTCCTTGTAGCAAAAGAAGGAAACTATCTCTATGTCGATTGCATGTATCTCTTACTTTCCTGGACTAACTAATTTACTTGCCACTAACCAATAAATTTGCCAAGGGTAATTTCATCCTAACACATCTATATTATGTGCCTTGGTCGCCGTGCCAAAAATATTACACCTTAGATAAAGGAACAGAGGGAGTATTTCCTTATTCATGATAAAGGTTTATTATTCATGCTAGAATTGTATTGATCAGAAACTTAAATACATGTGTGAATACATAAACAAATACCGTGTCCCTAGTATGCCTCTACTAGACTAGCTCGTTGATCAAAGATGGTTAAGGTTTCCTAACCATAGACATGTGTTGTCATTTGATAACGGGATCACATCATTAGGAGAATGATGTGATGGACAAGACCCACCCGTTAGCTTAGCATAATGATCGTCCAGTTTATTGCTATTGCTTTCTTCATGTCAAATACATATTCCTTCGACTATGAGATTATGCAACTCCTGAATACCGGAGGAATGCCTTGTGTGCTATCAAACGTCACAACGTAACTGGGTGATCATAAAGATGCTCTACAGGTATCTCCGAAGGTGTTTGTTGAGTTGGCATATATCGAGATTAGGATTTGTCACTCCGAGTATCGGAGAGGTATCTCTGGGCCCTTCTCGGTAATACAGATCATAAGCTTGCAAGCAAACGACTAAGGAGTTAGTCACGAGGTGATGTATTACGGAACGAGTAAAGAGACTTGCCGATAACGAGATTGAACTAGGTATGAAGATACCGACGATCGAATCTCGGGCAAGTAACATACCGATGGACAAAGGGAATTACATATGTTGTCATAACGGTTCGACCGATAAAGATCTTCGTAGAATATGTAGGAGCCAATATGGGCATCCAGGTTCCGCTATTGGTTATTGACCGGAGAGGTGTCTCAGTCATGTGTACATAGTTCTCGAACCCGTAGGGTCCGCACGCTTAACGTTCGATGACGATATAGTATTATATGAGTTATGTGATTTGGTGACCGAATGTTGTTCAGAGTCCCGGATGAGATCACTGACATGATGGGGAGTCTCGAAATGGTAGAGAGGTAAAGATTAATATATAGGACGATGGTATTCGGACACCGGAAGTGTTTCGGGGGGTACCGGGTACTTATCGGGTCACCGGAAGGGGTTCCGGGCACCCCGGGCAAAAGATATGGGCCTTATGGGCCAAGAGAGGAAACGCACCAGCCACAAGGGGCTGGTGCGCCCCCCATATGGGCCGGCCTAAGGAGGAGAAGGAAAGGGGAGAAGGGAAAGGTAAGTGTGGATTAGGATTCCCACTTCGTTTCCTCTCCACCCCTCTTTCCTTCCCCCTCCGACAAACATGGCAGGGGGCACGGCCAAGGCAGGAGCCCAAGTAGGATTCGGACCTACTTGGGGCACCCCTTGGCTTCTCCCCTCTCCCTCCCACCTATATATATGAGGAGGGGGGCGCCTAGCACAGACAAGACAATTGTTTAGCCGTGTGCGGCGCCCCCCTCCACCGTTTACAACCCCGGTCATATTTTCGTAGTGCTTAGGCGAAGCTCTGCGGAGATCACTTCACCATCACCGTCACCACGCCATCGTGCTGACGGAACTCATCTACTACCTCGCCGTCTTGCTGGATCAAGAAGGCGGAGGACGTCACCGAGCTGAACGTCTGCTGAATGCGGAGGTGCCCTACGTTCGGTACTAGATCGGTTGGATTGCGAAAAAAGTTCGACTACATCAACCGATTTGTGAAACGCTTTCGCTTACGGTTTACGAGGGTACGTAGACACACTCTCCCCCTCGTTGTTATGCATCTCCATGGATAGATCATCGCGTGTGCGTAGAATTTTTTTTGTTTTCCATGCAACGTTTCCCAACATGTAGATGCTCTCCCCCTCTCGTAGCTATACATCTCCATGGATAGATCTTGCGTGTGCGTAGAAATTTTTTGTTTTCCAGGCAACGTTCCCCAACACTACCTTCCGGGGCGCGCAGCTTGGTGAGGAATCGGGCTCTCATCATCGACCTGAAGCTTCTTTGGTGGCGGTCGCATGGGCCACTATCGGTGCGGAGGCAGCCGGCCCACGAGGAGGTGGTACGTCGCCGTGTCAGGGAGGAGGACGAGCACGTCCGTCGCTACCTGGTTGCATTGGACGTCAGGTTCTCCAATACCTGGCAGGTTCTTCAGGGATCTCACCCGAGCTATGATCCTATTATGGTTCCTTCTCTTTGGGTGTGCACCGCCCGCGCCTCAGGAACCGCGAGTCAACTGGATTATTCGATAATATTCGAGCTGTATTAGTGATGTTATATGATAATATTCGAGATGTATTAGTGATACTATTCAATAATATTTGATGATGCATTATCTGGATTATTCGAGATGTATTAATGATATTATATGATGATCTTGCTAAAAAAATTAATCCTCCTCGCCATCCCTCGCCCCTCAAATCGAATCTCGTCGGCGGCTGGCTACTATGATTCAGTTTTTGCTTATTGAATGCATTCTAATTTGAATACTAAATTATTTTATCTTTCTTCTGCATTGGTTAAGTTATGGACGATAGCGGCAGAGACGACCGTGATCAAGAGGATATCATGTTCGACATGATACGCTCCCAAAACCCAGAGATTGAACTAGATGACGGCTCACAATATCTGAACGAGTCCGGTGAGGGAATTGAGGAAGAACCAAGAGACGAAGGGCACACAAACAATGATGGCGAAGAAAATGTTCTTCAATTAACAAAGTCCAGCGGGGTATATATACATGTGCAGATCGAGCAAATCTGGTGATCGTCACATGTATTAATTGATTTGTATATATATCTATCCCTAATATTAAAGTATGGATTGTTTTTCCACTTTTTTTTCGTCCACAGTAACTTTTTTGTCCGTCGCTGCGAACGTTGGCTTGGATTCGCGTCTCTGCTATCTCTTCGTAAGTCGCTCCTCTTCTCATGTATTACGATTCTAAGCGCGTTCTGTGGCCCAATGTAGTTATGGGCCAAGCGACCCGTGTGGGCTTACTGGTCCTTTGGATCATACCCTGGCAACAAACAAAAAACAAAAGCGCGCGCAATGGAGTCAAACCAATAACCTCGTATAGCAGCGTAGCCAACCAGAAGATCTAGCGACTGAGTATGGCTAAATAGCAGCGTAAAATTTAAAGTAGTATGTACTGCCACATATCTGTTTATTTTTTCAACAATTCTTGGGAAAAAATGTGAACGATTTTACTTAAATATTTGAATAATGTTAGAAAATCTTGAATAAATTTAGAAATTTGAATAACTTTTAAAACCTAAACATTTTCAGGAAAACATGACCAATTATTGAAAATATGAATAAATTTTGAAATTTCAAATAATTATTGAATTTTTTATATACGATGAGCAATTTCAAATATACATTGAATTTTTTTATATACTCTGAACAATTTTTAAATACACATTGAACATTTTTGTGATATATGTTGAACAATATTTAAATACTTATTGAACAAATTTTAAATGTAAGTTGAACATTTTCGTAATATACGGTGAACAATTTTTAGATACACATTGAACATATATACGTTGAACAATATGTAAATTTACATTGACCATTTTGTGATACACGCTGAACAAATTTTGAATTGTAAACAAATTTTAAAAACATGAACATTTTTTAAAACAAGAACATTTTTTCAAAAATAGAAATATTTTATAAAATGCAAAAAATTTAGGAAATTATGAACATTTTTTAAATGAGGACATTCTTTGGCATTGCGAACAATATTTTAATTTTAGAACAATTATTTGAAAAAAGAAAAAAAACATAAAAGGAAACAAAAACAAAAAGAAAAACAATGATACCTACGTGGGCCGGCCCAACTGGGAGTGCCTTCAGCGAAGCCTCGACGTTTTGATGCTACCCTTGATATACGTTACTAGCCGATAGAAGCAAAGATTATACAAAGACGATGCACGTATATACACTGTTATGGATTATACACACACAAACCATGGTTACCGCTAACTATGCCAATGTCAATGTGGCACTACACATCCTCTCCTACAAAGGGAAGCAGGAACACCCGCGTCACATCATGCCGTACGACTCGCCGTGTGACGTGCGGCCTCTACATCCTTCCCTCTCACTTTGCAATTGAAGAGCCTTTCATCTGAGGTGATGTGCCGCTACCCACCTCCTTGACCGGGCCAACACTGATTCATAATAATAATTGTTTGATCGTACAAAATAGAGTAGAAGTATGAGGTGAGGCATACGGACCAGGTGCAAGGAGTAGCTTGCCGAGATTAGTTGTTGAAGTTTTGAACATTTCCTTGCGTGGGCACAATGATTGGTGCGACATGCGGTGGCGAACCCATCGCCTTAGGATTGACCACATTTGAAGCATTGTCATCAGGTGGGCATCATAGTGACCGTTTGCAGGGTCGAAAAAAGGATAAGCGGTGACACGGTTGGGTGTCGTGTCGAATTAGAGGAGGTGGATCTGTTAGGAGTCTTGAGCCATGCTTATTGGGATAGAATCATGATATTTTTTCCTCCCGTTGCAACGCAGGGGCATATTTCCTAGTATATATTAACGAATCTTTCTTATTTTAGCCCTTCGGATCGAGCAAATCTTCTACATGGGTACGAGGCCAGGCCAAAAAGTTGCCCGATGGCATAAAGTACAACATCGATGAAGTCAAACCAGATGGCGAACCGCTTGCTCCTGCAAAGAATGCCAGCAAATTTATACGTCAATGCGGAGTTATTGTTAGGGACCAAATCCCGATCATAGTTCAAGAATGGAATAAGCCAAAGGAAGCTCGAGGAGTTAGTTTTGTCGACGAAAGATAAAAAAAATTTCTTTGGGATACGCTCATGTCACATTTGAAGCTACCAGAGGGTTTCACAGATCGCGAATGTGAGAAAGTCAAGAAGTATGCTCTTAAGAATATGGCCACACAATTCCGGTCTTGGAAGAAAAGATTATGGCCCGACTATGTCAACACAGAAAAAAAGACTCCAGAATTCACTGGAGCACTAGAGAAGGTAAAAGATCACTGGGACTTATTTGTGCAGTTCAAGGAATCGAAAGCAACTAAGGAACGGTCAAGAATAAATAAGATAAATGCTGACAAAAAAAGTTTCACCATGTTCTGGGGCCAGGTGGCTACAAGACTGGGTTGCCTAAGTGGGATGAATCCGAGGCCAAGATGATTGCTGCAGGGGTCACTCCAAAAACAATGGGTTGGCCCGACAGATGCAGGACTTGGTTTTATGCGCATGGGGGAAAGTTGGACCCAAAAACAAAGGAGATTATTGAATAGGCAAGTATTAAAGAAGCCTCAGACGCTTTAAGTGAAGCAATAGAAGAGGCGCGAACAGGGGCATTCCAGCCCGAGAGAAAGAACGACGAGCTTACACGCGCCCTCAAGAACCCTGAACACCCGGGATGAACACGAGGCAAAGGCGTTGTTCCGTGGGTTGAGGGGTTTGCAGAGTGGAACGACACTTACATAATTCGTGCTAGAAAGAAGAAGCAGGATGCAGACCGACTTCAAAAGGTAGAATCAAAGAACATGGAGTTGGAACGCGTTTTAATGCGACAGCAGGAGCAGATCGACACAATTAGCCAGCAAAGGGCGTCTCAGCGGCAGGAGCAACCAGATCCAGCATTGGATAGTACCGTCCCATCTATGCTGAAAAGCGGCGTGGGTTCCACGGGGGTCCCGGCCGATGATGCACTGCTGGGTCGCTACCCCGTGGATGATATCAAAGAGATGACAAGTTGTGATCTACACATGAAACTAAAGAACATATCCATGAAGGTGGCGGTCGGCTTTGCTTTACCGAATGCACCTGGAGCAACCATCCATGGCAATCCGATTCCAGCTGGCTATGCTCGTGTCGGGGTGGATGAAGTTCTGTCGGGATATGACTCACTAGAGCTTGACTTTCCTGGAGGTCAAGAGGAGCAGACACTGGGAGAAGTCATACGTGGTCTCATTGTATGGAGAAAGGAATGCATCGTCTTTCCAAACTTGACGCCAAGCCCATCGACTCCTCCAAGTCCGCCGCGTCAGCCGACTCCACCCCACCTCGAGAAGAAGCGCAGCGTGAGTCCTCCATATCGATCTCTGCCGCGTGAGCCGACTCCACCCCACCCCGAGACGGAGCCTAGCGCGAGTCCGCAATATCGATCTCTGCCGCGTCAGCCGACTCCACCCCTTATGTCCCAGCAGCAGGCCAAAAGTGGAAGAGAGCACCAAAGAAGAAACCCGAGCCTCCTGCCAATGCACCAAAGAAGAAACCCCAGCCTCCTGCCAAAAAGAAGTTGGCTTATGAGATGACTGAGGAGGAAACCAGAGTCCAAGTGGATTCCGAAGTGAAGGCCCATTTTGCACCGAAACCGCCCCCGCCGCCAAAGGAGAAAATACCTGAGAAAGTCGTACAACACTTTGTGGATCTTATAGAGCGACCCCCGACACATGTGGAGAATAGGCGATCAGACTATGCACGCTCTATTAGCAAGTCATATCATGAACAAAAAAAGCAGCAGTCGAGCCTTACAGGTAGTAATAAAAGCGGGAAAACTGTTCCCCAGCTCGGAGAACAGGCAGTGCAATTGATCCCCCCGCTCAAGGTGAGTACCGATAAGGCGGTAACCGACGCTTTTGCTAAAGAATTTGGTCTCAGTGTTGAGCAACTCCTAGGCATCGAGGAACTCCCCATGGCTACATCATTTGCATGGAAATATGTCCCCGGGAACCCTCTTGTCAGGCCTGAGGAGGTCCCGCTTCTATCAACGCAAATGCGTAGATTGCATGACTAGTACCTGAGAGAAATAAAGGCCGGGCGAGAGATGCTCATGGTGAAAGTCAAGCCAGAGCATTACTTCCATGGATCCGATGTGTGGATTGAGTTTTCAGAAAATTTTCAGTTTTTCAATCAAGATGCACTCGACAAATCTATCATCAGCTGCTATTGTCTGTAAGTGATTTCTTTCTGTAATTTAAGTCTCTAGCTCAGCTCGTTCATTGACTGTAATTATCCTCACTATATTCTTTTTGTGGTATTATGCAGAATGAAGATTTTTGAATTGAATAGAGATGGAGTCTATGACATTGGGTTCATTGACCCAAATACCTTTAATGAAACTATGTTAAAAAACCACGAAGAAGACACAGAGAATAACTTGCTAATGTTTTTGAAGGAACTAAATATCAGAACAGAAATACTATTTCCTTACAACTTCAAGTGAGTGTTACTGTCTTGTATTACAAATTTTATTTTGCTTACTCGATGTTAAGTGTAGTTGATGAGTTATGCATGCTCGCTTATACAAACATGTGCGCAGTTTTCACTGGATCCTGCTAATTATTAGAGTTGACGAGGGAATTGTTGAAGCACTGGACTCACTAGGTAAAGACCCTAAAGAATACGCCAGCCTGATTTTGATGTTCGACAGGTAATTTCAATCATTATCGCACTATGTCGACCTCTTTAGTTCATTTCCTGATATCAAGTAATTAATAACTCCTTTATTCATTTTCTTTGCCGGGCAGGGTTTGGAGAAAGTTCATCAAAGAGGTTGTCAGTGCATGGGAACCAAAGCTGAAATGGCGACGGTTCAAGATAATTAAGTAGTACTAGCTACGTCCGCGCATCTCTTTAATTGTAGTTTCAATACCATTATCATGCTTGATTATTATCTGATTGAATTCTATTTTCGTAAAGTGCATGAGGCAGGAACAGGGGAATAATTTATGTGCATACTACGTTTGCAAGAACATTCACTTTATTACCGAAAGGAGCAGAGATGCAAGACATCTTTGGGTACGTAAACACTATTTATTTATTTTTATCATGATCTAATATATATACACATAACTAATATATTCATATTGATCTCCTTTAAAGATGATGGAGATGCGGGATAAGCTCCTATCAAAGGACCGCATACGAGCACTTCAAGAGGAAATTGCGGGATTTTTGCTTAAGCAGGGCATATCTCCCGACGGAGAATACCATTACACCTAATGCCTGCATGTAATGATCTGCAAATTGTAAAAGAAATTGTATATACCAAATTGTATATATATATATGTGTGTATGCATGGTCGTACAAGAAATTCTATGATATATGATTGGTCGTACGAGAAATTCTATTATATATGCTTGATGTGTCCAGTATGTAGTAACGTAAAATATGTTTGAAATGAAAAAGAATTAAATGGAAAACACAAAATGAAAAGAAAAAATAAACCATAAACCATAAACGCAAAACGCAAAACCCCTAAACCTTTAGTCCCGGTTGGTGGCACCAACCGGGGCTAAAGGTTCCCATCCCCCGGCGCGCGCTGCCGGCCACGTGGAAGGGATTTAGTCCCGGGTCGTGGCCAACCGGGACTAAAGGGTAGGGGCCTTTAGTCCCGACTTATTTGTCCTGGTTGGTGACTCGGGACTAAAGGCCCTTCCCAACCGGGACTAAAGGCCGTTCCTCTACTAGTGTTCGCTGCCGCTGGTTGACACTCGATCCTGAATATTTTTGTCATTTTTCCAGCCCCGAATTATTTACTAGCTCAGACCTCAATAGCTAAAATTTCATACTAATATTTTGCGTAAGTATTTTCTGGGTTGCCAGTTCCACTTGCTATACTTACTTACGCGAAAAATTAGTCCTGCTGATACTAAAAGTGTTTCTCACAATGTTACTAAGTGGTAAGTACACAGCTGAAACAAAAGATCCCCCAACCCAGAAGATTTTGTACTAATGGTCATTTTGCAAGAACACTGGGAGGATTTTGCAGTACGAAAATCCAAAACAAAAACGACCTAACAAAGCGGAAACCTATAAACGAAAATCTGAATCAAATGCAAAGAACAGTACAAAAAATTACCAACACCGAGCGGCGTGCTGTTTCTGCAATAATGCAGAGAAGATTTTGCAACAATGGTCATTTTTGCAATCTCGGGAAATTTTCGAGCAGAGTAAAGTGTACGGTTATTTATTATGCAGGAGCTCAAGTCTCGAGATAGGATTTTCTAGCCGAGCCAGTTTCTACCGGTGTCCTACTAGCTAATTAAAGTGTGCCATGTGTTCATGTACACATACCAGATACAAAGTATTTCATTCATTTCCTTTATCACAGAGAAACACTTGCAATATACAGTCTGATCAGAAGCAATGATCAGAAACACTTGCTTGCATATTGTCCCTGTACAAAATTAATGTGTGCATAATTGTAATTGCAATGATGTTACTTGTGTTCACTGAATGATATACAGGGGTGTATTAGGTTTGAGCCCAGCTCATATGGTGGACCTGGGTTTTGGTCATTTTAGCTTGTTGGATATCTGGTTCATCCTGTGTATTGTTCAACATAAGGTGTGTGCAATATTGCTGGTTTACTTGCAAGATTCTTACCGTGTTGTCCACTTACCATGGTGAGTAACATTTTTGTTTTGTGTTGGTTTATGCTAGTGACAAGGACAGTATGACTCCTAAGATTGGTAATTTGAGTCTGAACTTGGGCTCATTTGCATCCGATGAACAGTAATTAAAAAAAAACAGTAAAGAAATTTGAAAAATCCTGAATTTTTTGGCATCAAAGATGCTCGGGTGCGCAAGGAGTGTGCAAATTTTTGTGATGTTTGAACGTTCGAGGAGCTTTAGGAAAAAAAGGGGTCCAAACAGTGTTCTTTTTCAAAGTTTCTTTCACAGCAAAAAATTGTATTTTTTTTGCCACGACCTCCATGAATGTCAAAACACGTGCATCTTGGATGCCAAAAGATTTCAGATTTGTTTTAAGTGTTTTGCTATTTTATTTGAATTTACTGTTTACATGATGCAACTGCACCGATCGGCCGGACTCCTTACGCTCCTAAGACCACTAGTAGAAAACAGGGCTTTGGTTCGGGCCAGCCCAGCCCATTAGTCCCGATTCAGTCACGAACCGGGACCTATGGGGGGCATACGTCCCGGTTCATGCGCCGAGGGGGCCGGCCGGGGCCTCGTGGGCATTGGCCCCGGTTCGTCTGGACCCATTTGTCCCGGTTCCTGGCACGAACCGGGACCAATGGGCCTCGCTCCTGGCCCACATCCATTGGTCTCGGTTCGTGGCTTGAACCGGGACAGAAGGGGGGCCTTTAGTCCCGGTTCCACGCACGAACCGGGACCAATGAGGTGGCTATATATACCCCATCGCCGGCGAGCAGAGCACTCCACACTGCTCTGTTTTTTCTGGCCGGCGAGGGGAGAACTTTGTGGTGCTCTAGCTCACCTCCTATGCACATGAGGTGTTTGATGAAATGCCCGAGCCACACTAGTTAAGCTTTCTCCTCTCGAAGCTCGACCTTCAAGCTCCATTTTCCTCAAGATTTGTCTAGGTTTAACGGTCCGTCACGTCCCGTCCCCGTCTTCACCGCCGTCGATCGCCCGCGCCGATCTCGTCGCCGGCATAACCGTGGTGAGCCTCTTGTTCTTATCTTCTTTCTAAAAGAAAAAAATTCTCGTCGCCGATTTTTTACACACTTAATTATATATAATGCACGCAGATGAACCGGCAATGGATGTACGATGACAGACGCACCTCCGAGTACATTAAGGGCGTGTATAATTTTCTCGAAGTGGCTGAGGCAAACAAGCAGAATGGTTTTATGTGTTGTCCATGCCCTATATGTGGGAATACGAAGTCTTACTCTGACCGAAAAATCCTTCACACCCACCTGCTTGAGAAGGGTTTCATGCCACACTATAATGTTTGTACCAAGCACGGAGAAATAGGGGTTATGATGGAAGACAGCAAAGAAGAAAAGGACGATGACAACTATGTGCCCCCTGAATACGGTGATGCTGCAACGGGGGAAGCTGAAGATCAAGAGGAACCAGACGATGTGTCCGATGATGATCTCCGCCGGATCGTTGTTGATGCAAGGAGACAGTGCGAAAGTGAAAATGAGAAGCTGAAATTCGATCGCATGTTAGAGGATCACCAAAAAGGGTTGTACCCCAATTGCGAAGATGGCAACACAAAGCTCGATACCGTACTGGAATTGCTGCAGTGGAAGGCAGAGAATGCTGTGCCTGACAAAGGATTTGAGAAGCTACTGAAAATATTGAAGAAGAAGCTTTCAAAGGATAACGAATTGCCCGACAGTACGTACTACTAGCTTCTCAAAGGACTAGTAACCGTCTTAGACTCAAGATGAAAAGATCCCAAGGAGTATGCGGCCATAACTGAAATGCTCCAGAAGTAAGTTCAATCGATCATTATCGCACCATATCGGCAACTTTGGTCATTTCCTAATATCAAGTAATTATTTTCTTTGTCTCGCAGGGTTTGGAAAGTGTTCACCACAGAAGCTCCGGGACTGCCGGGGGAGCTGCGATTTACACACCCGAAAGTAAGTACTACTAGCTAGTTCCGCGCATCTCCCATTGATTCTAGTTAGTTTCATCAATACCATTTATAATGCTTGATTATCTGTTTGATTGACCTTTATTTCTCGTAAAGTGGTTGTGGCAGGAAGGCGGGAATAATTTTTATGGATACTACATTTGCGAGTACATCTACAACGCGACGACCTCTAAGCGGGGCTACTCTGAAAAACAATATGAAGTGCGTAAGCAATAATATTCACAATTTTATTTTATTACCATCATTTGTGTTGAGTTTCATTCATATATATGTATTGACCCCCTTCTTCAAATTAGATTTGGCAGATGCGGGATGAACTCCTACCACAAGATCGCATAAAAGCAATTCAAGAGGAATTGGCGGGATTCTTTCTTGACCACGTCAACAATCCAGCCGGAGAATACCAGGTGGAACTTGACATCAAATGTTAGGGATTGTAAGAGATCTTATATTGTATATATGTAGCTAGTAGCGTCGGATAGATATACGAAAACTTGTTGTTCGACCAATCTCTCGCAGAAGGAGGAGGTCGATCACTTCTCTCTGTATATGTTCATGACGATCTTGTGTACTTAATGGTTTTCTTCATTTCCTTACTAGCTAGCGTGTCGAGTCCTCTCTATACGTATAGTACGTAGCGTCGACCAAGCACGGAGATAAGAGAGGACACTTCTCTCTAGCTATTAGCTAGCTAACACAATATATGAAACCCCTAAATTAACCCTACAAAACCCCCAACCCCCCCCCCCTTTAAAAAAAAACAAAAACCCCAGCTCCTGAGCTGCTGACACGTTGATGATCTTTGGTCCCGGTTGGTGTTACCAACCGGGACTAAAGGCCCTCCTCTCTGGGCTCGCCGCAGCGGCCACATGGAGCCCCATCTGTCCCAGTTCGTATAAGAACCGGGACTAAAGGTGTTGGGCTTTAGTCCCGACCCTTTAGTCCCGGTTCCCGAACCGTGACAAATGGGCCTTATGAACCGGGAGAAATGAGCCTTTTTCTACTAGTGGACTAGTTAATTTAGCAAAATTTTGTCAATGTCTTCACTTTCCATTGCCCACCACCATCCTTTTCTAATTGGAACATCAGCCACATGACAAAAGTAGTTAGTAGTATTATTGTCCCCTTGAGAGAGAAGTTCATTTTCTTGGGTCAATCCAAAGAGGAGCCACAAAGTCAGCTAAAAACAAAACAAAATCAAATTTTGTGAGTTGTAACCAGCAAGCTATTAGCAGAGCATCCCATCGCATGGTTTCATAATGCGTAAATCAGATGACCACACAACCAAACACATGGCATGCAATCAGCACAAACGGGGACCTAAATTTTGAAAAAAAAAATAGATATGTTCATTGTCACATCAAAATGCTACCTGCAAAATTTTAGGGGAAAGCTTAAGTATTTTGATCTATGCAAAAAAAAAAGAAGAACAAGTCGAACGACAAATGTTACACTTATTTTTGTTTTTTTCAACGATGAAGCACCGTCATCCTGTTTCGCATGAAAATTGTCAAGCATGCTTGTTACCCTAATAAGAACATCTACACAAAGATCAGAAATTTTAAATTTTATTTACTATTTATTTTAAATTTACAGTTCATATGGAGCATATGCACCCAGAGCCAAAACGGGCCTCCCCGGCTGAATCCTTTTCTAACCGGAAGATATTTCTATGCTACTTCGCATTAGCCACATGATGAAAGTACTTAGCATTATGAAACAGAGAAAAGTGCAATAGTTCTGTTCTTTCATTAATCCCAACTAAAGTCACAAAGTCAGTTATTATTGTGGTTCAAATGTGTGCGGAGTGTCATTATACTATGTACATGTTATAAAAACTATGTATTTTGATATGTCCAAAAGGGCAATCTTATGAAAATATAACATTATGTAATTACCATCAAACCGCTCCGGCCGTACACCCAAGGGGAGTTGGGATAGGAATCAGCAATAGGTTACATCTTTACTATCAAAACGCTGTGAACACTTTTAGTTCAAACAGAAAATAGAAATCCATAAAAAAAGATAAATAAGTCCAAAAAACACCATGTAAAAAAAAGTCATTAGTTACGAGTTGTAACCTGTCAGCAATCAATAAGCAGTAGTAGATTTACCAAGCATTCCATGTTTATACTTTCTCCGTCCAAAAAAGTTTGTCCCTCAAATGGATGTATCTAGCACTAGATAATCTTTTTCAGACGGAGGGAGTACTATAATTCAAATAACAGCTCATCACACAACCAAACACATGGCATGCAATCAGCCCAAAAAAGGGGACCCAGAAGCCACGACGCAACAGCTATCAGCTGGCCAACCAGCTGCTTATTTAACCACAACCGAAGAATAACCAGCGAAGCAGCCAACCAGACCAGCCAATGACACCCAGCATCGGCCGGCTGGCCAGTCACAACCCTTTGTTTTCAAGAATAGTCTAAGTCTCTAACTCCAAGTACTAGTAGTACTATATATAACCCCCCAAGTGATCTCTCCTCCTCCACCAAGATCACAGGCCTGACAGCATCTTCATCCCTCTCCCAACAGCAGAGCATTCTTCGCTAGTTCATTGCAACAGCATCCGTGGAGGAAGCAAATGGCGGTTACTTTGAAGCTCAGGATCCTCGCCGTGGCGGCAGCCACCGCCGTCATGGTCGGCACGGTCTCCGCGGCCGATGGACCAGCTCCCGCGCCGGTCTCCGGCGCGTCGGCGGCCGCCCCGGCTGTCGCCATGGCGTCCCTGACTGCGCTCGTCTTCGGCTACTTCTTCTGAGGCCATGTCCTTGTGCGCGCAGTTATTTGGGATTTTTCTTTGGTTCATCTCGTGTTCATACATAATGAGTACATATTGTAAATTTACATGTTCTTTTCTATTTCTAATAGAAAAATTGTTGCGTACACACATTTTTTTATTTGATAATGGATGCTTTTTATAATGTATAAGATGAAAGGGATACAAACACAATATGTTTACCCTTAAAAAACCAACACAATATGTACACACACCATCTTATTCCTGTTCTCTCTTCTCTCTCTCACACCCCCACTACTGGTGTACTGCTCCCCGCCTCTGCATTATTAATATACACACAATCAATACCTACACACAAACAAATGGTCACACCAGCAAATATATAGCAATGTCATATAAGATAGAAGCTATGTGTAAACGAAAGAGAATAAGAAAATAAAAGAAAAGGAGCAACGATGAACCACGCCGAGTAGCTGCTAATCCAACGAAGATGATGCAAATGCACACAATCCAGACATGGACAGGATAACCACACCAACCGAAACCGTCCACAACCCAAGCAAGCAGCCCAGCCGTCAAGAGCTATCTACGTAGCCAAGAACATTCGTCGACGCAGCTGTGGCGTAGTTCATAGATCAATTGGGAGATAGGACGGTACCGCCAAGATTCCATACTAGAGACTGTTGGAGTAGACCTCTCCCATACTTCGGAATTTTAGATGAGTTGGTTGGAGCATGAATTCAATATGGTATCCGAGCCAAGAGGTCTTGAGTTCAAGACTCTGCCAATGCATTATATTAAAAAAACGATTCCGCAGCCTACATCAATCACACGTCTAAGAACTAAATAAGGCTAGACGTGAGGGGGAGTGTTGAAATATATTGCCCCCGGGTGAACTGGTTAGGTGTGTTAAACATATTTGTCACGTTACAATTATATTGTGTGTGCCCCCTTGTACTGTTAGAGATAGAGATAGAGTTAGTTTCAATTCTCTCTTATCTTTCTATCTCTTCTCCCTATTGTATCTCCTGGTTGTTCCAATAACCAACCTATGTAACGTCACGAGACGCCCCTCGTTCATATCAATATAAATCACGCGACTCTCCCTGTATGGAGAGTAGGAACGCTTCCACAATTTCCACATGGTAATCAGAGCAATCTTCTTCCACCTCGTCTAGCTATCCTCCTTCCAAACTCGACCATGTCGACCTCCAGGTCTGTAGTTTCCTCCGGCCTCAACAACAATGTTTCAGAACCACTCACCAGATCCAACTACATCCTATGGCGTGCTCAAGCTCGCTCCCAGATCATGGGGGCCGGCCTCTTTGGGTACATTGACAAAACCGTAGAACAACCACAGAAAACCCTAGTCACCAAAACCTATGAGGGCAAAGATCAGGTCGTTTCCAATCCTGCTTATGCTCCTTGGTTGATCCAGGATCAACAAATCATTGCCTATCTGCTACGCAATCTTTCCAAGGAAGTGCTAGTTCAGGTTGCCTCTCTAGATACCTCCCATGCCATCTGGACATCGCTTGCCAACATGTTCTCTGCCCAGTCCCGTTCCAAAGCCAACCACGTTCGCATCTCCCTCACCACTGCCCAGAAAGGAACCCAATCTGCCGCTACCTATTTCGGTCACATGCGAGGCCTTGCAGATGAGTTGGCTGCAGCAGGCAAACCTATCACAGAAAATGAGCTCGTCTCCCACATTCAGAGAGTGGAGATGTTCCAGGGAACGGGCGCCGAAGCCTTCAAATCTTCAGCCAACGCTGCATCTCGCGGCCGAGGGGGTGGCTCGACCAAAGGCTACCGCGGCGGCGGCGGCGGCGGTGGTGGTCCTCGCCGTGGCTCAGGAAACGGTGGCGGCGGCCACTACTCCAACGGCGGCGGCGGCGGAGGCCACTACGGCGACAACGGCAATCACTATGGTGGTGGCGGGCGGCCACTACCCCAACAACGTCGGCGGCGGTGGCTACAACTACACCAACAACCATCAAGGAGGAGGCCGACCCTTCTACACCAACAATAGGGGAGGCCAGAACAACTACAACAACAATTTTCGAGGGTATGATGAGTATGAAGGCAAGTGTCAGATCTGTAAGAAAACCAATCACATAGCTAAAGAATGCAAGTGGCGGTATGCCAAAGATAACTCACAAAAGAAGAAAGTTGCTGCGGCGACAAACACATCCTATGGTGCAGACTCAAATTGGTATGTTGATTCCGGTGCAACCGACCACATCACTCATGAGCTCGAGAAGGTGACCATGCATGAAAGATATCATGGGCATGACCAAGTCCACAATGCAGATGGTTCAGGTATGGAGATAAGCAATATTGGTCATTCAATTATTCATTCCCCACATAAAGATATTCATCTTAACAATATTCATCATTGCACTAGTTCATCCAAAAATCTGCTAGCTGTTCATCGCATTGCCCTTGACAATCATGTTTTTCTGGAATTTCACCTATTCTTTTTCTTGATCAAGGATCAGGTCACGAAGCAAATCCTCTACTGAGGTAGATGCGTGGATGGACTCTACCCATTGATTCCCAAAGTTAGCAGATTCAATAAACAAGTGTGTAGTGCCATTAGACTCTCCTTAGAGAGATGGCATGCTCGTTTAGGCCACCCTTCTTTTTCCATTGTCAAGCAAATTCTTAGCAAAAATAATCTCTCTGTTGTTGGAGAGCATAATTCTGAAACAGTGTGTGATTCTTGTCAAAGAGCTAAAAGTCATCAGTTGCCATATCCTGTTTCAACTAGTGTTTTTACCAAACCTTTACAACTCATATTTTCTGATGTATGGGGTCCTGCCCCTCTTTCTGTTGGTAGACATGCCTATTATGTTAGCTTCATTGATGACTTTAGCAAATATACTTGGATATATGTTCTCAAGAAACGTTGTGATGTGTTTCAAGTATTCCAAAACTTTCAAGCACTTGTTGAAAGACAATTTGATAGCAAGATTCTTGCTGTTCAATCCGACTGGGGTGGTGAGTATGAAAAACTCAACTCCTTTTTTCAGAAGTTGGGAATCTCCCACCATGTCTCATGCCCTCACGCTCACCAACAAAATGGCTTGGCAGAGTGCAAACACAGACATATTGTTGAAGTAGGCCTTGCTTTGCTTGCTGCGTTATCCATGCCATTAAAGTATTGGGATGAAGCCTTTCTTACTATTGTGCATCTTATTAACCTCCTATCTAGTCGTGTCATCAAAAATGAGACCCCCACCGAGCGTCTCTTGCATATCAAGCCAAACTACGTTCCCCTACGTGTGTTTGGGTGTGCATGTTGGCCCAATCTTCACCCATACAACAACCGTAAACTTATGTTTCGGTCGACACAATGCGTTTTTCTTGGCTATAGTGCACAACATAAAGGAGTTAAGTGCTTAGATGTTTCCACTGGTCGAGTATATATCTCTCATGATGTTGTCTTTGACGAAACCCAGTTCCCTTTTGCCAAACTCCATCCCAATGCCAGTGCTCTTCTTCCCAATGAAATTCTTCTTTTGCCTCCATATCTTTCCAATGATAATAGTGGGGAAGAAAATAATTGTGATGACTCATATTTGCCTAATCCTCCTAATGCTATGCCTGAGTTTCCTGTTTCAGCACTAAACAGCGACGGAAGTGCTGCACAATCTCCTGAAAATCATGTTGAAAATGGCGCTCCAGTGCAACGTTTTATGTGCACAGAATCCTCTGGTGCATCATCCTCGGGATCGCCGTCCTCCGACGCATGTTCCCCCTCGGGATCCACCCAGGGGCCTGCGACTGTTGCCCCGACTGGCGCGTCCCGATCCGCTGTGGGATCCGTGCGGTTGCATGGTCCCCCGCCAGGCTTCTCCACTCCACCGCGCGGGCGCCGGCCCATCCAACCAGACGGCTCCGCGTGCCGCACCATCGCGCCTGGGCCCTCCACTACCGCGCCTGGGCCCTCGACTATCGCAGCCTCGCCCGACCGCTGAGTGGGCCTGGCCGACCCGCCTTCTCCTGAGGTGTCTTCAGGATCGGAAGCTGTCAGCGCGCCAGGATCTCCTTCGGGATCTGTTGCGGCTGATTCTTCTCAGGCGCCTGGATCCTCTGTGGCTCCATCTCCTGGAGTCAGGCCTACACGCCCACATACCAGCTGCAACAGGGAGTTATTAACAGAATTAATTACAAAAATATTTCCAAATATGGTCTTACGTGTTTGACAGGAGAATCTAGTGAACCCAAGTCACTCGCTGCAGCCCTTGGGGACACACGATGGAAACAAGCAATGGAGGAAGAAATTTCTGCTTTACAACGCAATCACACGTGGCACCTAGTTCCTCATCATGAAGGTATAAATCTTATTGATTGCAAATGGATCTATAGAATTAAGAGAAAATCTGATGGCACTATTGATCGCTATAAAGCACGATTAGTTGCAAAAGGCTTCAAGCAACGATATGGCATTGACTATGAGGACACATTCAGTATTGTTGTCAAAGCAGCAACCATTCATCTTGTGCTCTCTCTTGCTGTTTCTAGGGGATGGAGTCTCAGGCAGCTAGACGTACAGAACGCGTTTCGTCATGGTGTTCTGGAAGAAGAGGTGTACATGAAACAGCCACCTGGGTTTGCAGATCCAAGTGCACCTTCCCATGTTTGCAAACTTGATAAAGCTTTGTATGGTCTCAAGCAAGCCCCCAGAGCATGGTACTCTCGGTTAAGTATGAAGTTACAAGCACTTGGGTTTGTTCCATCAAAGTCTGACACTTCACTGTTTATTTACAACAAGTTTCACACTGCCATTTTTGTTCTCATATATGTTGATGATAACATTGTGACTAGCTCATCCAGTGAAGCCGTTACAGCTCTCTTAAAGGATCTTAGATCCGATTTTGCTCTCAAAGATTTGGGAGATTTGCATTATTTCCTAGCCATTGAAGTCAAGAAAACTGATCATGGCATTCATTTATCCCAAGGCAAATATGTGACTGATCTATTGAGCAGAATTGGCATGCAGGATTGCAAACCCTCGCCGACACCTTTGTCCAGTTCAGAAACCCTTTCTTTGACAGAGGGTGAACTCCTGAATCAGGAAGACAGTACCAGTTACAGAAGTATAGTTGGTGCACTCCAATATTTAACCCTTACTCGTCCTGACATCTCCTTTGCAGTAAACAAAGTTTGTCAATTCTTGCATGCACCTACCACTGCCCACTGGACAGCAGCAAAACGTATCTTAAGGTATGTCAAGAACACAGTCAACATGGGTTTGTCCATCAATAGATCATCTTCTGCTTGTGTTAGTGCTTTCTCTGATGCTGATTGGGCTGGTTGCTTGGATGATCAACGGTCCACGGGGGGATTTGTCATTTTTCATGGACCTAATTTAATTTCTTGGTGTGCAAAGAAACAAGCTACTGTTTCTAGGTCTAGCACTGAAGCAGAGTATAAAGCATTGGCGAATGCTACAGCTGAAATCATTTGGGTTCAAGCCATACTAAAGGAGCTTGGAGTGTCCAAAACTCCAACACCCTGTCTTTGGTGTGATAACCTTGGTGCAACTTACTTGTCTGCTAACCCGGTTTTTCGCGCTAGGATTAAACACATTGAGATAGATTTTCACTTTGTCAGGGAAAGGGTTGCCAACAAAGAATTAGAAATCAGATTCATTTCTTCCAAAGATCAAATTGTAGATGGATTTACAAAGGCGCTACCTAGTAGAAGCTTTGAAGAATTTCGTCGTAATCTCAACCTAGTTCGGTTTTGATTATGGGGGAGTGTTAAACATATTTGTCACGTTACAATTATATTGTGTGCGCGCCCTTGTACTCTTAGAGATAGAGATAGAGTTAGTTTCAATTCTCTCTTATCTTTCTATCTCTTCTCCCTATTGTATCTCCTGGCTGTTCCAATAACCAACCTATGTAACGTCACGAGACGCCTCTCATTCATATCAATATAAATCACGCGGCTCTCCCTGTATGGAGAGTAGGAACGCTTCCACAATTTCCATAAGGTGGATAAACTTACAACCAAGAGTTTCAGGGTTCAAAACGCAGTGAACGCAATAAATAATTGCCCCGCTTCCGCTGCCTTCGTCATAAACTCCAAAGGAGCATAGACGTGAGGGGGAGTGTTGGAGTATAATGTCCGACCCTCTCTCATAGTTTGGGCTTTTAGATGAGTTGGCTGGAGCATGAATTCAATAGAGACTCTCATGCGTAAATCTGGACATCTAGTTCTAACTGATCGGTTCTTTGTTTTACTTTGTTGGATATGTTGGATTTATTCTTCCAATTTTCAACTTGTCGACGATGATGCCTAGATTTCTCGAGCGACCGCACAATGTGAGTCCTTTGCTCCAGAGGGAGTAAATTGAAGAAAACCACCACTTTGAAGGCTAGATTAGCAGAAAACATTATGTTACATTTTTTTTTGCAAAAAACACCACGTCTTGTGTAATTTTTCTTGCAAAAATCACTAATCGACGGATCTGGCTTTGTTAAGTGAGTTTATGACATGCGAGTCTTTTTTTTGCCTACGTGGCGTAACCAGCCGTCCCGATCGCTGTTACAGCGGTAGACGGTGCCGTTCGGGCCAAATCCATTTCCCGTGGTCGCCGGCCTGAGCCGGGTGGGATGGATGTCGCGTGGTCATCGGCTTGAGCCCGCCGCCTCGCCCGTGCTCTTGGATGGGCTCTGGGAGACGGCCGCCGGTGCCCGCGCGCAGTCACGGAGAACGAGGCCAGCGGCAGCCGGCTTTGCACCATCTCCAGCATGTCGTCCGGGAGCAACGTCGGGGACGACTTCAATCCCTCCGCCACTGCATCATCCTCAACCTCCAGCACCTAACTGAGGTGCGTGACGGCGGCCGTGGTGTGCTTCTTCCGCCGGCCCGCACCAGAGGGATGGGGATGGGTCCCCCAGATCTGGCGCCGGGCAGTGGGGGAAGACCAAGGGGACAGGGATCCGCCGTAACAGGCCTCTGGCCAGTCACGCCGTAACTGGCGCGCAGCCCACCGTTGGATCAGGGGGGGGGGGGGTTTCAGATTGAAAGCTGCAGCAGAAAGCACTGTAGATGGCACTGTAGCAACAACACTGCGAAAAGGGACACTGTAGGCAAAACACTGTAGATATGTACTGTTCACGAGGATCTGCTCCGTAGATTCTAGATCGGATGGTGTGAAGAGGGGGGCCAGTCACCGTACTGTTCACCGATGACTTGTGACTAGCAAGTCACTGGATCTCGTTCCAGACCAAGGCCACTCGGATCTGACGCCGTCCTCCACTTCACCGCACCCAGTGAGGCCGCGTCCCCGTCCACAAGCGCGCCCTCGAAGCAGTGGTGCGGGCTATGGTGCTCCTCGGGTGCCATGGACCTGCGTGCGTCCCCGAGCCCAGGTTCGAGTTCATGGGTGAGGAACAGAGCACGAACCACATATCGTTTTTCCTTTTCTTTTTTCTTCCAATCTTCCAATGACAAGCAGACACCACACGGCCACACATGATTATAACGTTCCCAGACGTTGCCGTTACAAGTGAGATGTTAAGCGGTGCCATATCAGCCTAACTGGCAGGCCCCAACTGTCGTAAACATGCTCAACCGAGCCTAATGTTATTTACAAAAAGATTACGCTAGATATGATGTTTTATGCAAAAGAATTGTATGTAGTGTTTTCTGGTAATCTAGCCTTTAAAACGGTGGTTTCCTGTAATTTACTCCTCCAGAGAAAGACCAAGATGGAATTTAACCTAAATTTGGAACGATCGCCACAGGAATATAAATTGTATGCAACAACCAAGTAAATGCAAATATAACACTGATATAGTTCGCTGAGTTCCTCAAATCAAATAAGTAATGTGTTCGCTGCCGCTGGTTGACACTCGATCCTGAATATTTTTATCATTTTGTCCGCCCCGAAATTTTCACTAGCTCAGCTCTCAATAGCTAAAATTTCATACTAATATTTTGCGTAAGTATTTTCTGGGTTGCCAGTTCCACTTGCTATACTTACGTGAAAAATTAGTCCTGCTCATACTAAAACTGTTTCTCACAATCTTACTAAGTGGTAAGTACACAGCTGAAAAAAAAGACCCCCCAACCCAGAAGATTTTGTACTAATGGTCATTTTGCAAGAATGCTGAGAGGATTTTGCAGTATGAAAATCCAAAACAAAAAGACCTAACAAAGCGGAAACCTATACATGAAAATCTGGATCAAATACAAAGAAAGTATAAAAAAATTACCAGCACCGGGCGGCGTGCTGTTTTTGCAATAATGCAGAGAAGATTTTGCAACAATGGTCATTTTCGCAATCTAGGGAAATTTTCGAGCAGATAAAGAGTACGGTTATTTACTATGCAGGAGCTCAAGTCTCGAGAGAGGATTTTCTAGCGGAGCCGGTTTCTACCGATGTCCTACTAGCTAATTAAAGTGTGCCATGTGTTCATGTACACATACCAGATACGAAGTATTTCATTCATTTCCTTTATCATAGAGAAACACTTACAATATACAGTCTGATCAGAAGCAATGCGTTATTGATCAGAAACACTTGCTTGCATATTGTCTCTGTAGAAAATGAATGTGTGAATAATTGTAATTGCAATGATGTTACTTGTGTTCACTGAATGATATACAGGGATGTATTAGGTTTGAGCCCAGCTCATATGGTGGACCTGGGTTTTGGTCATTTTAACTTGTCGGATATCTGGTTCATCCTGTGTATTGTTAAACATAAGGTGTGTGCAATATTGCTGGTTTAGTTGCAAGATTCTTACCGTGTTGTCCACTTATCATAGTGAGTAACATTTTTGTTTTGTGTTGGTTTATGCTAGTGACAAGGACAGTATGACTCCTAAGATTGGTAATTTGCGTCTGAAATTGGGCTTATTTGCATCTGATGAACAGTAAATAAAAAAACAGTAAAGAAATTTGAAAAATCCTTCAAAAATATCCGTTCCAAAACCGTACATGAGGTTTTCATCTCATACGGCTCCTCCCTTCTGTACATAATAGTACTAAGCGAAATAATCTATAGAATCAAAATAGAATTAGTCCCGTCTAATTATGAACCGAAAGGGGCTGGTATTTTTCCAAGAAATCTCTAGCCAACCTTCTCACAAGAGGTTTTTCTTAACACCAATGAATTCTATTAATGCTAGAGGAAAACGATAGCTCCAATAATTTCTTTGTTCTCAACGCCTCCTAGTTAGAGGAATTAACTACTTCAGCAATCTTTGATGGTTATAGGGGTATTCAAAGTACAAACCTGGTGGTTGTTTGTTATCCCAACCATTCTTTCCAGCCCTGATATTGAATTTTTTGGCATCAAAGATGCTCGGGTGCGCAAGGAGTGTGCAAATTTTTGTGATGTTTGAAACGTTCGAGGAGCTTTATGAAAAAAAGGGGTCCAAACAGTGTTCTTTTTCAAAGTTTCTTTCACAGCCAAAATTTGTTTTTTTGCCACGACCTCCATGAATGTCAAAACACCTGCATCTTGGATGTCAAAAAAATTCAGATTTGTTTTAAGTGTTTTGCTATTTTATTTGAATTTACTGTTTACATGATGCACCTGCACCGAATCGGCCGCACTCCTTACGCTCCTAAGACTGGTTAATTTAGCGAAATTTTGTCAATGTCTTCACTTTCCATTGCCCACCACCATCCTTTTCTAATTGGAACATCAGCCACATGACAAAAGTAGTTAGTAGTATTATTGTCCCTTTGAGAGAGAAGTTCATTTTCTTTGGTCAATCCAAAGAGGAGCCACAAAGTCAGCTAAAAACAAAACAAAATCAAATTTTGTGAGTTGTAACCAGCAAGCCATCAGCAGAGCATCCCATCGCATGGTTTCATAATGCGTAAATCAGATGACCACACAACCGAACACATGGCATGCAATCAGCACAAACGGGGACCTAAAGGCCGCTCCACCTATCTCTCCCAACAGCTGCTAATTTAGCCAGCGAAGCAGCCAACCAGACCAGCCAAGCATTGGCCGGCCGGCCAGAAGGACTAAAGCTACAAAACCTTTGTTTCCACGCCAAAGTCTCAAGTCTCTTACTTCAAGCACTACTATATATAACCCCCAAATGATCTCTCCCTCTTCATCCAAGATCACAAGCCCGACAACTTCTCCACCTCTCTCCCAGCACCAGAGTCATCTTTGCTACTAGTTCATTGCAGCAACGCCAGCCGAGGAAGCAAATGGCGGTTACTCTGAAGCTCAGGATCCTCGCCGTGGCGGCAGCCGCCGCCGTCATGGTCGGCACAGTCTCCGCGGCTGATGGACCCGCTCCCGCGCCTGCCTCTGGCGCGTCGGCTGCCGCGCCAGCTGTCGCCATGGCGTCCCTGACCGCGCTCGTCTTCGGCTACTTCTTCTGAGGCCATGTACTCGTGTGCATAATTATTTGGGATTCTTTTGGCTCTTATCGTGTTCATACATGATATGAGTACATGTTGTAAATTTACATGTTCTTTTTCCATTTTGTAATAGAAAAATTGTGGGTACATACATTTGTTTTTTGATAAAAGACGATTTTTATAATGCAAGATCAAAGAGATACAAACATACACCATGCATCTGCATGAATAGTATACACACAATCAACGTGTGCGCACAAACAAATGATCACACCAACCAATAACAAAGTCATATAAGACCGAAGCTATGTCTAAATAAAGGAGATTAAAAAAAGAAAGGAAAAAGGGCAACGATGATCCACGCTGAACAACTGCTGATCCAACAGGGATGATGCCAAGGCACACAATCCAGACGTAGACGCAACCACACCAAATTGAAACCATGCACAACCCAAGCAAACAACGCCAACAACTGTCTACGTAGCCAAGAACATTCATCGACACACCCGTGAAACAGTTCATAGATCAACTGGGAGAGAGAGGATGATACCGCCAAAATCCCACACGGGAGACGCACAGGCGATCCTACGCCTCCGTCACAAGCAGTGGCGGAGCTTGGACGAAAAAGTTGGACGGGCCAGACTAAAGAAGAGCACAAATTTCTTCAAATTCTGAATCATAAGGACATATTACAAGCACGGAGACCCAGGTCACAAGATTGAGCTGGCAGATATGTATATATTATATATATATATGTACCAAATTACTTCAGTTATATCATCTCTTTTCCTTTTAAACACCAAATCAATTCTTCTCCAAGTCCGATTTTCCTTTGCCCATGACTACCTATGTTGCAATTTGCATAAGATCAGGCTACTAATTATCATTGGTAATAGCAGACCTGATTACTGGATGTATGGAACTGAACAAATCAGACTATTGCTTATCAATTTAGGAATTTTGGGGAAGATTATTACCGCCCGTGTTGCCCTGCTGGTTGGTGCTATGTGGGAAGTGTGATGCGGCAGGGGCAGAACTATGGACTGTCGGACTGGGCAGCGGGCAGCGTACTCTGGTGGACGGTGCTCCCTGTCCATGGCCTCTACGTGCTGAGAGCCTGGCTGAGAGGATGGGGAATTGGAGGATGCGTGTGCCTGTGCTTGCCTGTGCTTGCGTGAGACGAAGAGGGTGGGGATAATGTGTCTGTTCGTGGGCTGGGCTAAGATGACACATGGGTAAAAAAAATGTTAAATTCCTGGGCGGGCCATAGCCCGGTTTGGCCCCTACAGAGCTCCGCCCCTGGTCACAAGTATACATTGGTGGTAAACCTCAGCAGACCATCAATGTATCTTCATGACCAAGACCTGCCGCCACTAGCTCTGTCGAGCATCCGGATCCATGGCCTGGCCATCCGCTCGGCCAACATCACTGTCACTGTTGCCACACACCGGTACATATGCTCGTGGTTCTAATAGGTCGACTCTTTGTTTTACTTTGTTGGATAGTTAATGAAGGTACCTAGATTTCTTGAGCAACCACACAATTTGAGACCCCTTCCAGAGGAAGACCAAGATGGAATTCAACCTGAATTTGGACCGATCACCAAAGAAATACAAATTGCATATAATTTTACAACCAAGTAAATGCAAATATAACACTGATATAGTACGCCGAGTTGCTCAAGTCAAATAAGTAATCTGTTAGCTGCCGCTGGTTGTTAGCTGTTTGCGACACTCGATCCTGAATATTTTTGTCATTTTTTCAACAGCTCAGCTCTCAGTATCTATTTTCATACAAAGTTTTTGCATAAGTGTTTTTTGGGTTGCCAACTCATAACTGTTGATCCTAAATTGTCACAGAAATGTTTCTTACTAAGAGCAAGTACAATAGAATGACGTAGGCGGGCTGTAAGCATTTAAATATTATATTTTGGATGAGTTGGAGGAGAGAGAGGAGAAGAGAGAAGGGAAGCGGGCTACTGATTAACAGCCGGCCACGGCACGCGTTCCTAGGCATGTTGTGAGAGAGTGATGTGAGCCATGTATCAAAAAAGTAGTACTACTCTATAAGCTTGACTATTGTACTTGCCCGCTATAAGCTTGACTATAAATGATGTGGCAAGACCATATAGCCAGCAGCTGGCTATACTATTAACTATGCTCTAAGTAGTACTCCCTCCGTTCTCAAAAGAAAGGCATATAACTTTTGGCTCAAGTCAAACGGTGCCAACCCCCAGGAATGAGCCATAGGTTCCACGTTTACCATCAAACCGTTGTGAACACTTCTAGTTCAAAGAGAAATCCATAATAAGGATTAAAAAAAGTCCAAAATACATCATGTCAAAGAAGTCTCAGTTATGAGTTGTAACCTGCCAGCAATCAGCAGTAGAGCATTCCATGGTTGTACTATAATGCCCAAACCAGCTCATCACACAACCAAACACATGGAATGCAATCAGCACAAACGGGGACCCAAAGGCCAGAACACAACAGCTGGCAACTGGCCAACCTCTCCACCTTCTGTCCAGACCAGCCAATGACACCCAGCACTGGCCAGCCGGCCTGAAGGGTTACAGCCAGAAACCTACATTTCCAAGCCAAGTCTGAAGTCTCTAACTCCAAGTACTACTATATATAAACCCCCCAAATGATCTCTCCTCCTCCACCCAAGATCACAAGCCTGACAATATCTCCAGCTCTCTTCCAGCACTAGAGTAATTAATCTTTGCTAGCTGCAGCAGCAACCTTCCACGACCAAGCAAATGGCGCCGACTCTGAAGCTCAGGATCCTCGCCGTGGCCGCGACCGCCACCGTCGTGGCATCGTCGCTGGTCGGCATGGCCTCCGCGGCTGACGGACCAGCCCCCACACCAGCCTCCGGCGCGTCGGTGACTGCCCCGGCTGTTGCCATGGCGTCCTTGACCGCCCTCGTCTTTGGCTACTTCTGAGGACATGGGCGATGACGTGCATCATGTCGCGCAATTATTTGGGATCTTTATTTGATTTTACTTGTGTTCATATAGGATATGAGTACATATTGTAAATGTATGTCCTTTTTTATTTGTAATAAAAGTTTAATTGGATACATACAATTTTTTATGAAGGCCGCTTTTTATAATCTACTGGCGTATTTATTTTTCCCAAAAAAATCCTAGAAAGAAGGCGCAACTTTTAGTGTTTGTTTCCTTTAATACCCTTATTACTTCATCATTACTGTTGCTGAACAGATCCCCACATTAATTACATGCTGTTACAACTCCTCTCATGATCGGCTCCACATTACCTCGCCTCCCAAGGAATCTTTTCCGAGGTGACAAGAGAGTATTTCCCAGGGTAAGTTGGGAAACTATTTTACCGTGGGCTCTTTTGGTTGGACCCGAAAATTTACACCTAAAGCATAGGAACAGAGGGAGTAACATCAAAGGGTTACAAACACAATAAGCACATACCCGTCCAGTTGCATGGTTTACCAGATGGGATGTCCCCATCAACTTTTATGATCAACACTTGCATCCTCTTCAACATTGGGAGCCCTTGGCTTGGGTGGAGACTATGGTTCAGGCCTAGGCCATAGGCTCAAGTATCTTTAAGTGCCACCAACTTCTTGCTTGCTTTAAACTCATTTCCTTTATAATGGGATCTCGTGTTTCCAAGGTATCTGTCGGAGGGGGCGAAAATCCAGGCTGCAGTGGCGTTTGAGCCATGTTTGGAAGTACTCCTAGAGGGTCATAGAGCCGTTGCGTGAGTGGGGACACACTCGCTTGGAGCGTCACCTCCTGCGGGCACAAAAGCACACCACCTCCTTCCCCGACAAAAGATGGGTTTCTCCTCCGAGTCCATGAGAGGTGATCTCCCGTCACTTGTTGCCTTTGCTATCGGCGGATGAAGCCCCCCTTGCGCCAAGGGTGAGTATTCCACGGGAGGTTGTGTCGATGAAAACAGTGCCTCTCTGAAGCCCTCCTCATTGAAGAGGCCCCTGCGGTGTTTCCTTGGGGTCTTCATTGGGCCAAGACACTGCATGTGCCAAGCAAGAGGACCACTCCTCCTCACACTACTCGCTCCTCCACCTGAACCCCCCTTTCTCCTAGGGATGAATGCTCGTGGTCGAGAAGAACGACGGGGAGGATGGACCGTAGACACAAATGGTGAGTCGAAGTTGAGGATCCACCGAGACTGCGTGTGGAGTGTGGCATCATATAGAAGACTCCCAAGAAGAACCAGCTCCACCTTCTCCCTCAACAATGATCTCCGCTCATCCACGACCTGGCCTCAACCTCGGGATCTGGGGTATCCAGAGTGGGAAGATCCTTCGTCCTTTTCTTCTATGGCCACATGAACCACTCAGAGTATATACATGAAAAGCCTATCCTATTTTTATTGGATTTTTTTGGCATGATCACAGAGCACTGCTCACGAAACAGAGATGAAACATTAGTAGATTGATTCTTTGGGACCCAGCAAGAGGGAGAACTCACCGCCGTTCTTCATCAAGATCATCACCACGACATTCCGCTTGACTATTTGTGGTAGTAGTTATGTGGTAAACCTCTCTCTTTGTTTTGTCATGTCTAGATCATATGAAATATTTATCATAATTATGATCACCTATGTAATTCTTGTGGTGGATCTTTTGATATAGATGAATAATTCCATTATAGTAGGTATATTAGATCCCCATTCGATTAGTCTAATCACTGAGCAGTTTAGATGAAAGAACAGTAGTGGGAAGAATGTGCATCAGATGGTATGGAGTCTGGACCACTATTTGCGAATTATTACTAATGACAAAATATAGATAAAATCTAGATTTGCCTCACTAATGGAGAAAATATTTGACGGGTTTAAGGTTCTTCCCATTGGCCACAAGATGAAAGTTACTTAGCATTTTTTTCTGCTAACAAAAAATGGCGTCCGCTCTGACCATTTCATTAAGGTAGGAAAATAACAAAACAGAGTACAAGAATTGTTTATGTGAAGCCAAGAAAAAATGAAAAGAAAAGAAGACATAAACCTTAAAGTACATAGCATTATTGTCCCCTTGATAGACATAAGTGCAGTAGGTCATTTTCTTTCACTAGTCCCATCTGGAGCAACAAAGTCAGTTAAATTTAAGACAAAAAACGAACCACAGTTTCCACATTTACCAGCAAATGGTTCCAAACACTTATAGTTGAAACATAAATCAATCTTAGAGAAACACATCATGTCAACTAAGTCTTTGTGAGTTAACTAAGCATTCCATGGTTTCATAATGCGAAAACCAGCTCACAACAGGCCGAAATCACTATTCTGACCTTGACAACAATCTTTGTCGCAAACTGAACCTGACATAGAAGTATTTCATGATCTGACCCTTTTAGCAACGCCACAGCCCGCGGTGTTTCCTCCCAACTTAGAAACGCCGAGCTAGCTAGCATTTCTGCCCTGGCCCACTGCCAGGCGGAGCACGCATTGCTCGCTGACGTGGTAGGCCAGAAACGTCGAGCTGGCCAGTGTTTTTGGAAACGCCGGGGTCCATGACATTTCTGGTCCAGATATTTTAGGTGGCCGTGGGGCTCTCATCCACCTCTCATCACACACTCTCTTCTCCCCCATTGGCCTATTCCGAGCTCTTGCCCTTTCTCCCCTTTGTGTCACTCTGCTACTTCTTGAGCTTGCGTTGATTTTTTCCTTGAAGAGAAAAGGGTGATGCAGAAAAGTAGAGATAAGTATTTCCCTCAGTTAAGAACCAAGGTATCAATCCAGTAGGAGGCACAAGCAAGTCTCCAATATATGCACCTGCACAAACTAACAAACACTTGCACACAACGCGAAAAAGGGGTTGTCAATCCCTTCACGGTCATAAACAAGAGTGAGATCTAATAGAGATAGGTATAAAAGATAAATAAAAGAGCAAAATAAAGTGCAGCAAGGTATTTTTGGGTTTTTTGGTTTATATATCTGAAAATATATGATGGAAAATAGGGGCCATAGGTTTCACTAGAAGCTTCTCTCTTGAATAAAGCATACGGTGGGTAAACAAATTACTGTTGAGCAATTGATAGAAAAGCGCAAAGTTATGACGATATCTAAGGCAATAAGCATGAATATAGGCATCACGTCCGTGACAAGTAGACCGACTCCTGCCTGAATCTACTACTATTACTCCACACATCGACCGACTCCTACCTGCATCTAGAGTATTAAGTTCATAAGAACAGAACAACGCTTTAAGTAAGATGATATGATGTAGAGGGATAAACTGAAGCAATATGATATAAACCCCATCTTTTTATCCTTGATGGCAACAATACAATACGTGCCTCGCTACCCCTTCTGTCACTGGGTGAAGACACCGTAGGATTGAACCCAAAACTAAGCACCTCTCCCATTGCAAGAAAAACCAATCTAGTTGGACAAACCAAACCGATAGCTCGAAGAGAAATACAAAGATATCTTAATCATGCATAAAAGAGTTCAGATAAGACTCAAATAATATTCATAGATAATCTGATCATAAATCCACAATTCATCGGATCTCAACAAACGCACCACAAAAGAAGATTACATCGAATAGATCTCCCAGAATCAAGGAGAACATTGTATTGAAGATCAAAGAGAGAGAAGAAGCCATCTAGCTACTAGCTATGGACCCGTAGGTTTGTGGTAAACTACTCACACATCATCGGAAGGGCAGCAAGGTTGGTGTAGAGGTCCTCCGTGATCGATTCCCCCTCCGGCGGAGTGCTGGAAAAGGCCCCAAGATGGGATCTCACGGGAACAGAAGCTTGCAGTGGCGGAAAAGTATTTTTGGTGTGCCCTCTGGTATAGGGGGGACATTTGAGGATTTATAGTGCTGGAGTTAGGGTTAGGAGGTCTACGAGGGGCCCACAAGCCCTGGGGCGCGCCCCTACGTCTTGTGGCCGCCTCGTAGGTCTTCTTGCCTCCTCACCAAGTCTCGTGGGTTTCATCTGGTCCAAGAAAAATCACCGTAAAGTTTTATTCAGTTTGGACTCCGTTTGATATTCCTTTTCTGTTAAAGTCAAAAACAAGGAAAAAGAAACTGGCACTGGGCACTAAGTTAATAAGTTAGCCCCAAAAATAATATAAAATAGCATATTAATGCATATAAAACATCCAAAACAAATAATATAATAGCATGGAACAATAAAAAATTATAGATACGTTGGAGACGTATCAAGCATCCCCAAGCTTAATTCCTGCTCGTCCTCTAGTAGGTAAATGATAAAAATAGAATTTTTGATGTGAAATGCTACCTAACATATTTATCAATGCAATTTTCTTTATTGTGGCATGAATATTCAGATCCATAAGATTTAAAACAAAATTTTAATATTACCATAAAAACAATAATACTTCAAGCATACTAATAAAGCAATCATGTCTTCTCAAAATAACAAGGCCAAAGAAAGTTATCCCTACAAAATCATATAGTTTGGCTATGCTCTATCTTCATCACACCAAATATTTCATCATGCACAACCCCGATGACAAGACAAGCAATTGTTTCATACTTTTAATGTTCTCAAGCATTTTCAAATTTCACGCAATACATGAGCGTGAGCCATGGATATAGCACTATAGGTGGAATAGAATATGGTGGAGGTTGTGAGGAGAAGACAAAAAGGAGAAAGTCTCACATGAACTAGGCAAATTAATGGGATATGGAGATGCCCCTCAATTGATATCGATGTAAGTGAGTAGGGATTGCCATGCAACAGATGCACTAGAGCTATAAGTGTATGAAAGCTCAAAAAGAAACTAAGTGGGTGTGCATCCAACTTGCTTGCTCACGAAGATCTAGGGCAATTTTTAGGAAGCCCATCATTGGAATATACAAGCCAAGTTCTATAATGAAAAAAATCCCACTAGTATATGAAAGTGACAAAATCGAAGACTCTCTATCATGAAGAACATGGTGCTACTTTGAAGCACAAGTGTGGAAAAGGGATAGTAACATTGTCCCTTCTCTCTTTTCTCTCATTTTTTTGTTTGGGCTCTTTGGTCTCTTTTATTTTTTTAAGTCCGGAGTCTCATCCCAACTTGTGAGGGAATCATAGCTTTCGTCATCCTTTCCTCACACGGGACAATGCTCTAATAATGATCATCACAATTTTATTTACTTACAACTCAAGAATTACAACTCGATACTAGAACAAAATATGACTCTATATGAATGCCTCCGGTGGTGTACCGGGATGTGCAGTGATCAAGAGTGACATGTATAAAAAATATGAACGTTGGCCAAGCCACAAATACTATGCCAACTACATGATCATGCAAAGCAATATGACAATGATGGTATGTGTCATAATAAACGGAACGGTGGAAGTTGCATGGCAATATATGTCAGAATGGCTATGGAAATGCCATAATAGGTAGGTATGGTGGCTGTTTTGAGGAAGGGTATATGGTGGGTTCAATGCACCGGCGAAAGTTGCGCGGTACTAGAGAGGCTAGCAATGGTGGAAGGGTGAGAGTGCATATAATCCATGGACTCAACATTAGTCATAAAGAACTCACATACTTATTGCAAAAATTTATTAGCCATCAAAGGAAAGTACTAATACGCATGCTCCTAGGGGTATAGATTGGTAGGAAAAGACCATCGCTCGTCCCCGACCGCCACTCATAAGGAAGTCAATCAAAAAATAAATTATGCTCCGACTTCATCACATAACTGTTCACCATACGTGCATGCTTCGGGAATCAAAAACTTTAACACAAGTATTTCTACCAATCCACAATTACTCACTAGCATGATTGTAATATCACCATCTTTATACCTCAAAACAAATGCAAGGAATCAAACTTCTCATATTATTCAATGCTCTTATATGAAAGTTTTTATTATATCCCTCTTGGATGCCCATCATATTAGGACTAAATTCATAACCTAAGAAAATTACCATGCTGTTTAAAGACTCTCAAAATAATATAAGTGAAGCATGAGAGTTCATCAATTTCTATAAAATAAAACCACCGCCGTGCTAAAAAAACATATAAGCGAAGCACTAGAGCAACTACCTAGCTCAAAAAATACAAGTGAAGCACATAGAGTATTCTAATAAATTCATGATTAATGTGTGTCCCTCTCAAAAGGTGTGTACAGAAAGGATGATTGTGGCAAACTAAAAAGCAAAGACTCATATCATACAAGACGCTCCAAGCAAAACACATATCATGTGGTGAATAAAAATATAGCCTCAAGTAAATTACCGATGGATTGAAGACAAAAGAGGGGATGCCATCCGGGGCATCCCCAAGATTAGATGCTTGGTTGTCCTTGAATATTACCTTGGGGTGCCTTGGGCATCCCCAATCTTAGGCTCTTGCCACTCCTTATTCCGTGATCCATCAAAACTTTACCCAAAACTTGAAAACTTCACAACACAAATCTCAACAGAAAACTCGTAAGATCCGTTAGTATAATAAAATAAATCACCACTTTAGGTACTATTGTGAACTCATTCCAAATTTATATTGGTGTTATATATACTGTATTCCAACTTCTCCATGGTTCATACCCCCCGATACTACCCATAGATTCATCAAAATAAGCAAACAACACATAGAAAACAGAATCTGTCAAAAACAGAACAGTCTGTAGTAATCTGGAAACTTTGTATACTTCTGTAACTCCAAAAATTCTGAAAAATTAGGAAACTCTAGTAAATTTGTATATCTATCTTGTGTAAAAAATTCAGATCAAAATAGCCCTTCTGTGAATTTCTAAAATTCTGGCAATGAGAGAAAATGTTTCTGTTTTTCAGCAAGATCAAATCAACTATCACCATAGACCATCCCAAAGGTCTTACTTGGCTCAAACACTAATTAAAACACCAAAACACAATTACTATAGAAGTAATAATGTGTATTTATTGAAAAACAGAAGCAAAAACAAAAAAGCACAAAATAAAAATTGGGTTGTCTCCCAACAAGCGCTATTGTTTAACGCCCCTATCTAGGCATATTGCATAGATCTAGGTATTATCATCTTTGGTATGCAATCATTTCCTAATCAAATCTTCCAAAACTTTTCTTAGCAAATCTTTCTTTTCATGTTCTTCCTTTCTAGCGGGAGAGCTTAAAGCATGGAAAGGACTCCGATTGGTGATTTTGACATTCATAATTTCATACTCAGGATATCACCAAAAATATCTTCATAAGGAACATGTAATTCATTCTTAATCGGTTTTCTAGATATATCTTCAATCCATTCTTTATCAAACCCTTCATCAGTTCCTTTAGTCACCCAATCAAATCTATCATAAGCATCAATGCATAAAGCTTGCATAATTTCCAGATAAGGGACTCTTTTTCTTCGATTGTCACTAAAAGCATCATAATCTTTAGATTCCAAACCACGTGATGTTTCTTTATCATAAAGAATCTCTTCTATTCGAGGATGCTCAACATTCATATTATAGAAAGAAAAAATTTCCCTAGCTTCTCGGACTACATAATCAAATTCATGCATAAGGATAATGGTAGCAAGTTTCTTAGCCTTGGGATCTACTCCCTCCGTTCCAAATTACTCGTCGTGGTTTTAGTTCAAATTTGAACTAAAACCACGACGAGTAATTTGGAACGGAGGGAGTAAGATATTGGGGAGTTCATAAAAAATCTTTTGTAAAGCAGGATGGATGTGTAAAAATTCTCTTTCAAATTTAAGCACAAGCATAGAAATAGCATCCGTATAGGAATCGGTACTATCAAGGATAGTTCCCTACTCACAGGCACAACTTCCGTGCAATCAAACAATTTTTGAATAACATTCTTTCCAATAATATTACCATCACCAACATAAAATATTTTTGTTTTAAGATTGGTGGGAGTGTTGGTTTCAGGAGGATCATGATTAAGAACAAGAGATTCAAATTTTTCCTCACGATTATTACTACTTTCTTCAATGAAAACCTCCCCAGATTCAGACATGATGGCAAAGCAAGCAATCTAGCACACAAGCAAACAAAAAGCAAACGAAAGACGAACGAAAGAAGGCGAAAGGGTGATGCACCAAAGTAGAGATAAGTATTTCCCTCAGTTAAGAACCAAGGTATCAATCCAGTAGGAGGCACAAGCAAGTCTCCAATATATGCACCTGCACAAACTAACAATCACTTGCACACAACGCGAAAAAGGGGTTGTCAATCTCTTCACGGTCACGAACAGGAGTGAGATCTAATAGAGATAGGTATAAAAGATAAATAAAAGAGAAAAATAAATTAAATATAAATAAAGTGCAGCAAGGTATTTTTGGGTTTTCTGGTTTATAGATCTAAAAATATATGATGGAAAATAGACCCGGGGGCCATAGGTTTCACTAGAGGCTTCTCTCTTGAACAAAGCATACGGTAGGTAAACAAATTACTGTTGAGCAATTGATAGAAAATCGCAAAGTTATGACGATATCTAAGGCAATGATCATGAATATAGGCATCACGTCCGTGACAAGTAGACCGACTCCTGCCTGCATCTACTACTATTACCCCACACATCGACCGACTCCTGCCTGCATCTAGAGTATTAAGTTCATAAGAATAGAGCAACGCTTTAAGTAAAATGATATGATGTAGAGGGATAAACTGAAGCAATATGATATAAACCCCATCTTTTTATCCTTGATGGCAACAATACAATACGTGCCTCGCTACCCCTTCTGTCACTGGGGGAGGACACCGCAAGATTGAACCCAAAACTAAGCACCTCTCCCATTGCAAGAAAAACCAATCTAGTTGGCCAAACCAAACCGATAGTTCGAAGAGAAATACAAAGATATCTTAATCATGCATAAAAGAGTTCAGAGAAGACTCAAATAATATTCATAGATAATCTGATCATAAATCCACAATTCATCGGATCTCAACAAACACACCGCAAAAGAAGATTACATCGAATAGATCTCCAAGATCATCGAGGAGAACATTGTATTGAAGATCCAAGAGAGAGAAGAAGCCATCTAGCTACTAGTTATGGATCCGTAGGTCTGTGGTAAACTACTCACACATCATCGGAAGGGCAGCAAGGTTGGTGTAGAGGTCCTCCGTGATCGATTCCCCCTCCAGCAGAGTGCCGAAAAAGGCCCCAAGATGGGATCTCACGGAACAGAAGCTTGCGGCGGCGGAAAAGAATTTTTGGTGTGCCCTCTAGTATAGGGGAATTATTTGAGGATTTATAGTGCTGGAGTTAGGGTTAGGAGGTCTACGAGGGGCCCACAAGCCCTGTGGGCGCGCCCCTATGGCTTGTGGCCGCCTCGTAGGTCTTCTGGCCTCCTCTCCAAGTCTCGTGGGTTTCTTCTGGTCCAAGAAAAATCACCTTTAAGTTTTATTCCATTTGGACTCCGTTTGATATTCCTTTTCTGTAAAAGTCAAAAAAAAAGGAAAAAACAGAAACTGGCACTGGGCACTAGGTTAATAAGTTAGTCCCAAAAATAATACTCCCTCCGTTCCTAAATATAGGGTGTATAGTTTTTGGCGCGGAAATTAAAGAGCTCACGTGGAGGGAAAATTTCTCAAGTTTTGGGCGGGATTACAACTTACTAATTGACATGAGAAAATAGAGGAGCTTGCCTGATATAAGGAAATTTAATCAAATCCCTAAAAAAATTATCCAAACGAGTGGTGCAACGCAATACACCTTATATTTCAGATTATTTCTCAAAAATCTATACACCTTATATCAAGGAACGGAGGGAGTATAAAATAGCATATTAATGCATATAAAACATCCAAAATAGATAATATAATAGCATGGAACAATAAAAAATTATAGATACGTTGTTGACATATCACCCTCACTTGGCCCTCTCAAATCCTTGCAAATCGATTGGGTTGGTCCGTGGATCCGGTGTCATTTCCGTTCCTTGAGGTAACCTCCTTCATCTCACAAATTTTTATTGGTTGGATTTGTCTTTTTGGATTGTTTTGTTCATGTGGTTCCTAACCCTAGTTTTGAACATGGTTCTATAATATATTGTTCTTGAGTATTGTTGTTCCAATAGTGTTGCATTGTGATGTTGGTGAACAAACCTTATTGTTTGGGTTATGCCTAATGTTAAGATTTAGGGTTAGCGTTAGGGTTTGGGTAATGCTTAATTTGGATGGACAAAGTTGTTTTTTTAGCAATGTGGTATATTTAGCATTGTTTATTTCTTGTACTTATGTTCCCCTTTTTTTAGATGGACAAGATTGTGAATATTCGTTATGTTGACAAAGAGGCATTCATGAATGTTGACATTGTTGACAAGTATGAGGAAGTGTTGATATTTCTTGAGAGTCCTAGTTATGAAGAGGTTGTGGAAGAAACACAGATAAGATTAAAGTGGGTGGATGCAAGTGACCAAGTTGAATTAGTAGGAAGATATGATGTTGGGTCAGCACACAAGTGTCGAATGAAGACAATGCCTATCAAGTCCAAATTGCATTGGGTTGCATATAAGGAGGTTGTTGCATTCTCGGCAGTCAAGTCACTCGAAGTGTTTGCAAGTAAGGTGGTCAAGGCTCCTCTCTTTCATGTTGACTTGAACCAAACCTTAGTAGATGATGTGAGCCCGACTAGTAGTGTGCCGCCTATTGTTGAGCATAAAGTTGAAGTGGAAGCCAATGAGTATCCCCAATATGAGTTCGGAGGTAGTGCACCGATCAATGATGATGGTCATGACTCCAACGAAGCGTGTGAGAGGCACCACAACATTGTTGGTGACGTAGAGGCTCAAGTAAGGCACAAGGACATGGATCCTGACATTATGTATCAGCGTGCTTGTGTGGATGACTCAGATGATGAAGGCCCGGTGAATAAGTTGGATGAGGATGGCTTCAATGAGAACGAGGTAGAGTGGTACACAAAAATCACCGGTAGGGATCATAAAGTTCCCTTGTTTTGTGATGTTAGCCTTGCAGATAAGGCTATAGTCGATGGTGGCATGAGCAAGACAATTGAGGCTAGACAGTTCCCAACTAGTACACCCAACGAGATTTCGATGTCTTACCTAAGGAAAGGTTTGATGTTCAAGCACATGCTAGAATTCAAGATGTGGTTGCGTGAGTATGCTGTCAAACACCACAGGCCTTTCTTAGTTGTTCAATCGGACTGCAACAAGCGATACACCGTGAAATGTGAGGTAGAAAGATGCAAATGGAAAGTCAATGGAAGACTCACGAAAGATGGTTGGTGGAAGATAACTAGTTGCAAAGCCACTCACCAATGCACACCGCTTACCGTAGAAGCACGGAAGACACACCGTCAATTAACCTTGGAATTCATCGGTTATAAATACCAGAAACATATAGCCGAGGATCCAACCATTAAAGTGAAGTTATTAATGAGTTGAGTTGAAGATAAGTTTCGATATAAGGTCAAGTACAGGAAGACATGGAAGGCTAATCAAGTCGCTCTTAGAATGTTGTATGGTGGATGGGAAGAGGCGTACAACATGCTACCCAGGTTGTTGGGATCGATGTCCTATAGAAACCCAGGAATGTACCACTATGTCCAAGATATTGAAGAAGTGTTCTGTCGAGCCTTTTGGATGTTTGGCCCATGCATTGCAGCTTTTGAGCATCGTCGTCCGGTTTTGTCTATAGATGGAATGTTCTTGACATGCAAATACAAGGGCACACTCATGATAGCAATGGCACATGATGCTAATGATCAGATGTTGCCTGTGGCATTTGCTTTGGTGTCCGTGGAGAACCAAGACAACTGGGAATGGATCATGATACTTGTGAGGAGCACGGTCATTCCTCCGAATAGGGAGGTATGCATCATATCCGATCGGCACCAAGGCATATTGAAGGCCGTTGATATTCACATTCCAGGGCATGCAAGGCTACACCACCGATGGTGTATGAGGCACTTCGTTGCAAATTTTACAGGGCTTGTAAGAACAAGGATCTTTGCAAGGATCTTAACTCTGCATGTGTATCCTTCGCCGTTGAGTCGTTCATGAAACGCTTGAACAAAATCTATGAGAAGGCAAACGAAGGTGGGAAAGAATTCCTAGAATGGAATATTGATGAGAGACACATGTGGTCACAGGCATGTGATGAAGGAGGCATGAGATATGGTGACATGACAAGCAATCTAGTTGACTGCTTCAACTTTGTCTTGAAGGGTGCCCGTCAGTTGCCGATGACGGCAATAGCGGAATATACCTTTTACAAGCTAAATGAGTATTTTCTAAAGCACTCCTATGAAATTGACAAGTTTATTGGTGATAGTGAGAAGCCTTCCAATGAGATTTATCCGAAGAAGGTTGCTGAGTGCCTAGAGTTTCAGAAAGACAAGTCAACCATCCAGTGAGCCACTTGTCCGCGAGACATAAGTCAAGGAGACATAGTACTAACAAGTCCGCTGAAGGAAATATGCCCTAGAGGCAATAATAAAGTTGTTATTTTATATTTCCTTATTCATGATAAAGGTTTATTATTCATGCTAGAATTGTATTGATCGGAAACTTAAATACATGTGTGAATACATAAACAAATACCGTGTCCCTAGTAAGCCTCTACTAGACTAGCTCGTTGATGAAAGATGGTTAAGGTTTCCTAACCATAAACATGTGTTGTCATTTGATAATTGGATCACATCATTAGGAAAATGATGTGATGGACAAGACCCATCCGTTAGCTTAGCATATTGATCGTTCAGTTTACTGCTATTGCTTTCTTAATGTCAAATACATATTCCTTCGACTATGAGATTATGCAACTCCCGGATACCGGAGGAATACCTTGTGTGCTATCAAACGTCACAACGTAACTAGGTGATCATAAAGATGCTCTACAGGTATCTCCAAATGTGTTTGTTGAGTTGGCATAGATCGAGATTAGGATTGGTCACTCCGAGTATCGGAGAGGTATCTCTGGGCCCTCTCGGTAATACACATCATAAGAAGCCTTGCAAGCAAAGTGACTAATGATTTAGTTGCAAGATGATGTATTACGGAATGAGTAAAGAGACTTGCCGGTAACGAGATTGAACTAGGTATGAAGATACCGGCGATCGAATCTCAGGCTAGTAACATACCGATGGACAAAGGGAATTATGTATGTCGTCATAAGGTTCGACCGATAAAGATCTTCGTAGAATATGTAGGAGCCAATATGGGCATCCAGGTTCCACTATAGGTTATTGATTGGAGAGGTGTCTCGGTCATGTCTACATAGTTCTCGAACCCGTAGGGTCCGCACGCTTAACGTTCGTTGACGATATAGAGTTACATGAGTTATATGATTTGGTGACCGAATGTTGTTCGGAGTCCCGGATGAGATCATGACATGACGAGGAGTCTTGAAATGGTCGAGAGGTAAAGATTGATATATAGGACGATGGTATTCAGACACCGGAATTGTTTTGGGATGCACCGGGTAGTCATCGGGTCACCGGAAGGGGTTCCGTACATCCCCGGTAGGTGTATGGGCCTAATGGGCCAAGGGGGGGACATACCAGCCCACAGGGGGCTGGTGGGCCCCTCTCCCTGGCCGGCCGGCCCTAGGGAAGGAAAGGGGGGAGGGCTAGCCCCTCCTGCCTTCCCCTTCTCATGGGAGAAAGGAAAAGGGGGGCGCCTCCCTCCCCTGCCTTTCCCCGCTCACCTAAAAAGGAAGGGGGGGGGGGGGGCACGGCTTGGGAGAGACCCCAAGTAGGATTCGGCCTACTTGGGGCGCCCCCTTGGCTGCTCCTCCCTCCCTCCCACCTATATATATGTGGGAGGGGGGCGCCTAGCACAACCACGACAATTGCTTAGCCGTGTGCGGCTCCCCCCTCCACAGTTTCGTCCCTCGGTCATATTTTTGTAGTGCTTAGGCGAAGCCCTGCGGAGATAGCTTCACCATCACCGTCACCACGCCGTCGTGCTGCCGGAAATCATCCACTTCTTCGTCGTCTTGCTGGATCAAGAAGGCGAGGACGTCACCGAGCTGAATGTGTGCTGAACGCGGAGGTGCCGTATGTTCGGTACTTGATCGGTTGGATCGCGAAGAAGTTCGACTACATCAACCGCGTTACTAAACGCTTCCGCTTACGGTCTACGGGGTACGTAGACACACTCTCCCCTCTCATTGCTAAGAATCTCCATGGATAGATCTTGCGTGTGCGTAGAATTTTTTTTGTTTTCCATTCAACGTTTCCCAACAGTTGCATCCGAGCCAGGTCTATGCATAGATGATATGCACGAGTAGAACACAAAGAGTTGTGGGCGGTGATATTCATACTGCTTACCACCAACGTCTTACTTTGATTCGGCGGTATTGTGGGATGAAGCGGCCCGGACCAACCTTACATATCCACGCACATGAGACCGGTTCCACCGACAGACATGCAACTAGTTTTGCATAAAGGTGGCTAGGAGTGTCTGTTTCTCCTACTTTAGCTGAATCGAATTTGACTATGGCCGGTCCTTGAAGAAGGTTAAAACAACAAACTTGATGAATCACCATTGTGGTTTTTGCGTAGGTAAGAACGGTTCTTGCTAGAAGCCCGTAGCAGCCACGTAAAACTTGCAACAACAAAGTAGAGGACGTCTAACTTGTTTTTGCAGGGTATGTTGATGTGATATGGTCAAGATATGATATGATATATGTTGATGTATGAGATGATTATGTTTTGTAATATCGACAACCGGCAGGAGCCTTAGGGTTGTCTCTTTATTGTATGAAGTGCAAGCGCCATGTAATTGCTTTAGTTTATCACTATGCGTTAGCGATAGTTGTAGAAGCAATAGTCGGCAAGACAACCCCGACGCAATGATGGAGATCAAGGTGTCGAGCCGGTGACGATGGAGATCATGATGATGCTTTGGAGATGGAGATCAAAAGCACAAGATGATGATGGCCATATCATGTCACATATTTTGATTGCATGTGATGTTTATCCTTTATGCATCTTATTTTGCTTAGAACGGCGGTAGCATTATAAGATGATCCCTTCACTAAATTTCAAGATAAAAGTGTTCTCCCCGAGTATGCACCGTTGCCAAAGTTCATCGTTTCGAAGCACCTCGTGATGATTGGGTGTGATAGACTCTATGTTCACATACAACGGGTGTAAGACAGTTTTGCTCATGCAGAATACTTGGGTTAAACTTGACGAGCCTAGCATGTACAGACATGGTCTCGGAACACTGGAGACCAAAAGGTCGAAGGTGAGTCATATAGTAGATATGATCAAGCTAGAGATGTTCACCATTGATGACTACCCCATCTCACGTGATGATCGGACATGGGTTAGTTGATTTGGATCACGTATCACTTAGATAACTTGAGGGATGTTTATTTAAGTGGGAGTTCATTAGTAATTTGATTAATTGAACTTAATTTATCATGAAATTAGTCTTATAGTTTTGCATATCTATGTTGTAGATCAATGGCCCGAGCTACCGTTCCCCTGAATTTTAATGCGTTCCTAGAGAAAGCTAAATTGAAAGATGATGGTAGCAACTACACGGGCTGGGTCCGTAACTTGAGGATTATCCTCATTGCTGCACAGAAGAGTTATGTCCTTGATGTACCGCTAGGTGAAAGACCTACTACAGGAGCTGAAGCAGATGTTATGAACGTCTGGCAAGCTTGATCTGATGACTACTCGATAGTTCAGTGTGCCATGCTTTACGGCTTAGAACCAGGACTTCAAAGACGTTTTGAACATCATGGAGCATATGAGATGTTCCAAGAGTTGAAGTTAATATTTCAAGCAAATGCCCGGGTTGAGAGATATGAAGTCTCCAACAAGTTCTATAGCTGCAAGATGGAGGAGAACCGTTCTGTCAGTGAACACATACTCAAAATGTCTGGGTATCATAACCACTTGACTCAGCTGGGAGTTGATCTTCCAGTTGATAGTGTTATTGACAGAGTTCTTCAATCACTACCACCAAGCTACAAAGGCTTTGTGATGAACTATAATATGCAAGGGATGAATAAAACGATTCCTGAGCTCTTTGCAATGCTTAAGGCCGCGGAGGTAGAAATCAAGAAGGAGAATCAAGTGTTGATGGTTAACAAGACCACTAGTTTCAAGAAAAAAGGGCAAGGGAAAGAAAGAGAACTTCAAGAAGAATGGCAAGCAAGTTGCCACTCCCTGGAAGAAGCCCAAAGTTGGACCCAAGCCTGAAACTGAGTGCTTCTACTGCAAAGGGAATGGTCACTGGAAGCGGAACTACCCCAAATACTTGGCGGATAAGAAGGATGGCAAAGTGAACAAAGGTATATTTGATATACATGTTATTGATGTGTACCTTACTAATGCTCGTAGCAGCACCTGGGTATTTGATACTGGTTCGATTGCTCATATTTGTAACTCGAAATAGGAGCTGCGGAATAAACGAAGATTGGCTAAGGACGAGGTGACGATGCGCGTCGGAAATGGTTCCAAGGTCGATGTGATCGCCGTCGGCACGCTACCTCTACATCTACCTTCGGGATTAGTTTTAGACCTCAATAATTGTTATTCGGTGCCCGCGTTGAGCATGAACATTATATCTGGATCTTGTTTATTGCGAGACGGTTATTCATTTAAATCGGAGAATAATGGTTGTTCTATTTATGTGAGTAATATCTTTTGTGGTCATGCACCCTTGATGAGTGGTCTATTCTTGTTGAATATCAATCGTAGTGATACACATATTCATAATATTGATGCCAAAAGATGCAAAGTTGATAATGATAGTGCAACATACTTGTGGCACTGCCGTTTAGGTCATATTGGTGTAAAGCGCATGAAGAAACTCCATGCAGATGGACTTTTGGAATCCCTTGATTATGAATCATTTGATACTTGCGAACCATGCCTCATGGGCAAGATGACTAAAACGCCGTTCTCTGGAACAATGGAGCGAGCTAATGACTTAATGGAAATAATACATACCGATGTATGCGATCCGATGAGTGTTGAGGCACGCGGCGGGTATCGTTATTTTCTGACCTTCACAGATGATTTAAGTAGGTATGGGTATATCTACTTAATGAAACACAAGTCTGAAACATTTGAAAAGTTCAAAAAATTTCAGAGTGAAGTGGAGAATCATCGTAACAAGAAAATAAATTTTCTACGATCTGATCGTGGAGGCGAATATTTGAGTTACGAGTTTGGCCTTCATTAAAAACAATGTGGAATTATTTCACAACTCACGCCACCTGGAACACCACAGCGTAATGGTGTGTCCGAACGTCGTAACCGTACTTTATTAGATATGGTGCATTCTATGATGTCTCTTACCGATTTACCACTATCGTTTTGGGGTTATGCATTAGAGATAGCCGCATTCACGTTAAATAGGGCACCGTCTAAATCAATTGAGACGACACCGTATGAACTGTGGTTTGGCAAGAAACCTAAGCTATCATTTCTTAAAGTTTGGGGTTGCGACACTTATGTTAAAAGGCTTCATCCTGATAAGCTCGAACCCAAATTGGAGAAGTGCTTCTTCATAGGATACCCTAAGGAAACAATTGGGTACACCTTCTACCACAGATCCGAAGGCAAGATCTTTGTTGCCAAGAATGGAACCTTTCTAGAGAAGGAGTTTCTCTCGAAAGAAGTGAGTGGGAGGAAAGTAGAACTTGATGAGGTCATTGTACCTTCTCTCGAATTGGAAAGTAGCATATCACAGAAAACCATTCCCGTGATGCCTACACCAACTAGAGAGGAAGCAAATGATAATGATCATGAAACTTCAGATCGAGTTACTACTGAACCTCGTAGCTCGACCAGAGCACGATCCACACTAGAGTGGTACGGTAATCCTATTCTGGAAGTCATGTTATTAGACCAAGGCGAGCCTACGAACTATGAAGAAGCTATGATGAGCCCAGATTCCAATAAATGGCTTGAGGCCATGAAATCTGAGATATGATCCATGTATGAGAACAAAGTGTGGACTTTGGTGGACTTGCCCGATGATCGGCAAGCCATTGAGAATAAATGGATCTTCAAGAAGAAGACTGACGATGATGGTAATGTTACTCTCTACAAAGCTTGACTTGTCGCGAAAGGTTTTCGACAAGTTCAAGGAGTTGACTACTGATGTCTACTATGCAACATTATTCTTGTAGACTCGTGTTGGGCCTCCAAGCGCAGAGTTTTGTAGGACAGTAGCAATTTTCCCTCAAGTGGATGACCTAAGGTTTATCAATCCGTGGGAGGTGTAGGATGAAGATGGTTTCTCTCAAACAACCAAGCAACCAAATAACAAAAAGTCTCTTGTGTCCCCAACACACCGAATACAATGGTAATTTGTATAGGTCCACTAGCTCGGCGAAGAGATGGTGATAAAAGTGTAGTAATGATAGTAGATATTGATTTTTGTAATAGGAACAATAAAAAAACAACAAGGTAGCAAGTAACAAAAGTGATCACAAACGGTATTGCAATGCTTGAAAATGAGGCCTAGGGTCCGTACTTTCGCTAGTGCAATCTCTCAACAATGCTAATATAATTGGATCATATAACCATGCCTCAACGTGCGATGAAGAATCACTCCAAAGTTCCTATTTAGCGGAGAACATAAGAAGAAATTGTTTGTAGGGTATGAAACCACCTCAAAGCTATTCTTTCCGATCAATCTATCCTAGAGTTCGTACTAAAATAACACCAAGCTATTCTTTCCGATCGATCTAACCAAGAGTTCGTACTAAAATAATGTGACGCCCCCGGCCCGATCGCGCGCTAATCATACACGCAAATGCACACGATCAAGCCTAAGGACTCACGGGAAGATATCACAACACAACTCTAAAACATAAATAAAGTCATACAAGCTTTATATTACAAGCCAGGGGCCTCGAGGGCTCGAATACATAAGCTTACGAACAAGCGTCAGCGGAAGCATCAGATATCTGAGTACAGATATGAAATAGAAACAGAAAGGCCTTTAGAAAGGCGGGGCAAAATAAAACACTACGATCGAAAGGCGAAGGCCTCCTGCCTGGGACCCTCCGATCCTACTCCTGGTCGTCAGTCAACTCATAGTAGTATCCATCCTCGGGGTAGTAGTAGCGATCGTCGGCGGGGGTAGCTGTCTCAGCGACTCCGTCATCTGGTCACGACGAACTGATATGCGGGAAAAGGAAAGAAAAGCAACCGTGAGTACTCTGAAGTACTCAGCAAGCAAGGATCTACACTACATATGCAACATTATCAAAGGGAGGCTGTATATGTGGACTGGGCAGCAGAAATGCCAGAATAGAGAGAAGGCCTAGTCCTATCGAAGACTAGCATCTTTAGCGGTCTTGCAGCAATAGAAGAGAGTAGAACAATACCATATAATGTAGCAGTAATAATATCAACCTCACCCAGAGATCCTTTCTCGACTCCCTGCGAGAAAGCAATCCCAGAGCCATAAAGTCATCAACCTCGTCCTGAGATCCCTTCTCGACTCCCTGCGAGAAGCAATCCCAGGGCCACATATCCAGGTATCATCACGGGTATCCAGTTCTAGTTGTATCGATCGGGATACAACTCCGAGTGTCCTTTACCGTAGGACCGGCTATCGATAGAAGTGTTCTTCCCTGCAGGGGTGCACCAACTTACCCAACACGCTCGATTAACTTCGGCCGGACATACTTTCCTGGGTCATGCCCGGCCTCGGCCAAACGACACATCGCAACCCTACCTACAGCTCAGCAGAGAGGTCCCCGTCGGTCTACATCCTAAGCGCTCAGAGGTCTTGGGCCATCGCCCTGTGCACTCCGAGTCGTTGCGTGCAGGGGGAAGCCAGGCACCAGGGAGGCGCCGGTCCGTCCCGGCCGCAAGGCTGAACTACACGTCTGACAGAGCTTTCGGCTGATGCTACGATGCAGAACGCCCATACTATGCCCACGTGATGGTTAGTGCTATCAGACCAGAGGCCTGGTCGGATCAAATATCCAAATCGTTAATGGACTAGGGCTTGCGGAAACGAGCAGAGACTCACGAAAGATGTGACCCCGTCGCCCCGTCTCGAGGACTTGCGGCAAGGGTTAAGAATGCCCGGCCGCGCCTCGTATTCACCACTCGGGCACCACACTGGCAACCCGCCTTCACATCACACGCGGGTACCCCTCAGGGTCGACCCGCCTTTCCAAGTAACATTGTAAAGTCCAAGTATCCGTGTGTCCATAACATCAGGGAATCCGAGGTATCACCCTCATTGAATTCCCACTCGATGTATCCGTCAAGGTGAACTCGGAGGAATCACCCTCACTGGGTCCACACTTGAGGTGTTGTACGACAGCGTCGTTATCGGAAGCGGTGAAGGGGGAATCACCCTCGATGACCATGACCGAATAGCTACTCTACAGAGTTAACATCAGGAGTGCTATAAGAGGTTTCACCCTCGGCACTCGATAGTAACGCTGCAGTGTCGTTACAACTAAGGGGGGTGATGTGCGGTGTCGGGTCCTGGTCTTCAATCCCATTGATCGGGTCTTCTGACGATCCAGCGCGGCAGTCGGGGTAGGTGGGGTCACTGATAGGTGTCTACCCAGCCTAGACTAAACAGTTTAGGATATGCAGGTAATTATCAACAGCAGGTTACAATGAACAGGCTATGCATCAGAATAGGTAAAGCAGCAGCAGCAGCAGCAATTCTAATGCAAGCATGAGAAATAGAATGGGCGATATCGGGATGATCAAAAGGGGGGGCTTGCCTGGTTGCTCGGCGGCAAGGGCAAGGTCGTCTATGGTGTCTTCGGGATCCGGAGCTGCGTCGGTCTCGGGGACGATGTCGGGGTCGGGGGCTATCGAGAGAGAAGAGGGGGAGGAAACAGTATAAATATAGAGCAAACATGAGCATGACAAATACGATACACGGTGCTAGGGGTAGTCTAACGTAGCATCACACGTAACAGACGGAGCGGGAGAATATCTGACGATATTTCCCAGGTCTTTGGAATTATCGGACAGAGGATAAGAGGGGAACGGTTGCAAGTTCGGATAGTTAGGGACGCGTGACGGACGAACGGACCGCGCATTCAGATTCGTCTCGTCGTTCTGAGCAACTTTCATGTACAAAGTTTTTCGATCTGAGTTACGGATTATTTTATATGATTTTCTAAGGCTTTTATTAATTTTCTAAATTTATTTTTATTATTTAAATTAATCATTATCCAGAATAGTGCTCGCTGATGTCAGCATGACATCATGCTGATGTCAGCAAGGTTAATTAGGTTAACTAATTAATTAGCTCTAATTAACCAGGGTTACTTAAGTTAATTAACATTTAATTAATCTAATTAATCAAATTAGACTAATCTAAACAGTGTTAATTAACTAATTAATTATTTATTTTAATTATATTGTTTATTATTATTTATTTTAATTAACAGGCAGGGCTGTGGGCCCCACTGGTCAGTGGACCAGGGCCGGACATGTCCGGAGCATGCCCGTTTGGGACCGGACATGTCCGGTGCCCAAATGGCACGCGCGGGCGTGGGCGGGCGAGGCCGCGGCAGCGCGCGGCAGTGCGCGCGGGGCCGGAGCGGCAGGGGGGGTGGCGGCGCGCGGCGCAGGTGGCGGGGCCGGAGCGCGCGGGCGCGGGTCGGACGATGGCGGGGCGAGCAACATGCGAAGGCGGGCGCGCGGGGACGGTGCGGTAGGGCGGCGAGGGAGTGGCGCAGGGGAGGAGGCGACGGGGATGGGCGAGGCCGTGCGCGAGCGATGGGGAGAGAGAGCGCGGTGAGCGCGCGACGGGAGCGCGGCTCCGGCGCGGGACAGAGAGGGAGGGGGAGACGGACGGGGCTCACAGGGGCCGGACGGAAGGGCAGCGGGTCTCGGTGGCCGGGGCGAGAGGCGACAGTGAGGTCGATGCGGCGGCGGAGGGGCACGCCGGCGGCGGTGACGGCACGCGCGCCGGGCGTCAAGGGCGTCGGGGTCGAGAAGGCCGTCGGAGAGGGGAGGGCGAGGCAGTCCGGCGGGGAGGCGGCGGCGAGTACGGGCGGGGCGGCGTCGGGGACTGTCGCCGGCGTCGGGGGGGGGGGGGGGGGCGATGGGGTCAGGCCCTCTCGATCCAGATCCAGAGAGCGGGGAAGGGAAGCGAGGGGAGTGGGGTGTCGGGGAGGGGTTAGGGTTTCCTGGGGTGGGGGATAAGGGAGGCCGGTTGGGCCAGAGGGGGAGCTGGGCCGGTCGGGCCAGCTGGGCTGGGGCCCAGTTGGGCCAGAGGGGGGGGGGGTTCCCCTTTTCTTCTTCTGTTTCTTTTCTTTTATCTTGGCCTTTTTCTTTTATTCATTTTCCTTTTCAGTTTAGTAAATAGCTAGGCCTCAAAATGGTTTTTTGTAAAACATGGGACTTAGTTCATAAATACCAGTGCATTAAACCCTAACACCTAAATTAGTTTGGACAAAATATAATTTCATATTTATTTTAGATTTAATAAATGGTTATTAAATATTATCTTTATCCACTGTTGTGAGTTGTTCGAGTCACTTTTCCAATTCCAATGATGTTGGTTTCAATTTTAGAATAGCCTCTGGAATATTTGTATTTATCTGACATTTTAGTTTATGTGTTTGAAACACTTTTATTTTCCACTTTCATTTAAATTTATTTTGACTTAGGAGTTGAAAAGCAATATGATGTTAAAGATGACTATGCATTGTTAATCACGATGACATGGCATAATCAAAAGGGTGATACTGTAGTTAACCACTGGGTTTTTTACAAATCTCCTCTACTACAAGAATTCTCGTCCCGAAATTAAGAAGTAGAAGGAAAAAGTTCGGGGTATTCCGCACGAAGATTATCCTCGCGTTCCCAAGTGGCTTCATCTTCATGATTTGACCACTGTACTTTGAGGAACTTGGTAACCTTCTGACGGGTCCGACGTTCAGCTTCATCGAGAGCGGATCGGATGCCCTTATAAGATAGGTCATCTTGCAATTCGAGCATCTCTTGATCCACTGCTCGGTGTGGAGATTCCTTGAGCATTTTCGAAGTTGCGACACATGGAAACGTCGTGGATATGAGAGAATTGCGGCGGCAATTCCAATTTATATGCCACTTGACCACGCTCTAGCAATAATGCGGAAAGGACCATGTAGCGCGGACTAACTTGCCCTTGATTCCAAAACGGTGAGTGCCCTTCATGGTGTGACACGAAGATAAGCTTGATCACCAGGTTATAAGTCAAACCCCATCGTTTGCGATCATAGTTGCTCTTCTGACTGCCTGAGCCGCCTTGAATTTTCTCGGAAATACGGACTTGTTCTTCGGCGTGTCGAATAATATCCGGACCAACGAAGGTCGTTCCCCATTTTCTGACCAATTCAGAGGGGTTCGACACTTACGTCCATAGAGAACTTCAAAGGGGGCCATTTCAGACTGGCTTGATAGCTGTTGTTATAAGAGAACTCAGCATATGGAAGAGATTCTTCCCACTTCTTGCCGAAAAATAACACAAGCTCGCAGCATGTCTTCAAGCACTTGATTGACCGTTCGACTTGGCCTTGAGACTGAGGGTGATAAGCTGAACTCCAGGTGATATGAGTTCCCATAGCTTTTTGGAAACTTTCCCAGAACTTTAGGGTGAAAAGACCGCCACGGTCCGAACTGATCTCCTTCGGAATACCGTGGAGTGTACAATTCTGGAGATATACAACTCTGCTAACTGACTAGCAGTGATCGTCTCCTTGACAGGCAGAAAGTGTGCAACTTTGAGAGTTGGTCACCACAAGAAGCATCGTGACCCTTCTGTGACCTGGGAAGTCCTGTAACGAAATCCATCTGAACCTTATCCCATTTCCATAGAGGATAGGCAACGGTTGCAGAATTCCATCTGGTTTCTGATGTTCTGCTTTAACGCGACGACACACATCACATTCAGCACCATAACGAGCAATGTCCTGCTTCATTCTGGACCACCAGTACCTTTGACGGAGATCACGATACATTTTGTGTGCTACCCGGATGAATAGACACGGGTATCATGTGCCTCCTTCATAACCTTGTCAGTCATAAGCTCAAAGCGAGGTACTACAATGCGGTTTCTGAAATACAAGGTTCCATCTTCAGACAGCGAGAAATCCCTGTACTTTTCAAGGTGAAGATCTTTCTTCATCAGATCAACTTCAGCATCCTTAGCTTGCGCAGTCTTAACATTTTTCTCAAGGTCTGGTTCAACAACCAAGGTTTTAGGTATCCTTGAGGAACTATCTCGAGATTTAGCTTTCGAAGCTCTTCATACAGTGGTTGCTGTAGCTGAACCTCAAGTTCGCAGCAATAGGATTTGCGGCTCAACGCATCAGCCATTACATTAGCCTTGCCAGGGGTATGAAATACCCAAATCATAGTCTGCAATGGTCTCCATCCATCTTTGCTGACGGGTTCAAGATGGCTGGGTGAACAAGTACTTCAGACTTTATGATCCGTGTATATCTCGCAACATTACCGAGGAGGTAAGTCGCCACAACTGCAATGCATAGATCACAGCCGCTAGTTCTAGATCATGTACCGATATTCTCTTCATGCGGTCGCAACTGACAGAGCCATAGGCAATCACTTTACGCTCTTGCATTAGGACACAGCCTAATCCTTCACGGGATGCATCACAATAAATCACAAAGTCTTTGCGGGTACTGGAGGAGAAAGTACTGGGGCATTGTAACGATTGACATCTGCCCCAGTGGATAAAGAATGTACTCTGGATTTATCCTCTCGAACAGCTGGTAGCTGCGTCGCAGGGTGTGGTGGAAAACAACGATCCATCTGAACAGAGGGAACTCATGATTGTCAAATGACAAGGAGAAGTATAACCGATCTCGGAGAGAAAGTTAAACAAAACAATGGAAAGGAAAATGATTATCAGACTAATCACAATGTCGGAAATCGCACAGATATCCAGCTCTCCGGGTGGACAGAATTACGAGATCCTAAGTGTCGGCGTTAGTAAACTTTAGTTAACCCGAAAGGAAGAAATCAGAGTCCCAGAGTAAAGATGAGGATAAAAGATACTAATACCTCCCAATTGGCGACGTGGGCCCGTAAGCCACACAGCCAAGTTAGTAAAACAGTTTTCGGTTACTAGACTCAACTTCGGCCAAGGAGTTGGAAAGGGGGGCTCCTACAGGCAGTCGGCTCTGATACCAACTTGTGACGCCCCCGGCCCGATCGCGCGCTAATCATACCCGCAAATGCACACAATCAAGCCTAAGGACTCACGGGAAGATATCACAACACAACTCTAAAACATAAATAAGTCATACAAGCTTTATATTCAAGCCAGGGGCCTCGAGGCTCGAATACATAAGCTTGCGAACAAGCGTCAGCGGAAGCATCAGATATCTGAGTACAGATATGAAATAGAAACAGAAGGGCCTTTAGAAAGGCGGGGCAAAATAAACACTACGATCGAGGCGAAGGCCTCCTGCCTGGACCCTCCATCCTACTCCTGGTCGTCAGTCAACTCGTAGTAGTATCCATCCTCGGGGTAGTAGTAGCGATCGTCGGCGGGGGTAGCTGTCTCAGCGACTCCGTCATCTGGTCACGACGAACTGATATGGGGGAAAAGAAAGAAAAGCAACTGTGAGTACTCTGAATACTCACACAAGGATCTACACTACATATGCAACATTATCAAAGGGAGGCTGTATATGTGGACTGGGCACAGAAATGCCAGAAAGAGAGAAGGCCTAGTCCTATCGAAGACTAGCATCTTCAGCGGTCTTGCAGCAATAGAAGAGAGTAGAACAATACCATATAATGTAGCAGTAATAATTCAACCTCACCCAGAGATCCTTTCTCGACTCCCTGCGAGAAAGCATCCCAGCCATAAAGTCATCAACCTCGTCCTGAGATCCCTTCCTGACTCCCTGCGGAAGCAATCCCAGGGCCACATATCCAGGTATCATCACGGGTATCCATTTTCTAGTTGTATCGATCGGGATACAACTCCGAGTGTCCTTTACCGTAGGCCGGCTATCGATAGAAGTGTTCTTCCCTGCAGGGGTGCACCAACTTACCCAACACGCTGATTAACTTCGCCGGACAAACTTTCCTGGTCATGCCCGCCTCGGCTAAACGACACATCGCAACCCTACCTACAGCTCAGCAGAGAGGTCCCCGTCGGTCTACATCCTAAGCGCTCAGAGGTCTTGGGCCATCGCCCTGTCACTCCGAGTCGTTGCGTGCAGGGAAGCCAGGCACCAGGGGGGCGCCGGTCCGTCCCGGCCGCAAGGCTGAACTAGACGTCTGACAAGCTTTCGGCTGATGCTACGATGCAGAACGCCCATACTATGCCCACGTGATGGTTAGTGCTATCAGACCAGAGGCCTGCTCGGATCAAATATCCAAATCGTTAATGGACTAGGGCTTGCGGAAACGAGCAGAGACTCACGAAAGATGTGACCCCGTCGCCCCGTCTCGAGGACTTGCGGCAAGGGTTAAGAATGCCCACCGCACCTCGTATTCACCACTCGGCACTACACTGGCACCCGCCTTCACATCACACGCGGGTACCCCTCAGGGTCGACCCGCCTTTCCAAGTAACATTGTAAAGTCCAAGTATCCGTGTGTCCATAACATCAGGGAATCCGAGGTATCACCCTCATTGAATTCCCTCGATGTATCCGTCAAGGTGAACTCGGAGGAATCACCCTCACTGGTTCCACACTTGAGTGTTTGTATGACACGTCGTATCGGAAGCGGTGAAGGGGAGAATCACCCTCGTGACCACGACCGAATAGCTACTCTACAGAGTTAACATCAGGAGTGCTATAAGAGGTGGGGGATAAGGGAGGCCGGTTGGGCCAGAGGGGGAGCTGGGCCGGTCGGGCCAGCTGGGCTGGGGCCCAGTTGGGCCAGAGGGGGGGGGGGTTTCTCCTTTTTCTTCTTCTGTTTCTTTTTCTTTTATCTTTTGCCTTTTTCTTTTATTCATTTTCTCTTTTCAGTTTAGTAAATAGCTAGGCCTCAAAATGGTTTTTTGGATTGACATCTGCCCCAGTGGATAAAGAATGTACTCTGGATGTATCCCTGCTCGAACAGCTGGTAGCTGCGTCCAGGGTGTGGTGGACAAACGATCCATCTGAGACAGAGGGAACTCATGATTGTCAAATGACAGGAGAAGTATAACCGATCTCGAGAGAAAAAGTTAAACAAACAATGGAAAGGAAAATGATTATCAACTAATCAGATCAATGTCAGGGAAATCGCACAATATCCAGCTCTCCGGGTGGACGAGAATTCGAGATCCTAAGTGTCGGCGTTAGTAAACTTTAGTTAACCCGAAAGGAAGAGAGATCAGAGTCCCAGAGTAAAGATGAGAATAAAAGATACTAATACCTCCAATTGGCGACGTGGGCCCGTAAGCCACACAGCCAAGTTAGTAAAACAGTTTTCGGTTACTAGACTCAACTTCGGCCAAGGAGTTGGAAAGGGGGGCTCCTACACCAGTCGGCTCTGATACCAACTTGTACGCCCCCGCCCGATCGCCGCTAATCATACACGCAAATGCACACATCAAGCCTAAGGACTCACGGGAAGATATCACAACACAACTCTAAAACATAAATAAAGTCATACAAGCTTTATATTACAGCCGGGGCCTCGAGGGCTCGAATACATAAGCTGCAACAAGCGTCAGCGGAAGCATCAGATATCTGAGTACGATATGAAATAGAAACAGAAAGGCCTTTAGAAAGGCGGGGCAAATAAAACACTACGATCGAAAGGCGAAGGCCTCCTGCCTGGGACCCTCGATCTACTCCTGGTCGTCAGTCAACTCGTATAGTATCCATCCCGGGGTAGTAGTAGCGATCGTCGGCGGGGTAGCTGTCTCAGCGACTCCGTCATCTGGTCACGACGAACTGATAGGGGGGAAAAGGAAAGAAAAGCAACTGTGAGTACTCTAGTACTCACAAGCAAGGATCTACACTACATTGCAACATTATCAAAGGGAGGCTGTATATGTGGACTGGGCAGCAGAAATGCCAGAATAGAAGAAGGCCTAGTCCTATCGAAGACTAGCATCTTCAGCGGTTCTTGCAGCAATAGAAGAGAGTAGAACAATACCATATAATGTCAGTATTAATATCAACCTCACCCAGAGATCCTTTCTCGACTCCCTGCAGAAAGCAATCCCAGAGCCATAAAGTCATCAACCTCTCGTCCTGAGATCCCTTCTCGACTCCCTGCGAGAAGCAATCCGGGCCACATATCCAGGTATCATCACGGGTATCCAGTTCTAGTTGTATCGATCGGGATACAACTCCGAGTGTCCTTACCGTAGGACCGGCTATCGATAGAAGTGTTCTTCCCGCAGGGGTGCACCAACTTACCCAACACGCTCGATTACTTACTTCGGCCGGACAAACTTTCCTGGGTCGCCCGGCCCGGCTAAACGACACATCGCAACCCTACCTACGCTCAGCAGAAGGTCCCCGTCGGTCTACTCCTAAGCGCCAGAGGTCTTGGGCCATCGCCCTGTGCACTCCGAGTCGTTGCGTGCAGGGGGAAGCCAGGCACCAGGGGGCGCCGGTCCGTCCCGCCGCAAGCTTACTAGGAGGGGGGGGGGGTTCTCCTTTTTCTTCTTCTGTTTCTTTTTCTTTTATCTTTTGCCTTTTTCTTTTATTCATTTTCTCTTTTCAGTTTAGTAAATAGCTAGGCCTCAAAATGGTTTTTTGTAAAACATGGGACTTAGTTCATAAATACCAGTGCATTAAACCCTAACACCTAAAATTAGTTTGGACAAAATATAATTTCATATTTATTTTAGATTTAATAAATGGTTATTAAATATTATCTTTATCCACTGTTTGAGGTTGTTCGAGTCACTTTTCCAATTCCAATGATGTTGGTTTCAATTTTAGAATAGCCTCTGGAATATTTGTTATTTATCTGACATTTTAGTTTATGTGTTTGAACAACTTTTATTTTCCACTTTCATTTAAATTTGAATTTTGACTTAGGAGTTGAAAAGCAATATGATGTTAAAGATGACTATGCATTGTTAATCACGATGACATGGCATAATCAAAAGGGTGATTACTGTAGTTAACCACTGGGGGTGTTACAAATCTCCTCTACTAACAAGAATTCTCGTCCCGAGAATTAAGAAGTAGAAGGAAAAAGTTCGGGGTATTCCGCACGAAGATTATCCTCGCGTTCCCAAGTGGCTTCATCTTCAGTATGATTTGACCACTGTACTTTGAGGAACTTGGTAACCTTCTGACGGGTCCGACGTTCAGCTTCATCGAGAATGCGGATCGGATGCTCCTTATAAGATAGGTCATCTTGCAATTCGAGCATCTCGTGATCCACTGCTCGGTGTGGAGATTCCTTGAAGCATTTTCGAAGTTGCGACACATGGAAGACGTCGTGGATATGAGAGAATTGCGGCGGCAATTCCAATTTATATGCCACTTGACCACGTCTAGCAATAATGCGGAAAGGACCAATGTAGCGCGGAGCTAACTTGCCCTTGATTCCAAAACGGTGAGTGCCCTTCATAGGTGTGACACGAAGATAAGCTTGATCACCAGGTTGATAAGTCAAACCCCATCGTTTGCGATCATAGTTGCTCTTCTGACGGTCCTGAGCCGCCTTGAGATTTTCTCGGACAATACGGACTTGTTCTTCGGCGTGTCGAATAATATCCGGACCAACGAGAGGTCGTTCCCCAGTTTCTGACCAATTCAGAGGGGTTCGACACTTACGTCCATAGAGAACTTCAAAGGGGGCCATTTTCAGACTGGCTTGATAGCTGTTGTTATAAGAGAACTCAGCATATGGAAGAGATTCTTCCCACTTCTTGCCGAAAGAAATAACACAAGCTCGCAGCATGTCTTCAAGCACTTGATTGACTCGTTCGACTTGGCCTTGAGACTGAGGGTGATAAGCTGAACTCCAGGTGATATGAGTTCCCATAGCTTTTTGGAAACTTTCCCAGAACTTTGAGGTGAAAAGACCGCCACGGTCCGAACTGATCTCCTTCGGAATACCGTGGAGTGATACAATTCTGGAGATATACAACTCTGCTAACTGACTAGCAGTGATCGTCTCCTTGACAGGCAGAAAGTGTGCAACTTTAGAGAGTTGGTCGACGACGACAAGAATAGCATCGTGACCCTTCTGTGACCTGGGAAGTCCTGTAACGAAATCCATCTGAACCTTATCCCATTTCCATAGAGGAATAGGCAACGGTTGCAGAATTCCATCTGGTTTCTGATGTTCTGCTTTAACGCGACGACACACATCACATTCAGCAACATAACGAGCAATGTCCTGCTTCATTCTGGACCACCAGTACCTTTGACGGAGATCACGATACATTTTGGTGCTACCCGGATGAATAGACAACGGGGTATCATGTGCCTCCTTCATAACCTTGTCAGTCATAAGCTCAAAGCGAGGTACTACAATGCGGTTTCTGAAATACAAGGTTCCATCTTCAGACAGCGAGAAATCCCTGTACTTTTCAAGGTGAAGATCTTTCTTCATCAGATCAACTTCAGCATCCTTAGCTTGCGCAGTCTTAACAGTTTTCTCAAGGTCTGGTTCAACAACCAAGGTTTTTAGGTATCCTTGAGGAACTATCTCGAGATTTAGCTTTCGAAGCTCTTCATACAGAAGTGGTTGCTGTAGCTGAACCTCAAGTTCGCAGCAATAGGATTTGCGGCTCAACGCATCAGCCATTACATTAGCCTTGCCAGGGGTATAAGAAATACCCAAATCATAGTCTGCAATGGTCTCCATCCATCTTTGCTGACGGAGGTTCAGAGATGGCTGGGTGAACAAGTACTTCAGACTTTTATGATCCGTGTATATCTCGCAACGATTACCGAGGAGGTAATGTCGCCACAACTGCAATGCATAGATCACAGCCGCTAGTTCTAGATCATGTACCGGATAATTCTCTTCATGCGGTCGCAACTGACGAGAGCCATAGGCAATCACTTTACGCTCTTGCATTAGGACACAGCCTAATCCTTCACGGGATGCATCACAATAAATCACAAAGTCTTTGCGGGTATCTGGAGGAGAAAGTACTGGGGCATTGTAACGGATTGACATCTGCCCCAGTGGATAAAGAATGTACTCTGGATGTATCCCTGCTCGAACAGCTGGTAGCTGCGTCGCAGGGTGTGGTGGAAACAAACGATCCATCTGAGACAGAGGGAACTCATGATTGTCAAATGACAAGGAGAAGTATAACCGATCTCGGAGAGAAAAGTTAAACAAAACAATGGAAAGGAAAATGATTATCAGACTAATCAGATCAATGTCAGGGAAATCGCACAGATATCCAGCTCTCCGGGTGGACGAGAATTACGAGATCCTAAGTGTCGGCGTTAGTAAACTTTAGTTAACCCGAAAGGAAGAGAGATCAGAGTCCCAGAGTAAAGATGAGGAATAAAAGATACTAATACCTCCCAATTGGCGACGTGGGCCCGTAAGCCACACAGCCAAGTTAGTAAAACAGTTTTCGGTTACTAGACTCAACTTCGGCCAAGGAGTTGGAAAGGGGGGCTCCTACAGGCAGTCGGCTCTGATACCAACTTGTGACGCCCCCGGCCCGATCGCGCGCTAATCATACACGCAAATGCACACAATCAAGCCTAAGGACTCACGGGAAGATATCACAACACAACTCTAAAACATAAATAAAGTCATACAAGCTTTATATTACAAGCCAGGGGCCTCGAGGGCTCGAATACATAAGCTTGCGAACAAGCGTCAGCGGAAGCATCAGATATCTGAGTACAGATATGAAATAGAAACAGAAAGGCCTTTAGAAAGGCGGGGCAAAATAAAACACTACGATCGAAAGGCGAAGGCCTCCTGCCTGGGACCCTCCGATCCTACTCCTGGTCGTCAGTCAACTCGTAGTAGTATCCATCCTCGGGGTAGTAGTAGCGATCGTCGGCGGGGGTAGCTGTCTCAGCGACTCCGTCATCTGGTCACGACGAACTGATATGGGGGAAAAGGAAAGAAAAGCAACTGTGAGTACTCTGAAGTACTCAGCAAGCAAGGATCTACACTACATATGCAACATTATCAAAGGGAGGCTGTATATGTGGACTGGGCAGCAGAAATGCCAGAATAGAGAGAAGGCCTAGTCCTATCGAAGACTAGCATCTTCAGCGGTCTTGCAGCAATAGAAGAGAGTAGAACAATACCATATAATGTAGCAGTAATAATATCAACCTCACCCAGAGATCCTTTCTCGACTCCCTGCGAGAAAGCAATCCCAGAGCCATAAAGTCATCAACCTCGTCCTGAGATCCCTTCTCGACTCCCTGCGAGAAGCAATCCCAGGGCCACATATCCAGGTATCATCACGGGTATCCAGTTCTAGTTGTATCGATCGGGATACAACTCCGAGTGTCCTTTACCGTAGGACCGGCTATCGATAGAAGTGTTCTTCCCTGCAGGGGTGCACCAACTTACCCAACACGCTCGATTAACTTCGGCCGGACAAACTTTCCTGGGTCATGCCCGGCCTCGGCTAAACGACACATCGCAACCCTACCTACAGCTCAGCAGAGAGGTCCCCGTCGGTCTACATCCTAAGCGCTCAGAGGTCTTGGGCCATCGCCCTGTGCACTCCGAGTCGTTGCGTGCAGGGGGAAGCCAGGCACCAGGGGGGCGCCGGTCCGTCCCGGCCGCAAGGCTGAACTAGACGTCTGACAGAGCTTTCGGCTGATGCTACGATGCAGAACGCCCATACTATGCCCACGTGATGGTTAGTGCTATCAGACCAGAGGCCTGCTCGGATCAAATATCCAAATCGTTAATGGACTAGGGCTTGCGGAAACGAGCAGAGACTCACGAAAGATGTGACCCCGTCGCCCCGTCTCGAGGACTTGCGGCAAGGGTTAAGAATGCCCGACCGCACCTCGTATTCACCACTCGGGCACTACACTGGCAACCCGCCTTCACATCACACGCGGGTACCCCTCAGGGTCGACCCGCCTTTCCAAGTAACATTGTAAAGTCCAAGTATCCGTGTGTCCATAACATCAGGGAATCCGAGGTATCACCCTCATTGAATTCCCACTCGATGTATCCGTCAAGGTGAACTCGGAGGAATCACCCTCACTGGGTCCACACTTGAGGTGTTGTATGACAGCGTCGTTATCGGAAGCGGTGAAGGGGGAATCACCCTCGATGACCACGACCGAATAGCTACTCTACAGAGTTAACATCAGGAGTGCTATAAGAGGTTTCACCCTCGGCACTCGATAGTAACGCTGCAGTGTCGTTACAACTAAGGGGGGTGATGTGCGGTGTCGGGTCCTGGTCTTCAATCCCATTGATCGGGTCTTCTGACGATCCAGCGCGGCAGTCGGGGTAGGTGGGGTCACTGATAGGTCTCTACCCAGCCTAGACTAAACAGTTTAGGATATGCAGGTAATTATCAACAGCAGGTTACAATGAACAGGCTATGCATCAGAATAGGTAAAGCAGCAGCAGCAGCAGCAGCAGCAGCAATTCTAATGCAAGCATGAGAAATAGAATGGGCGATATCGGGATGATCAAAAGGGGGGGCTTGCCTGGTTGCTCGGCGGCAAGGGCAAGGTCGTCTATGGTGTCTTCGGGATCCGGAGCTGCGTCGGTCTCGGGGACGACGTCGGGGTCGGGGGCTATCGAGAGAGAAGAGGGGGAGGAAACAGTATAAATATAGAGCAAACATGAGCATGACAAATACGATACACGGTGCTAGGGGTAGTCTAACGCAGCATCACACGTAACAGACGGAGCGGGAGAATATCTGACGATATTTCCCGGGTCTTTGGAATTATCGGACAGAGGATAAGAGGGGAACGGTTGCAAGTTCGGATAGTTAGGGACGCGTGACGGACGAACGGACCGCGTATTCAGATTCGTCTCGTCGTTCTGAGCAACTTTCATGTACAAAGTTTTTCGATCTGAGTTACGGATTATTTTATATGATTTTCTAAAGCTTTTATTAATTTTCTGAATTTATTTTTTATTATTTAAATTAATCATTATCCAGAATAGTGCTCGCTGATGTCAGCATGACATCATGCTGATGTCAGCAAGGTTAATTAGGTTAACTAATTAATTAGCTCTAATTAACCAGGGTTACTTAAGTTAATTAACATTTAATTAATCTAATTAGACTAATCTAAACAGTGTTAATTAACTAATTAATTATTTATTTTAATTATATTGTTTATTATTATTTATTTTAATTAACAGGCAGGGCTGTGGGCCCCACTGGTCAGTGGACCAGGGCCGGACATGTCCGGAGCATGCCCGTTTGGGACCGGACATGTCCGGTGCCCAAATGGCACGCGCGGGCGCGGGCGGGCGAGGCCGCGGCAGCGTGCGGCAGTGCGCGCGGGGCCGGAGCGGCAGGGGGGGTGGCGGCACGCGGCGCAGGTGGCGGGGCCGGAGTGCGCGGGCGCGGGTCGGACGATGGCGGGGCGAGCAACATGCGAAGGCGGGCGCGCGGGGACGGTGCGGTAGGGCGGCGAGGGAGTGGCGCAGGGGAGGAGGCGACGGGGATGGGCGAGGCCGTGCGCGAGCGATGGGGAGAGAGAGCGCGGTGAGCGCGCGACGGGAGCGCGGCTCCGGCGCGGGACAGAGAGGGAGGGGGAGACGGACGGGGCTCACAAGGGCCGGACGGGAAGGGGCAGCGGGCTCGGGGTGGCCGGGGCGAGGAGGCGACAGTGAGGTCGATGCGGCGGAGGGGCGACGCCGGCGGCGGTGACGGGCACGCGGCGCCGGGCGTCAAGGGCGTCGGGGTCGAGGAGGCCGTCGGGGAGGAGGAGGAGGGCGAGAGGCAGTCCGGCGGGGAGGCGGCGGCGAGTACGGGGGGGGCGGTCGGGGACGGCGCGGCGTGGGGGGGGGGGGGGGGGGGGCGATGGGGTCAGGCCCCTTCGATCCAGATCCAGAGAGCGGGGGAAGGGAGAGGAGGGGAGTGGGGTGTCGGGAGGGGTTAGGGTTTCCTGGGGTGGGGGATAAGGGAGGCCGGTTGGGCCAGAGGGGAGCTGGGCCGGTCGGGCCAGCTGGCTGGGGCCAGTTGGGCCAGAGGGGGGGGTTTCTCCTTTTTCTTCTGTTTCTTTTTCTTTTATCTTTTGCCCTTTTTTTATTCATTTTCTCTTTTCAGTTTAGTAAAAGCTAGGCCTCAAAATGGTTTTTTGTAAAACATGGGATCTAGTTCATAAATACCAGTGCATAAACCTAACACCTAAAATTAGTTTGGACAAAATATAATTTCATATTATTTTAGATTTAATAAATGGTTATTTAAATATTATCTTTATCCACTGTTTGAGGTTGTTCGAGTCACTTTTCCAATTCCAATGATGTTGGTTTCAATTTTAGAATAGCCTCTGGAATATTTGTTATTTATCTGACATTTTAGTTTATGTGTTTGAACAACTTTTATTTTCCACTTTCATTTAAATTTGAATTTTGACTTAGGAGTTGAAAAGCAATATGATGTTAAAGATGACTATGCATTGTTAATCACGATGACATGGCATAATCAAAAGGGTGATTACTGTAGTTAACCACTGGGGGTGTTACAAATAACACCATATGATACACATCAACCAACTCTAATGTCACCTAGGTACTCCAATGTCACCGCGAGTATCCAGGAGTTGATTATACGATATGCATCAAACAATTTCAGATTCATAATACTCAATCCAACACAAAGAACCTCAAAGAGTGCCCCAAGATTTCTACCGAAGAAACAAAGACGAGAACGTGCATCAACTCCTATGCATAGATGACCCCAATGTCACTTCGGGAATCCGCGAGTTGAGTGCCAAAACACACATCAAGTGTATCAATATGATACCCCATTGTCACCACGGGTATTCATAGCAATACATACATCAAGTGTTCTCAAATCCATAAAAGTATTCAATCCGATAAACAAAATCTCAAAGGGAAAACTCAATTCACAACAACATAGAGAGGGGAAAACACCATATGATCCAACTATATTAACAAAGCCTGCGATACATCAAGATCGTGACATCTCAAGAACACGAGAGAGAGAGAGAGAGAGAGATTAAACACATAGCTACTGGTACAAACCCTCAGCCCCGAGTGTGGACTACTCCCTCCTCATCATGGTAGCCGCCGGGATGATCAAGATGGCCACCGGTGATGATTTCCCCCTCCGGCGGAGTGCCGAAACGGGGTCTAGATTGGTTTTTCGTGGCTACAGAGGCTTACGGCGGCGGAACTTCTGATCTAGGGTTACCCCGAGGGTTTTTGGAATATTTGGCAATTTATAGGGCGAAGAGGCGGTGCGGGAGGCTACCGAGGTGGGCACAACCCACCAGGGCACACATGGGCCCCGAGGCGCGCCCAGGTGGGTTGTGCCCCCCTCGGGGCACCCCTCTGGTACTTCTTTGGCCCAAGTTGTGTCTTCTGGTCCATAAAAATTCTCCAAAAAGTTTGGCTGCGTTTGGACTCCGTTTGGTATTGATTGTCTGCGATGTAAAAAACAAGCAAAAAACAGCAACTGGCACTGGACACTATGTCAATAGGTTAGTCCCAAAAAATGATATAAAGTTGCTATAAAATGATTGTAAAACATCCAAGAATGATAATATAACAGCATGAATACTTCATAAATTATAGATACGTTGGAGACATATCAGCATACCCAAGCTTAGTTCCTACTCGTCCTCGAGTAGGTAAATGATAAAAGAAATAATTTATGAAGTGTGAATGCTAGCAAAGTGCATAAGTTTGATCAATGATAATTTCTATCACTTTTCCTAGCATCATAACAACAATTCTTTCTCATAAAACTTCTCATGTTAAAGTAGCAACCAATTCACATGTTAAGGTTCAAACAATGAATTCTCTTGAAACTCAACAACCTATATTCTTAGTCACCAAACAATTGCAATTCAACTTATTCAACAGACTCTAAGTAAGAGCTCCACATACTCAATCATCATATAGTCTTCTATGATTGCTAGTACTCAAAGCATATTCTTAGAACAAATGACATGCATCAAACACAGAGAAAGATAGGGGCTTAATATTTCCCCTCCCAACTCATTTATCATAGAGATAATTGTCAACAATAACAAATCATGATCAAATATATTTGACTGGTCATATGTGCCTAGATCTTTCCCCACCACATGATGCTTGCCAACTAGAGAATAATTGTGGTTGAAATGAGAATGCATTCTATTGACTCTTGCATAAAAGTAAATACTGAAAAGTAAAAGATAGGCCCTTCGCAGAGGGAAGCAGAGGTTGTCATGCACTTTTTATTTGGATGCCCAAGCTCTTAATGCAAAGGAACGTCATGTTATATTGCCCCGTATGATAGCAACCTTTATTATGCAGTCCGTCGCTTTTATTACTTTGCCATCACAAGTTCGTACAACGCTCAATTTTCCCTTACAATAAAAGATCAAACATATTTAGGAGCAATTTTTATTGCTTTATGCACCGATGACAACTTACTTGAAGGATCTTATTCAATCCATAGGTAGGTATGGTGGACACTCATGGCAAGAAACTAGGTTTAAGGGTTTTTGGATGCACAAGTAGTATCTCTACTTAGTACGAATTTTTGGCTAGCAAAAGATCCTAGGCAAACACCACATGTTGGAGGATCCATGACAATATTACTTCTATGCAAATATACCCAAACATAACTCATTATGTTGTCTTCCTTGTCCAACTTCAACTAATTTGCTCAAGTTTGAAAATAATTAATGGGTATTCACAATCATAGAAGATGTCCACGATAATATATTTCTATGTGAAAGTTCTCTTCCTTATACTAATCATTCATGAATTGCTTGTATGACCAATATTGTGATTGTCAAGCTTCAAAAGATTTCACTTTCTAAACCCAATGTGAAGCTACCACTAGGCATGATATGAACATATAATTTCAACTTCATGATATTCAATTCATTCAACAATTTACTCATAGGATATTAGTGAAGCACAAGAGTAAATGACAAACTACTCCAAAAAGATATAAGTGAAGATCAAGTGAGTACTTAAGTAAATGGGTGGCTATTTGAGGACTCTCTCTTATTTAAAACTTTCAGATCTAAGTATTTTATTAAAACAGCAAGCAAAACAAAACAAAATGATATTCCAAGAATAGCATAACTCATGTGAAGAAGTAAAAACTTAGGCTCAACCGATACTAACCGATAATTGTTGAAGAAGAAAGGTGGGATGCCCACCGGGGCATCCCCAAGCTTAGATGCTTGAGACTTCTTGAAATATTATCTTGGGATGCCTTGGGCATCCCCAAGCTTGAGCTTTTGTGTCTCCTTAATTCCTCTCATATCACGGTTTCCCTAATTCTTAAAAACTTCATCCACACAAAACACAACAAGAACTCGTGAGATAAGTTAGTATAAATCAATGCAAAAACCTTATCATTCCCTACTGTAGCAAATCACTAAAATTATTATTTAACATTGCATACTAAATGTCTCTGCATATTTAATACTTCCATCCTAAAATAGAATCATTAAACAAGTAAACAATGCAAACATAACAGCAATCTGTCTAAACAGGATAGTCTGTAAAGAGTGCAATTGTACTCACACTTACCTAACTCCAAAAATTCTGAAAATTTAGCACACTGTAGAAAATTTATCAGGTCTTATTGTGCAAAAAGTTTCAACATTTTATCACATTACGAATTTTCTCGGGAATTTTTACAACAGCGCTAAACTTTCTGTTTTGAAACAGCAACAAATAGACTTGCAAAATAAGCATGGTAAAGGCTATCCTTGACATTTTTATTGAAGTAAGAGATGAAAAACATTATTATAAATAACAGCAAGCGAATTCTAATATAATAATATGACGCTCCAAGAAAAACACATATCATGTGATGAATGAAAATGTAGCTCCAAGTGAGGTTACCGATAATGTTGGAGACGAAAGAGGGGATGCCTTCCGGGGCATCCCCAAGCTTAGTTGCTTGGATATTCCTTAAATATTACCTTGGGGGGTGCCTTGGGCAGACCCAAGCTTAGGGTCTTGTCACTCCTTATTCTCCTCATATCGATATCTCACCCAAAACTTGAAAACTTCAATCACACAAAACTTAACGGAACTTCGTGAGATGGGTTAGTATGATAAAGACAAATCATTCACTTTGGTACTGTCAAAGACAAGATTCATAATTGTTCTCACACAATGCCTACTGTACTCTACAATTTCCACAATTTATATTAAGCAATATAAGTCATAGAAACCATAAAACAAGCAAACTATGCATTGAAAACAGAATCTGTCAAAAACAGAACAGTACGTAAAGATCTGAATTAAGGTCATACTTCTGTAACTCAAAATCTTATGAAAATTTAGGAAAATGTAGGAAATTTTTATATCAAACAACTGTAAAAAATTCAGAGTTTTTCGAGCTCCTGTGAATTTTAACAATTCTGGTACTGGGCGCAAAAGTTTCTGTTTTTGCACAGAATCAAGTCAACTATCATCCACACTATCTCAAAGGCTTTACTTGGCACTTTATTGAAATAAAAGCTATAAAACATGATTACTACAGTATCCTAATCATGTGAACACACAAAAACAGTATGGGTAAATGTTGGGTTGTCTCCCAATAAGCACTTTTCTTTAATGCCTTTTAGCTAGGCATGATGATTTCAATAATACTCACATGAAAGATAAGAATTGAAACATAACAAATCCACTTTCATCAATATAATCATCATAAATAGGAGGCATGCAATCATCATAATAATTTTTCTCATCAAAACTTGGGGGAGTAAAAATATCATCTTCATCAAACATAGCATCCCCAAGCTTATGGCTTTGCATATCATTAGCATCATGGATATTTAAAGAATTCATACTAACAACATTGCAATCATGCTCATCATTCATGCCAAACATTTTATTGAATTCTTCTTCTATCAATTGAGCACAATTTTCCTTTCCATCATTTTCAAGAAAGACATGATAAAGACGAATAATATGAGGCCACCTCAATTCCATTTTTTTGTAGTTTTCTTTTATAAACCAAACTAGTGATAAAACAAGAAACTAAAAGATTCAATTGCAAGATCTAAAGATATACCTTCAAGCACTCACTTCCCCGGCAACGGCGCCAGAAAAGAGCTTCATGTCTACTACGCAACTTTATTCTTGTAGACTCGTGTTGGGCCTCCAAGCGCAGAGTTTTGTAGGACAGTAGCAATTTTCCCTCAAGTGGATGACCTAAGGTTTATCAATCCGTGGGAGGTGTAGGATGAAGATGGTCTCTCTCAAACAACCCTGCAACCAAATAACAAAAAGTCCCTTGTGTCCCCAACACACCAAATACAACGGTAATTTGTATAGGTGCACTAGTTCGGCGAAGAGATGGTGATAAAAGGGTAGTAATGATAGTAGATATTGATTTTTGTAATAGGAACAATAAAAAAACAGCAAGGTAGCAAGTAACAAAAGTGAGCACAAACGGTATTGCAATGCTTGAAAATGAGGCCTAGGGTCCGTACTTTCGCTAGTGCAATCTCTCAACAATGCTAATATAATTGGATCATATAACCATCCCTCAACGTGCGATGAAGAATCACTCCAAAGTTCCTATTTAGCGGAGAACATAAGAAGAAATTGTTTGTAGGGTACGAAACCACCTCAAAGCTGTTCTTTCCGATCAATATATCCTAGAGTTCGTACTAAAATAACACCAAGCTATTCCTTCCGATCGATCTAACCAAGAGTTCGTACTAAAATAACACCATATGATACACATCAACCAACTCTAATGTCACCTAGATACTCCAATGTCACCGTGAGTATCCGTGAGTTGATTATACGATATGCATCAAACAATTTCAGATTCATAATACTCAATCCAACACAAAGAACCTCAAAGAGTGCCCCAAGATTTCTACCGAAGAAACAAAGACGAGAACGTGCATCAACCCCCATGCATAGATTACCCCAATGTCACCTCGGGAATCCACGAGTTGAGTGCCAAAACACACATCAAGTGAATCAAAATGATACCCCATTGTCACCACGGGTATTCATAGCAAGACATACATCAAGTGTTCTCAAATCCATAAAATTATTCAATCCGATAAAACGAAATCTCAAAGGGAAAACTCAATTCACAACAACATAGAGAGGGGAAAACACCATATGATCCAACTATATTAACAAAGCCCGCGGTACATCAAGATCGTGACATCTCAAGAACACGAGAGAGAGCGAGAGATTAAACACATAGCTACTAGTACAAACCCTTAGCCCCGAGGGTGGACTACTCCCTCCTCATCATGGTGGCCGCCGGGATGATGAAGATGGCCACCCGTGATGATTTCCCCCTCCGACGGAGTGCCGGAACGGGGTCTAGATTGGTTTTTCGTGGCTACAGAGGCTTGCGGCGGCGGAACTTATGATCTAGGGTTACCCTGAGGGTTTTTGGAATATTTGGCAATTTATAGGGCGAAGAGGCGGTGCAGGAGGCCACTGAGGTGGGCACAACCCACCAAGGTGCGCCTGGGCCCCCAGGTGCGCCCAGGTGGCTTGTGCCCCCCTCGGGGCACCCCTATGGTACTTCTTTGGCCCAAGTTGCGTCTTCTGGTCCATAAAAATTCTCCAAAAAGTTTCGTTGCGTTTGGACTCCGTTTGGTATTGATTTTCTGCGATGTAAAAAACAAGCAAAAAATAGCAACTGGCACTGGGCACTATGTCAATAGGTTAGTCCCCAAAAATTATATAAAGTTGCTATAAAATGATTGTAAAACATCCAAGAATGATAATATAACAGCATGAATACTTCATAAATTATAGATACGTTGGAGACATATCAACTACGATGAGACTTTCTCACCCGTAGCGATGCTTAAGTCTGTCCGAATCATGTTAGCAATTGCCGCATTTTATAATTATGAAATCTGGCAAATGGACGTCAAAACTGCATTCCTTAATTGATTTGTTAAAGAAGAGTTGTATATGATGCAACCGGAAGGTTTTGTCGATCCTAAAGGTGCTAACAAAGTGTGCAAGCTCCAGCGATCCATCTATGGACTGGTGCAAGCATCTCGGAGTTGGAATATACGCTTTGATGAGGTGATCAAAGCATATGGTTTTATACAGAATTACGGTGAAGCCTGTATTTACAAGAAAGTGAGTGGGAGCTCTGTAGCATTTCTGATATTATATGTGGATGACATATTGTTGATTGGAAATGATATGGAATTTCTGGATAGCATAAAAGGATACTTGAATAAGAATTTTTCAATGAAAGACCTCGGTGAAGCTGCTTATATATTGGGCATCAAGATCTATAGAGATAGATCGAGACGCTTAATAGGACTTTCACAAAGCACATACCTTGATAAAGTTTTGAAGAAGTTCAAAATGGATCAGTCAAAAAAGGGTTCTTGCCTGTGTTACAAGGTGTGAAGTTGAGTCAGACTCAAAGCCCGACTACTGCAGAAGATAGAGAGAAAATGAAAGTCATTCCCTATGCCCCAGTCATAGGTTCTATCATGTATGCTATGCTATGTACCAGACCTGATGTGTGCCTTGCCATAAGTCTAGCAGGGAGGTACCAAAGTAATCTAGGAGTGGATCACTAGACAGCGGTCAAGAACATCCTGAAGTACCTGAAAAGGACCAAGGATATGTTTCTCGTTTATGGAGGCGACGAAGAACTCGTCATAAATGGTTACATCGATGCTAGCTTCAACACTGACCAGGATGACTCTAAGTCACAAACCGGATACGTATTTATATTGAATGGTGGAGCTATCAGTTGGTGCAGTTCCAAGTAGAGTGTCGTGGTGGGATCTACATGTGAAGTGGAGTACATAGCTACTTCAGAAGCAGCACATGAAGGAGTCTGGATGAAGGAGTTCATATCCGATCTGGGTGTAATACCCAGTGCATCAGGTCCAATGAAAATCTTTTGTGTCAACACTGGAGCAATTGCCTTGGTGAAGGAATCCAGGTTTCACAAGAGAACCAAACACATCAAGAGACGCTTCAACTCCATTCGTGAAAAGGTCAAGGATGGAGACATAGAAATTTGCAAAATACATACGGATCTGAATGTGGCAGACCCGTTGACTAAGCCTCTTCCGCGAGCAAAACATGATCAGCACCAAGACTCCATGGGTGTTAGATTCATTACAATGTAATCTAGATTATTCACTCTAGTGCAACTGGGAGACTGAAGGAAATATGCCCTAGAGGCAATAATAAAATTGTTATCTTATATTTCCTTATTCATGATAAAGGTTTATTATTCATGCTAGAATTTTATTGATCGGAAACTTAAATACATGTGTGAATACATAAACAAATACCGTGTCCCTAGTAAGCCTCTACTAGACTAGCTCCTTGATCAAAGATGGTTAAGGTTTCCTAACCATAGACATGTGTTGTCATTTGATAACTGGATCACATCATTAGGAGAATGATGTGATGGACAAGACCCATCCGTTAGCTTAGCATATTGATCGTTCAGTTTACTGCTATTGCTTTCTTAATGTCAAATACATATTCCTTCGACTATGAGATTATGCAACTCCCGGATACCGGAGGAATACCTTATGTGCTATCAAACATCACAACGTAACTGGGTGATCATAAAGATGCTCTACTGGTATCTCCGAAGGTGTTTGTTGAGTTGGCATAGATCGAGATTAGGATTTGTCACTCCGAGTATCGGAGAGGTATCTCTGGGCCCTCTCGGTAATACACATCATAAGAAGCCTTGCAAGCAAAGTGAATAATGAGTTAGTTGCAAGATGATGTATTACAAAATGAGTAAAGAGACTTGCTGGTAACGAGATTGAACTAGGTATGAAGATACCGACGATCGAATCTCGGGCAAGTAACATACCGATGGACAAAGGGAATTACGTATGTTGTCATAAGGTTCGACCGATAAAGATCTTCATAGAATATGTAGGAGCCAATATGGGCATCCAGGTTCCGCTATTGGTTATTGACCGGAGAGGTGTCTCGGTCATGTATACATAGTTCTCGAACCCGTAGGGTCCGCACGCTTAACGTTCGTTGACGATATAGTGTTATATGAGTTATATGATTTGGTGACCGAATGTTGTTCGGAGTCCCGGATGAGATCACAGACATGACGAGGAGTCTCGAAATGGTCGAGAGGTAAAGATTGATATAGAGGACGATGGTATTCGGACATCAGAAGAGTTTCGGGATGCACCGGGTAGTCATCGGGTCACCGGAAGGGGATCCGGACACCCCCGGTAGGTGTATGGGCCTAATGGGCCAAGGGGGGGGGGGACAGACCAGCCCACAGGGTGCTGGTGCGCCCCTCTCCCTGGCCGGCCGGCCCTAGGGAAGGAAAGGGGGGAGGGCTAGCCCCTCCTGCCTTCCCCTTCTCATGGGAGAAAGGAAAAGGGGGGGGGGCCTCCCTCCCTTGCCTTTCCCCGCTCACCTAAAAAGGAAGAGGGGGGGGGGGGGGGGGGCTCTTGGGAGAGACCCAAATGTAGGATTCGGCCTACTTGGGGCGCCCCCTTGGCTGCTCCTCCCTCCCCCACCTATATATATATGTGGGAGGGGGGGGGGGCGCCTAGCACAACCACGACAATTGCTTAGCCGTGTGCGGCGCCCCCCTCCACAGTTTCGTCCCTCGGTCATATTTTCGTAGTGCTTAGGCGAAGCCCTGCGGAGATAGCTTCACCATCACCGTCACCATGCCGTCGTGCTGCCGGAACTCATCCACTACTTCGCCGTCTTGCTGGATCAAGAAGGCGAGGACGTCACTGAGCTGAACGTGTGCTGAACGCGGAGGTGTCGTATGTTCGGTACTTGATCGGTTGGATCGTGAAGAAGTTCGACTACATCAACCGCGTTACTAAACACTTCAGCTTACGGTCTACGAGGGTACGTAGACACACTCTCCCCTCTCGTTGCTATGCATCTCCATGGATAGATCTTTTGTGTGCATAGAAAAAAATTTGTTTTCCATGCAACATTTCCCAACATTCGCGAGACATAAAACATAACAAGTTCACACATTCACTTCTTCCCTGTTTTGGCAGGGAGACACAAAGCTACATGACAAGTTCAGTAGACATAAAGCTTCAGTCATCACTTCACTTATTCCCTCTTTTCGCAGACATCTTCCTCTTGTTAATGTAACCCTCTGGAGTGTTCTGCGATCCTGGACGTCGGCTGATTCTTGAGCTAGCTCGTCGTGCTTCTTTTGACGGCCGAGAAGGTTGAGTTGGTTGTGGAGCTTCTTCCATCAGTGAAGCCCCAAGCTCCATATAGTCCAGATCCGCATGTCTCCTCTTCCTCTTCCTCAATCCGTGCTCGGCTCGAAGAAGCACGAGCTCCGCTCGAAGATGCACGAGCGGAAGAAGCACATGCTCGGCTGGAAGATGCACGAGCGGAAGAAAGCACATCCATTCTATACTGAGCACGTGCCCGCACATCCGTGGATGAACCACCGTGGCAAGAGAGTAAAGCGGCTAGTGTGCGGCAACGATTCATGACCTTCTGCACAAGGAAAAACATTGACATGTTAATATGCAAAAAGAGTTACGATGAAAGAAAGCACATGTTCATATTGACATGTTAACCTGCAGAGTACTCCTAACAAGCCCGTCCATTTCTGGACCAGGGGCACGACCAAGCACCACATTACTATCATTGATACATCTCCATAGCTCTGTGCCCTGAATAAAACATATGTGACACACCACTCACGAAGAAATTTCACACATGTTCATATTTCAAAAGAGAGACATACCACTCGGTCATGCAGAGGGCCATAATATAGGTGCGCTCCAATGGTCTCCCTAATAGAGTTGTTGAATGCACCATCAGCAGCCTCACTTGGCATTAGGTACAAGCAATAGGCACGAGTCCAAGCACCCTTGTGGATAACTCTGTACTCTTTGCGAAACCACTCCAAATGCCTTAAATATGCCCCCTCGTCGTTGTGGGCTGTGTGATCATTTTCAAATCGAGCATTCCTCTGAGCATTCCACATGTCCACCCACATAAGGTGGTGATCCTCCCAGTTCATGACTTTCTTGTTGTTTTGCTCGTCCTACAAAGCATGAGAAGAATACATCAGTTTCGTTTTTCATGTTAGACATTGATCAACATGTGGTACAAAAAACTCTCACCTATGTAGCAGCACAACTGTCTCAGCGTAGTCCGGCAGGGTGCTTTGTTGTACTCCAAATTGCTTTGAAGCACGATGTGGAAGATGCCACTCGACCGCAAAGAAGCATATCAAGGGGCACCGCACACGCCAAAGATGTCGGTCACGAAGGCACATATTGCTCAAAGGGAACTGCCTAAGTACCATGTATGACCTCCAATTGACCTACATCACAACATGTCACTCACTCATGCACACATTTTTTTTTCCAGGAATGATGACAAAGCATTTGGATAATTACCTGATTATAACTCAGCATGTCAAGCTGGCTTATGTATGCCTTGTACCACCCCATGGCGGCGATACTCGACATTTGGACATTAGCCCATGTGTGTGCGATAGTGGGGTACCGCTCCTCATCCCCGTTAAAAGGCCACTCCCAAGGTTCTTCCGGAGCAATGGTGACGTTACGGCCTACAGGGATACGCTCCCACATACAAACCTTTAGGGCCTAAATGAAACCACCAAGACAAGATTTCGGCTTACTCCTCATACATGCTCCAGCCAACTGCACATTTGTACACACGTTAAACGATCACACACAAACATCTATTTCATATAATGGAAATGCATCATAGTAAGCATTACCTGACGGTACAAGAAGGCTAGTGCCGCTGACCCCAACTCCACTTAACATCCCATTCATGAAGAGGGTCCAAGAACATCCACGAGGTTGTGTCCCCCGTGCCATCCGGAAACACCACTTGGGTCAAAAGATTCCATAAGTAAGCCCTGGCGTACCTCTCCACAACAGCAGGACTGGCATCCTCTGGGCACTCATAAAAATGTTCTCGTAGCCACGAGAACAACACACCAGATGAACTAGGATCCTTCTTGGTTTCATGAATCTACGGTAAAGGTTCAACACCAACCAATCCTGCAACCTGTTGTCGCCACCCCTCAGACTTCACCTTCCCGGAAAGAGCCCTGCCCTCGATGGGAAGCCCGGAGATCATCACAATATCCTCCAAAGTGATGGTCATTTCACCAAGAGCAAGGTGGAAAGAGTACGTCTCCGGCCTCCAACGGTCCGTAAGGGCGGTAATGGCCGTCGAGTTCAGCCATGGTGGTGTGCCTTTAAAGTTGGGCACAAACTGAAGAAGATCCATTCTTCTAAAATAAGGCTCGTAGCGACGGTCATATTTGAGAGATTCACGCGGGTTGTGGCCCCTCAACCGAAGTATTGGAGGACCCTAAAAAAACAAACACATAATTTTGATACTTCTCTTAACTTGTCACAATATGAAAATCAAACAATGTAGATACATATTTACCTCCCCTCTTTCCACTAGCACAACACAATGCTTCTTCTCATAATAATCATCAAGGCCGGGATATTTATCCGGCTCAAACATCCTACATAATAAGTTAAGGACTTGTTAAAACAAATGATTAAAACAATGACCACATTGCATACACAATGGTACATACATACACATTTTAATCTCTAAGGCAAATACTACAAATCCCCAACCACATTACCAATAGCAATTCTTTTCAACCACAATTATCCCAAACAATCTATTCAAACTACTTAGTAACAAATAATCTTAGGATTCAACATAATACATTTTTTCTATCTCTATATCCAGTACTACATTACTATCCTAACAAATACTTCAACACAAGTAGTATATCTTGTTTCTAAACATAATCTTGTCGAAATTTCTACATACAAATCACAAACAACTAATTTTATGGTTCCACCATGTTTAAAAAAATGCATCTATAATAATCAATCTTGACTGAAAAAATTGGAGGAATAGAATGAGAATACCTCAAGCAACTTGGGGACGGTCCGATCTACTCCTTTTGATGGCAAAAATGGAGGATTAGGGTTGGATTTGGTGGAGAAGGAGAGAGGGGCGGACGAGAGTTTGTCTGTGGCGGCTGAGGAGGAAGACTCCGACGGCCCGCGCGGCTTACTTAATCCAGCGCAGAAATGCCAAGGCCCATGGCGTTTCGGGCCTGGCACATCAGCGAGCAATGCGCTCGGGCTGACCGTGGGCCAGGGCGGAAATGCTCGCTAGCTCGGTGTGCCTCTGTGCCACAGAAATGTTCGCTAGCTCGGCGTTTCCATGTCAGGCAGAAACACCGCGGGCTGTGGCGTTGCTAAAATGGTCAGATCGTGAAATACTTCTGTGTCGAGTTCTGTTTGCGACAAAGATTGCTGTCAAGGTCAAAACAGTGATTTCGGTCCCCACAACACAACTGAGCACATGGCCTGCAATCAACACAAAACGCAATAGCTATCAACTGGCTAACCATTTGCCATTTTAACCCATACCAAACAATAACCAACGAAGCAGCTGATGTCTACTACGCAACCTTCTTCTTGTATACTCGTGTTGGGCCTCCAAGCGCAGAGTTTTGTAGGACAGTAGCAAATTTCCCTCAAGTGGATGACCTAAGGTTTATCAATCCGTGGGAGGCGTAGGATGAAGATGGTCTCTCTCAAACAACCCTGCAACCAAATAACAAAGAGTCTCTTGTGTCCCCAACACACCCAATACAATGGTAAATTATATAGGTGCACTAGTTCGGCAAAGAGATGGTGATACAAGTGTAAATATGGATATTAGATATAGGTTTTTGTAATATGAAAATAAAAACAGCAAGGTAGCAAGTAACAAAAGTGAGTAAAAACGGTATTGCAATGCTTGGAAACAAGGCCTAGGGTTCATACTTTCACTAGTGCAATTTCTCTCAACAATGATAACATAATCGGATCATATAACAATCCCTCAACGTGCAAGAAAGAATCACCCCAAAGTTTCTATCGGAGAACGTAGGATGAAAACGTGCATCAACCCCTATGCATAGATTACCCCAGTGTCACCTTGGGAATCCACGAGTTGAGTGCCAAAACATACATCAAGTGAATCAATAGAACATCCCATTGTCACCACAGATATCCCATCGCAAGACATACATCAAGTGTTCTCAAATCCAATACTCAATCCAACATAACGAAACCTCAAAGAGAAAGACTCAATTCATCACAAGAAGGTAGAGGGGGAAGAACACCATATGATCCAACTATAATAACAAAGCTCGCGATACATCAAGATCATGCCAAATCAAGAATACGCGAGAGAGAGAGAGAGAGATCAAACCCATAGCTAATGGTACATACCCTCAGCCCCGAGGGTGAACTACTCCCTCCTCGTCATGGAGACCACCGGGATGATGAAGATGGCCTCCGGTGATGGTTTCCCCCTCCGGCAGGGTGCCGGAACGGGCTCCCGATTGGTTTTTCGTGGCTATAGAGACTTGCGGCGGCGAAACTTTCGATCTAGGGCTCTTTTCAGAGGTTTAGGTATTTATAAGAATTATTGGCGTCGAAAACAAGTCAAGGAGGTGCCCGAGGGGCCCACAAGCCCTCAAGGTGAGCCCATGGGGGTAGGGCGCGCCCCTTGGCTTGTGGACTCCTCGGGACTCTTCTGGTCCAGCTCCGGTGCTTCGGGGGTCTCTTTTGGTCCAAAAAAATCACCGTAAATTTTTAGCCCATTCCGAGGACTTTTATTTCTGCACAAAAAAAGACACCACTGTAGTTTTGCTGAAACATCGTCAGTCCGGGTTAGTTCTAATAAAATCATACCAAAACCATATAAAATTGTTGCAAACATGGTATGCATACTTCATAAATTGTAGATACGTTGGAGACGTATCAGCAGCCAACCAAGCATCGGCCAGCCGGTCAGATGGAATACAGTCGGAAACCTGCAGAGACCTTCAACTCCCAAGTCTGAAGTCTCTAACTCCAAGAACTACTATATAAAACCCCCAAATGATCTCCCCTCCTCCACCCAATATCACAAGCTTGAGAGCATCTTTAGTTCTCTCCCAGCACCAGAGCAATCTCTGATATCTCATTGCAACAGCATCCGTCGAGGAGCAAGCAAATGACACCGACTCTTAAGCTCAGGATCCTCGCCGTGGCTGCCACCTTGGTCAGCACAGCCTCTGCGGCGGATGGACCGACTCCCGCCCCGACCTCCGGCGCGCCGGCTGCCGCCCCAGCTGTTGCCATAGCATCCCTGATCACGCTTGTCTTGGTCTACTTCTTCTGAGGCCATGGACGAGTGTGTCGCGTACGCAATTATTTGCTTCGGTACAAGCCCCCTAAACACATCAGCGAAGCAGATCTTTTCATAGCCCTTCGTAATAAAGGATAGGATGGTCCTTTTTAAAATACATCGCCCACCGATACGTGGCCTGTGTACGTACTGCACACCCTCTCTCCGCCCTTGGCCGGCCCATTTTGTACTTTTTCCACTTCTGTAAAATGTTCAAAAATAAATGCCAACTAGACTACTTTCTTGTTCTATCTAATTACCTTTGTGTCTAATTACCTTCTTTTTTCTTCTTCAAATATAACAGTAACCAATGAGAGCCTATCTGGAGTTTTATTTTTTCAGTTTTCGTCTGTCCGGGTTTCTTCTGTTTTTTATTTTAGTTTTATTTTTTTTATTTTTACAAATCAAGAACTATTTTTAAATCATGAACTTTTTCTTAATACCATGATTCTTTTTTCAAATCCACAAACTCTTTTCAACTGTTATGAATTTTTACAAAGCCCGTTATTTTTTCAATATTAATGAACTTTTTCAGATCCATAAATGCTTGGGCCGGGCCCATGACTTTTCTCTTCCAAAATTAATGAACATTTTCAAATCCGTAAACGCTTGGGCCGACAGGAGTCAACCAACCTGGCAGTCGGGTGGAGATTGGCCTGGTCAAGCTCGCTCAGATCCATGCGGGAATATTTAGCGGGCGTACAGTCTGCACACGATCCTAGACCCATGCCAGAACCGGACGGGTGACCCGACCCAATTGGGTACCCGTCGGGTCTAAAAATTCATTTTTATTTTGCCTAACTGTCTGCATGTCTTGCGTTTAGCATTCAAATGTACTTTGCCGATGCCCTTGTTTGTCTCCTTCATACCACAATCCAGCCCGCTGTGCGCTCAAGCAAGCGAGGTGGGACTAAATAACCCAATCCTATGTTCATTTTGTTGCCAACCGCGTACAGCACATGGCTCGTGCATGACCTTCGGTCGCTGGGGCCCAATAGGCCGAAATACTGCACCATTTTGAAGTTACATAGATTAGTAGTATTTATATAATTCAACTATGTTTGCTCAAAAATAATAATTCAACTATGGGCCATACCATTCTGGAGGGTTCGACAAGAAATAAAAGGCAGAGCAAACATGCATACATGCATCGCTACTGGCAGCGTTGGTGTGTACTAAACTCACCTAAAAAAATGGCGTGTACTAAATAAATTAATTAGCATGTATCTTCACCAAAACGTCCACACATCATATAAAATAAAAAAGTATTTTACTCACTAATATTAATCGGATGACCAATTGGGCTACCTAAGAGGGAGAAACCCCAAGCACATACCCATACCCTACCCATGACTAATCGGGTTAACCATGGGTGCATATGGCCACCCATACCCTACCCATTTGGGTCGGGTGTCCATGGGCGTGGTCCCCCATGGGTCGGATTGCCGGGTTGAGGAGCGATGTCGACACCTAGTTGGGCGAAGGCCTAAGCATTTTTTACTTTCCTACTTTTTATTTTCATTTTCAATTTTTGTTAATTCATTATTCTCCTTTTTAAACTTAATTATTATTTTTGAAATCTGTTCAAAAAAATTTAAAATGTTGTTTGGAATACAAAAAATGTATTTGTTTTTAAATATTGTTTACAATTTAAAAATGTTCTAGAATTTCAAAAAGTGTTCTCATTCCTGAATCTTTTGTTCAATTTGTTTTAAAATGTTTTCAAAAAAAGTTGATATTTTTTAAAAAGTAAGTGGTTTGCAATTTGTGTTCAACATCAATTGTTGAGAATTTGTTAACAATTTTGGGGAAAGTGCTCAAGTTTGTAAAAATTTCATACACAATTTCAAACTCCAAAATTCTTGAAATATTTTTAGAAATGGTTAGGACTTAGGAAAATGTTCATATTGTTTGATACTGATGGGAATTGTAAATAACTGAAGCGTTCAAATTAGTAAAAACTACATGCTCACGAATGCACCCTTCTGGCCTAGTCTAACACACTCCTCTCAACTGATGCTTTTTTTTGGACTATGGATAAATGGCCCCAACTTCTTGTGGCAGCCTAGCACAGACATATGAGGCATCCATACTAGATTTTAATGACTTCTGACACCGTTAGCACGTTGCGACACGTTCAACCACTTATTAGTCATTTTTCATTGAGAAAACTTCAGAAAGTGCAAAACTTGTCAAACATCCAAACTACTTGGTATTGTGCCTTGAATTGGTCACAGAAGCTGGTGAAATTTTTTTGGGGCCATTTGACAGATGCCAAAAAACAATATGCTTTCAAATGGACTCTTCTGGCTACCCGAACATAGTTCATTGAACATGATCTATTTTTGGACATTCTTAAAATGACCACAACTTTTTCAAGTAGGTGGGCATGCCCATGGTAGGCATCCATGTAAGATTTGAACGATTTCTGACACCGTATGCAGGTTTTGGCACGCTCGACAATTTATCGGTCTTTTTTGACTGAGAAAACTCCAGAAAATGCAAAATTTGTGGAAAATCAAAACAACTTGTCATGGTACCTTGAATTGGTCATACAAGGCCATGATAAAAAAATTGGTGCCATTTCAAGGATGTCAAGAAACAACGTGCTCTCAGATGGAGCCTTCTAGCCTACCCGAACACCCCCCATTGAACACGGTCTAGTTTTGGACATTCTTGAAATGACGCAAAATTTTGCAAGAAGGTGACCAGCTTATGATAGGTATCCATGTAAGGTTTGAACAATTTCGGACACCGTATGTAAGTTGCGACACGTCCAACCATTTATTAACTTTTTTTATCGAGAAAACTCCAAAAAATGCAAAATAAATAAATATGAAAACTAAAATAACTTGACATGGTTCCTTGAATTGGTCACATAAGGGTATGAAAAAAAATTGGGATCATTTTAAGGATGTCAAGAAACAACGTGCTCTTAGACGGAGCCTTCTCGCCTTATCCAAACACCCTCCATTCGACATGGTATATTTTTGGACATCCTTGAAATGACCTCAACTTTTCGAAGTAGGTGGGCATGCCCATGGTAGGCATCCATGTCAGGTTTGAACTATTTCTGACATCATATGCAAGGTGCAACACGGGCCATTTATCGGCCCTTTTGACCGAAAAAAACCAATAAATGAAAACATTGTCAAAAACCAAAATGATTTGGCATGGTGCCTTGAATTAGTCATACAATATCATTGAAAAAAATTGGGACATTTCAAGGATGTCAAAAAACAACGTGCTCTGACGGAGCCTTCTCGCCTATCCGAACACGCTACTTTCAACATGTTCTATTTTTTGACATCCTTAAAATGACCCCAACTTTGCAAGCAGGTGGGTTTAGCCATGGTAGGCATACATGTAAAGTTTGAATGATTTTCGACACCATATGCAAGTTGTGATACGTCCGACCATTTTTTGACGAAGAAAACTCGAGAAAATGCAAAATTTATCCAAAACCAAAGTAACTTGGCATGGTGCCTTGATTTTGTCATACAAGGCCATGAGAAAATTATTTGGGACATTTCAAGGATGTCGAAAAACAGCGTGCTCTCAGACGGTCCTTCTGGCCTAGCCGGACAGCCTCCGTTAAACATGGTGTTTTTGTGGACGTCCTTGAAACGATCCAAAATTTTGCCGCAAGGTTTGAACGAATTCCTTTGCCGTATGCAAGTTGCAACACGTTTGGGATTTTATCGGCTTTATATACTAAGTAAACTTTAGAAAATGCAAAGCTTGTCGAAAACCCAAGGAACTCAGCATGATACCTTGAATTGGTAATACCACTAGTAGAAAAAGGCCCATTTGTCCCGGTTCGGGAACCGGGACTAAAGGGTCGGGACTAAAGTCCAACACCTTTAGTCCCGGTTCTTATACGAACCGGGACAGATGGGGCTCCACATGGCCGCTGCGGCGAGCCCAGAGAGGAGGGCCTTTAGTTTCGGTTGGTAACACCAACCGGGACCAAAGATCATCCACGTGTCAGCAGCTCAGGAGCTGGGTTTTTTTTTGAAAGGGGGGGGGGTGGGTTTGGGGGTTTTGTAGGGTTAATTTAGGGGTTTCATATATTGTGTTAGCTAGCTAATAGCTAGAGAGAAGTGTCCTCTCTTATCTCTGTGCTTGGTCGACGCTACGTACTATACGTATAGAGAGGACTCGACACGCTAGCTGGTAAGCAAATGAAGGAAACCATTAAGTACACAAGATCGTCATGAACATATACAGAGAGAAGTGATCGACCTCCTCCTTCTCCGAGAGATTGGTCGAACAACAAGTTTTCGTATATCTATCCGACGCTACTAGCTACATATATACAATATAAGATCTCTTACAATCCCTAACATTTGATGTCAAGTTCCACATGGTATTCTCTGGCTGGATTGATGACGTGGTCAAGAAAGAATCCCGCCAATTCCTCTTGAATTGCTTTTATGCGATCTTGTGGTAGGAGTTCATCCCGCATCTGCCAAATCTAATTTGAAGAAGGGGGTCAATACATATATATGAATGAAACTCAACACTAATGATGGTAATAAAATAAAATTGTGAATATTATTGCTTACGCACTTCATATTGTTTTTCAGAGTAGCCCCGCTTAGAGGTCGTCGCGTTGTAGATGTACTCGCAAATGTAGTATCCACAAAAATTATTCCCGCCTTCCTGCCACAACCACTTTACGAGAAATAAAGGTCAATCAAACAGATAATCAAGCATTATAAATGGTATTGATGAAACTAGCTAGAATCAATGGGAGATGCGCGGAACTAGCTAGTCGTACTTACTTTCGGGTGTGTAAATCGCAGCTCCCCCGGCAGTCCCGGAGCTTCTGTGGTGAACACTTTCCAAACCCTGCGAGACAAAGAAAATAATTACTTGATATTAGGAAATGACCAAAGTTGCCGATATGGTGCGATAATGATCGATTGAACTTACTTCTGGAGCATTTCAGTCATGGCCGCATACTCCTTGGGATCTTTTCGTCTTGAGTCTAAGACGGTTACTAGTCCCTGCTCAAGCTTAATCTCTAGGAGAATAAAGTGGAAGCTGTGCACGCATGCATAACTCATCAATTACATTACTATAACCTCGAGTAATAAGGGAAACCGAATATGCAGAAGACAGTAACACTCACTTGAAGTTGTAAGGAAAGAGTATTTTATCTTTGTTTTGATTTTTAAGCAACGATTGTAGCAAGTTGGCCTCGGTTTCTTTTGCATGATATGTAACCTTCCATTCGTCTATGAGATTTTGTGTTAATGAACCCAATATCATAGATTTGTGCATTTCTGCATTCGACGATTTTCAATCTGCCTAATATAGTGAGGATAATTATATATACATGCAATGAAAGAGCTGAGCTATATATAGAGACTTAATTACAGAAGTATAGTACTTACAGACAGTAGCAAGTGATGATTATTTTATCGAGGTCCTTTTGATTGAAAAACTGGAAGAACTCCTCAAATGGAACAGACAACAGATCAATTCCAACGAGGTCGTGCTCCTCTTTAACTCTCAGCGTCAAAATATCCTTCCCAGACTTGCAGGTGTCCATGTACCACATATGGAATCTTCGCATCATCGTTGTTAGAGGAGGATCACCAGGTCTGACGAGAGGCTTCCCGTACTGGTATTTGTGTTCGTCCACCTCCATTGTATCAAAATGTGCATCGTCGGGCAGGTAATCACCAGGATTGGTACCGGGCAGCATCCCCGGTAGATTTGCGACGATATTGCTAGACACCTTAAGCGGGGGGCACGATTGGTTTGCCTGTTCGCCGAGCTGGGGAATTTTGTTCCCTCTTCTTCGTTCTTGTAACCTTTTGTCACTTGAAGTAGTTGCCGACTGGCGCGCTCCTTCCACTGCCTTTTTCAGAGCGCGGACATGGTTGTCATCCGGTGGAGGCGGTGGTGGTCGCTTCAGGTTCTTCAAAGTGCTCTTCAATTTCACCGGATCCATCTTCTCCTCCGGAGGTGGATTTTTCTTTGCAAAAAAGTCCTTCACTTGGGCTTGACAGATCTCCCCGTTTTCCTCCTCGGTCATCTCGTATGGTAACTTCTCTAGAGGCTTGATAGATGGACCGAATTTGTATTGCCTCCCGCCTCTGGCTGTACTGCTAGACGCCGGAGTAGCCGGAGCGGCTGCGGCTGTCTTCCTTTGTTGCTTACGAGGCGGAGAAGGAGGCGGAGTGCTACGATGCGCCGGAGCAGCCAGAGCGGCGGCGGCTGTCTTCCGCTGTTGTTGACGAGGCAGAGAAGAAGGCGGGCTGCTCGGATGCGCCGGCGCAGGCGGAGAAGGAGGCGGAGTGCCGCCACACGCCGGAGCAGCTGGAGAAGGAGGCGGAGTGCCCTGATCACTCGCCAGAGGAGGAGGCGGAGGAGGAGGCAGAGTGCCCTGACTCGCCGGAGGAGGAGGCGGAGGCGTCCAGTTCGGAAGGTTGATGAGCTCCTTCCGCCATAGACATGGAGTCTTCAGAGCAAGACCCAGCTGAGTCTCCCCTTCACCGGTAGGGTGGTTAAGCTCGAGCTCCTCAAATCCCTCCGTTATTTCATCGACCATCACAACAGCATAGCCTTCTGGAATCGGAAGGCAGTGAAAAGTTGCGCCGGGTTGAGGAGGTGCAACAGAGCCGACAGTCGCCTTGACTTTGAGGTGCTGCCATTGCGCCATAAGGTGGCAATCTTGAGCCTCCATGATAGCATCCACGGGGTAGCTGGGAGCCGTGAAGTGAGGCTGCTGAAGGAGCTCGATGGAAGCCACGCTGCTTCTCCGCTGAAATGGCGGGGTAGCTTCTAGGGTAGCTTCGGCAGGTCGCTGCCTCTGAACTAGTGCTTGTTCCTCTAGCGCTCGTACCCTTGCATTCAGCTTCTGCAGTTCGGTCTGCTCCACTTTCCTCCTCCTCTCCCGGGTTTTGTAACCGCCTGCGCTGGGAAACCCTTCCTTCCACGCAACGGAGCCTGACGTGCCTCGTGTTCGTCCTAGGTGCTCAGGATTCCTGAGGGCCTGTGTGAGCTCGTCGTTCTCTCTGTCAGGAACGAACGTCCCTTGCTGCGCTGCGGCGATATACTTCTGAAGCTTCTTGATGGGTATTTCAAGTTGCTCCTTCGTCCAATGGCACTTCCCTGTTTCAGGGTCCAAGGTTCCCCCAACCCTGAAGAACCAAGTCCTTGAACGGTCTGGCTAGTTCAATGTCTCTGGTTCAACCCCTTTATCAAGCAGGTCCTTCTCAGCCTTGTCCCACAACGGCCGGGCTTTGAGGTAGCCACCTGACCCCGTGCGATGGTGATACTCCTTCTTTGCAGCATTTTTCTTGTTTGTCGCTGACATCTTCTTACTCTTCTCCGATGTCTTGTGGGCCACAAATGCGGGCCAGTGATCTCTTATCTTCTCAAATCGGCCGGTGAATTCTGGAGTCTTCCCTTTGTCGACAAACGTTGATTTCAACTCATTCTTCCACCTCCTGAATAGATCTGCCATCTTCTTAAGAGCATGAGCCTTGACCAATGGCTCTGTAACTGGCTTATCCGGATCCTCCTCTGGCGGTAGGGTGAAATTTGCCTTCAGCATGGTCCAAAGATCATCTTTCTGTCTATCGTTGACAAAAGACACTTGAGGGTCTTCGCTCTTAGGCTTATTCCATTGGTGGATGCTGATCGGGATCATGTCCCTAACAAGAACCCCGCACTGAGCAGAAAATGCTTCCTTGGTCCGGCTGGGTTCAATCGGTTGGCCATCGCCCTTGATTGCTGTGATCGTGAACCTTTCATCTTGGCGCAACCTTTTCTTCAGGCCTCGTCTCGTTACCGAAGTTTGGCTCGATCCGGAGGGCTAGAAAAGAAGAAAGAAGAGAGTTAATATGTGTACATACCAAAACAATTAATGCATCAATTAGCTAGTCAGCACAGGCTTAATTAATATATATACCTCGCCGGACTTTGCAACATCTCCTTCCTCCGTTCGCTCACCGGAGCAGTCATCACGGTCTCCTTCTTCCACCAGCATTCCGTCACCGGAGCCATCATAATCATGTCCTTCCACCTCCATTGTTTGATCACCGGAGCCTGCTTCACCCTCTCCTTCCAGACCATCGGTGTCGTTGAGAAACGACAAGACATCACCTCCGCCGAGGATTATGTCCCCCAACAACTGTTCTGCTTCGATGTCTTGGTGCTCCATAGTTTCTGCAAATATTACAACATGGAAATTAATATACAAACATGACAGATGGATATATTAGTGCAAACGTAGACCTAGCTAGCTCGATGCTTCTACGGTTTGGGGTGGCCTCGACAACTCTCCTAGGGTTTGGGGTGGCCTAGGCAATGCTTCTAGGGTTTGGGGTTGCCTCGACAACGCTTCTAGGGTTTGGGTCGGACCGCCTCTCTCATGAATGTCCGACGTCCGGACCGACAAGGGATTTAACAAAATGACGCCATTCTGGATGTGCAGAAAATGGTCCATATTTTTCCTGATCTCATCTACCCTTCTATATGTCACGTTGTCTAGTGTCAAAGAATTCAAGAAAACCATGACTTCATCATTAGCTGGAAATGACAGGCGTATAATGGTACGAAGCTCTTCAAAGTTGTTTTGGAACGGAGTTCTCGATAGAATAATTCGCTTTTTGGTACAAAGTTCAGCAAGAGCCTTCCGAATATCGCTACTTGGAAGGCCTTTGCTGAAATTTGTACCAAAAGGCGAATTATTCTATCAGGAACTCCGTTCCAAAACAACTTTGAAGAGCTTCGTAGCATCATACGCCTGTTACTTCCGACTAATGATGAAGCCATGGATTTCTTCAATACTTTGACAGACAACGTGACATATAGAAGAATATATATATAGATGAGATCAGAAAAAAAATTGGATCAACTTGTGCACATCCATAATGGGGGCATTCTTGATAAATCTATATATGTCAAAATTCAAACTTTGACATATGATCAAATGTTGCATATGTCAAAATTCAAACTTTGACATATGATCAAACTTTGATATATGATCAAATGTTGCATATGTCAAAATTCAAACTTTGACATATGATCAAACTGTGATATATGTCCACCGCGATATAAAATAATACATAGACTTGTTCGGGCGAGAGGGGGTTGATCGACGTCCCCCCTCATATCGAAGTGAATGAACAACTCTGAATTTTTTTACATGTACTCCTACAACATGAAAATTTCTAAGTGATTGCCAAACTGTTTGCTAAAATTTTATGCTTCATTTATATGAAGATCAATTGTCCAATATAACTATGTTCGCGATATGAGGCATTGGACATTATCTAGATCACATGCCTCAAAATCAAAGGAAAAACTCCTCTCACAACTATCCGCGGTGCCCAACAATATGAAATCATTCACAAATATTGATGTTGGACTCGACTAAATATGCACTCCATAGTCCAATCAAGTATACAAATTTCTATGCTCACAAAAATATAAGCCCGAGGGGAATTGAAGTTATCGGGGTTATGTTTATACAACAAATGGACATCTCATCTCATTTCATCTCATCTGAAAAAACATAGCACATCTAAAAAAAATACATACATACATGGAAAAAAATTGCTATGAACAAAAAAACATCATATATGAACATTTTCTATATCCATCCATACATACATACATACATTGAAAAAATGCTATGAACAAACACATCAGTAGTAATTATTTTTATAATGATTTGGCCTCAAAAAATTCTTTTATTAGTATTTTCAAACTCTAGAATGACCCTGTTGCACTAGAACTATTTCAAATAATTCTTTTCAAATGCCACAAATTTTTTGAGAAGTCCTCTGATGCCTATAGATCATTTTTATGCAAAAACCCACTTTGGTCATTTGAAACTTTTGAGCACAACTTCCATTTTTCAATTTTGGTCCAATCTTGGCATTGAACTACAACCCTATTTTTTCCTTACTAAATTTTTTTGAAAAAATTACACCAACTTCATGGAACAGTACCCACACTCCATTTCACAAAAACCTTCTGATCCATAGTTCAAAATTTTCAAATTTCGTTCAAATGAAATTTGAACCAGATTCAAATTCCTTGCTGAAAACCTATTCTAAACCACTCCAAAAATTCTGAAATTTTGCCATCACCCTTGTCTTGCATCAGTACCTCACCACAAAAAAATTCAGAAATTTCAAAAATGCCCAAAGCCATCTAGTATTTCATCAAACACCTTCTATGCATTTCATCAATAAATTTTAGAAAATTCAGAAGGGGGGGGGGGAGGGGGGGCTGCTGCTGCTCTTCACTGTCCACTCCTTGTCCTCTCCTTCACGGCATTGCTGCTGCTCTTCAATGCGTCGGGGCCGGCGGCGACCATGGAGCAGTGGCAGAGCAAGGCCGAGCTCGGGGGAGCACGCGGCGACGGGGAGCAGGGGACCATGGGAAAGGGGGGTGCTCACTGGGGGGCGGCGGGGACGATGGGGCGACGGCGACGACGGCGACGGCGAAGGCGAAAGGGCGCGGTGACGGGGTAGGGCACGGCGACGGCGGCGAGGAGCAGCCTGGCGGCGTCGTGGGAGAATGGGAGCACTTGGGGAAATTTTCCTAAGTGTTGGCTTATATAGCAAAGGCTTTAGTCCCGGTTGGTGGCACCAACCGGGACCAATACCACCCTTTGGTCCCGGTTTGTGCCACCAACCGGGACCAAAGGTCTCTTTTGGCCAGGCGAAAGGGCGGGAAGCACAACCCTTTGGTCCCGGTTGGTGGCACGAACCGGGACCAAAGGGAGGCATTGGTCCCGGTTTGTGCCACGAACCGGTACCAATGCACCCCTTTAGTCCCGGTTTGGTGTCACCAACCGGGACCAAAGGCCTTGTGCTACCCGCGGCCAAAAGTTTAGTCCCACCTCGCTAGTTGAGAGGGGCGCGGAGTGGTTTATAAACCCCACTGCCGCTGCCCTCTCGAGCTCCTCTCAAATGCAGGCTTACGGGCCTAACCTCACTCTCCTGTGCCTGTGGGCCTACTGGGCCATCTGCGGGCCTGAATCAGGCCCGTGTTGGGTTTCTAGTCGTATTCAGGCCGTGGTGGCCCGGTAGGTGGCATTTTTTTTTCTATTTTTTCCAGTTTTTCTGTTTTGTTTTTTGCCTTATTTATTTTCTTTATTTTTTAATTCTTTTTGCTTTTAGGTAATAAATATTATAAACTTTTTGTTAGTGCCATTAGTTTTCCAATTCGAATAGTTTAAATTTGAATTCTTTGAAATATGTGTGAATCACTAGTTTGTGATTAACTTTACTATAAAAATAGATTTTTGAGTGATTCTTTTTACTGCTATTTAATATTACTGTGTTTTATCATTATATTCAAAAACAATTTTTCTTATTTTAGTTTCTAACAAAAAAAATCTTTTTGCTTTTTGTTATTTTTGAGTGATTCACACAATTTTTTTTCTATTTTTTTCTAGTTTTTCTGTTTTGTTTTTTGCTTATTTATTTTCTTTGTTTTTGCTTTATTTTTTAATTCTTTTTGCTTTTAGGTAATAAATATTATAAACTTTTGTTAGTGCCATTAGTTTTCCAATTCGAATAGTTTAAATTTGAATTCTTTAAAATTTGGTGAATCACTAGTTTGTGATTAACTTTACTATAAAAATAGATTTTTGAGTGATTCTTTTACTGCTATTTAATATTACAGTGTTTTATCATTATATTCAAAAACAGTTTTTGTATTTTAGTTTCTAACAAAAAAAATCTTTATGATAATTATTTTTGCTATTTAAGTTTCTAAACAAAAAAAGTCTTTTTGAAAATTATTTTTGCTTTAATGTTTGAACAGAAAATATTTGCTAATTTTAGTTCATTCTTTTTCTATTAGAGTTTTCTAGTTCATTCTTTTTTCATTAAAGTTTTCTAGTTCATTCTTTTTTCATATTAGAGTTTCATTTAAGGTTTCTAGTTTCATTCTTTTAGTTTTGTTTATTATTTTTGCTATTTGAGTTTCATAAAGTTCAGAGGGTTACGGCAAAAACTGGATGACACTTCGTGTACAAAATGGACAATCTCTTTGAAGTATCAGGGTTTCGGACGAAAACTCATCTGTTACAAAGGGATTTCATTTTTTGAACTTATTTGAACTCCACACTTTTCTGTGCTCAAAATGAACCATTCAACGCAACATCATCAATTTTCAACCCTTTCTGACTTCATCTGATACTTTTCATGCATTTACTGATTTTTTTTTTGAGCTAAATGACCCTGAAATTGAAGACCACTTCAAATGAACTCTGAAGAGGTTGAAAATTGGCATGATTCATCATTTCACCCTCATAGCATGTGATAAAAAGTTGAGAGGGTTACGGCAAAAAACTGGATGCACTTCGTGTACAAAATGGACATCTCTTTCGAAGTATCTGTGTTTCGGACAAAACTCATCTGTTACAAAGGGATTTCATTTTTTGAACTTATTTGAACTCCACACTTTTTTTGTGCTCAAATGAACCATTCAAAGCAACATCATCAATTTTCAACCCTTTCTGAGTCATCTGTTATTTTTCATGCATTTACTGATTTTTTTGAGCTAAATGACCCTGAAATGAAAAGCACTTCAAATGAACTCTGAAGAGGTTGAAAATTGGCATGATATCATCATTTCACCCTCATAGCATGTGATAAAAAGTTGAGGGGTTACGGCAAAAAATGGATGCACTTCGTGTCCAAAATGGACAATCTCTTTCGAAGTATCATGGTTTCGGACGAAAACTCATCTGTTACAAAAGGGATTTCATTTTTTGAACTCCACACTTTTTCTGTGCTCAAAATGAACCATTCAAAGCAACATCATCAATTTTCAACTCTTTCTGACTTCATCTGTTATTTTTCATGCATTTACTGATTTTTTTGAGCTAAATGACCCTGAAATTGAAAAGCACTTCAAATGAACTCTGAAGAGGTTGAAAATTGGCATGATATCATCATTTCACCCTCATAGCATGTGATAAAAAGTTGAGAGGGTTACGGACAAAAACTGGATGCACTTCATGTACAAAATGGACAATCTCTTTCGAAGTATCAGGGTTTCGGACGAAAACTCATCTGTTACAAAGGGATTTCATTTTTTTGAACTTATTGAAATCCACACTTTTCTGTCTCAAAATGAACCATTCAAAGCAACATCATCAATTTTCAACCCTTTCTAGATCATCTGTTATTTTTCATGCATTTACTGATTTTTTTGAGCTAAATGCACTGAAATTGAAAAGCACTTCAAATGAACTCTGAAGAGGTTGAAAATTGGATGATATCATCATTTCACCCTCATAGCATGTGTAAAAAGTTGATAGGGTTACGGCAAAAACTGGATGCACTTCGTGTACAAAATGGACAATCTCTTTCGAAGTATCAGGGTTTCGGACGAAAACTCATCTGTTACAAAGGATTTCATTTGTTTGAACTTATTTGAACTCCACACTTTTTCTGTGTCTCAAAATGAACCATTTTCTCAAAGCAACATCATCAATTTTCAACCCTTTCTGAGTTCATCTGTTATTTTTCATGCATTTACTGATTTTTTTGAGCTAAATGACCCTGAAATTGAAAAGCACTTCAAATGAACTCTGAAGAGGTTGAAAATTTGCATGATTTCATCATTTCACCCTCATAGCATGTGCTAAAAAGTTGAGAGGGTTACGGCAAAAACTGGATGCACTTCGTGTACAAAATGGACAATCTCTTTCGAAGTATCAGGGTTCCGGACGAAAACTCATCTGTTACAAAGGGATTTCATTTTTTTGAACTTATTTGAACTCCACACTTTTTCTGTGCTCAAAATGAACCATTCAAAGCAACATCATCAATTTTCAACCCTTTCTGACTTCATCTGTCTTCACTTTTTCTTCGCTTGTGTCCTTTGCTTATTGCGCCGTAACCATGGATATTCTTCATCGCTTAACAGGGTGCTTGGGTCAGCCTTGACTTTGAAGGGAGGAATTTCATGAAACTTTTCATAATCTTCAGACATGTCTGTCTTACCCTCCACTCCCACGATGTCTCTTTTCCCTGAAAGAACTATGTGGCGCTTTGGCTCATCGTATGATGTATTCGCTTCCTTATCTTTTATTTTTCTCGGTTTGGTAGACATGTCCTTCACATAGAAAACCTGCGCCACATCATTGGCTAGGACGAATGGTTCGTCTGTGTACCCAAGATTGTTCAGATCCACTGTTGTCATTCCGTAATATGGCTCTACCTGTACCCCGCCTCCTGACAGATTGACCCATTTGCACTTAAACAAAGGGACCTTAAAATCATGTCCGTAGTCAAGTTCCCATATGTCCACTATGTAACCATAATATGTGTCCTTTCCCCTCTTGGTTGCTGCATCAAAGCGGACACCGCTGTTTTGGTTGGTGCTCTTTTGATCTTGGGCGATCGTGTAAAATGTATTCCCATTTATCTCGTATCCTTTGGAAGTCAATACAGTCGAAGATGGTCCCCTGGACAACGAGTACAGCTCATCAGAAACAGTGTTGTCACCTCTGAGACGTGTTTTCAACCAACTGCCGAAAGTCCTGATGTGTTCACATGTAATCCAGTCGTCACACTGCTCCGGGTGTTTGGAGCGCAGAATGTTCTTGTGTTCATCGACATACGGGGTCACCAAGGTAGAGTTCTGTAGAACTGTGTAGTGTGCTTGAGACCAAGAATGCCCGTCGCTGCATATTATTGAGTCCCTTCCTAGCGTGCCTTTTCCAGTCAGTCTCCCCTCATACCGCGATTGAGGGAGACCAATCTTCTTAAGGTCAGGAATGAAGTCAACACAAAACCCAATGACATCCTCTGTTTGATGGCCCATGGAGATGCTTCCTTCTGGCCTAGCGCGGTTACGGACATATTTCTTTAGGACTCCCATGAACCTCTCAAAGGGTAACATATTGTGTAGAAATACGGGGCCCAGAACGACAATCTCGTCGACTAGATGAACTAGGACGTGCGTCATGATATTGAAGAAGGATGGTGGGAACACCAGCTCGAAACTGACAAGACATTGCGCCACATCACTCCTTAGCCTTGGTATGATTTCTGGATCGATCACCTTCTGAGAGATTGCATTGAGGAATGCACATAGCTTCGCAATGGCTAATCAAACGTTTTCCGGTAGAAGCCCCCTCAATGCAACCGGAAGCAGTTGCGTCATAATCACGTGGCAGTCATGAGACTTTAGGTTCTGGAACTTTTTCTCTGCCATATTTATTATTCCCTTTATATTCGACGAGAAGCCAGACGGGACCTTCATACTGAGCAGGCATTCAAAGAAGATTTCCTTCTCTTCTTTGGTAAGAGCGTAGCTGGCAGGACCTTCATACTGCTTTGGAGGCATGCCGTCTTTTTCGTGCCAACGTTGCAGGTCCTCCCGTGCCTCCGGTGTATCTTTTGTCTTTCCATACACGCCCAAGAAGCCTAGCAGGTTCACGCAAAGGTTCTTTGTCACGTGCATCACGTCGATTGAAGAGCGGACCTCTAGGTCTTTCCAGTAGGGTAGGTCCCAAAATATAGATTTCTTCTTCCACATGGGAGCGCGTCCCTCAGCGTCATTCGGAACAGATAGTCCACCGGAACCCTTTCCAAAGATTACGTGTAAATCATTGACGATAGCAAGTACGTGATCACCGGTACGCATGGCGGGCTTCTTTCGGTGATCTGCCTCGCCTTTCTTTCGACATTGATGGTTGGTCGGAAGAAATCGACGATGCCCCAGGTACACATTCTTCCTGCATTTTCCAGGTATATACTTTTGGTGTCAGCTAAACAGTGTGTGCATGCGTGGTATCCCTTGTTTGTCTGTCCTGAAAGGTTACTGAGAGCAGGCCAATCATTGATGGTTACAAACAGCAACGCATGCAGGTCAAATTCCTCTTGTCTGTGCTCATCCCACACACGTACACTGTTTCCATTCCACAGCTATAAAAGTTCTTCAACTAATGGCCTTAGGTACACATCAATGTCGTTGCCGGGTTGCTTAGGGCCTTGGATGATTACTGGCATCATAATGAACTTCCGCTTCATGCACAGCCAAGGAGGAAGGTTATAGATACATAGAGTCACGGGCCAGGTGCTGTGATTGCTGCTCTGCTCCCCGAAAGGATTAATGCCATCCGCGCTTAAACCAAACCATACGTTCCTTGCATCACCTGCAAACTCCTCCCAGTACTTTCTCTCGATTTTTCTCCACTGCGACCCGTCAGCGGGTGCTCTCAACTTCCCGTCTTTCTTACGGTCCTCTCTGTGCCATCGCATCAACTTGGCATGCTCTTTGTTTCTGAACAGACGTTTCAATCGTGGTATTATAGGAGCATACCACATCACCTTCGCAGGAACATTCTTCCTGGGGGGCTCGCCGTCAACATCACCAGGGTCATCTCGTCTGATCTTATACTGCAATGCACCGCATACCGGGCATGCGTTCAAATCCTCGTACGCACCGCGGTACAGGATGCAGTCATTAGGGATGCATGTATCTTCTGCACCTCCAATCCTAGAGGGCATACGACCTTCTTTGCTACGTACGTACTATCGGGCAATTCGTTATCCTTTGGAAGCTTCTTCTTCAATATTTTCAGTAGCTTCTCAAATCCTTTGTCAGGCACAGCATTCTCTACCTTCCACTGCAGCAATTCCAGTACGGTACCGAGCTTTGTGTTGCCATCTTCGCAATTGGGGTACAACCCTTTTTGGTGATCCTCTAACATGCGATCAAATTTCAGCTTCTCCTTTTCACTTTCGCACTGTCTCCTTGCATCAACAATGACCCAGCGGAGATCATCATCGGGCACATCGTCTGGTTCCTCTTGATCTTCAGCTTCCCCCGTTGCAGCATCACTGTATTCAGGGGGCACATAGTTGTCATCGTCCTCTTCTTCTTCGATGTCTTCCATCATAACCCCTATTTCTCCGTGCCTGGTCCAAACATTATAGTGTGGCATGAAACCCTTCTCAAGCAAGTGGGTGTGAAGGATTTTTCGGTCAGAGTAAGACTTCGTATTCCCACATATAGGGCATGGACAACACATAAAACCATTCTGCTTGTTTGCCTCAGCCACTTCGAGAAAATTATGCACGCCCTTAATGTACTCGGAGGTGCGTTTGTCACCTTACATCCATTGCTGATTCATCTACGTGCATTATATATAATTAAGTGTGTAAAAAACCATTACAAAACATCACACTATATAATAACAAACAATAATAAAAGTAAGAAAATTAGACAAGTATCTATCTAAATCATACAAGTAAGAATTTTTTTCTTTTTAGAAAGAAGATAAGAACAAGAGGCTCACCACGGTTATGCCGGCGACGAGATCGGCGCGGGCGATCGACGGCGGTGAAGACGGGGACGGGACGTGACGGACCGCTAAACCTAGACAAATCTTGAGGAAAATGGAGCTTGAAGATCGAGCTTCGAGAGGAGAAAGCTTAACTAGTGTGGCTCGGGCATTTCATCAAACACCTCATGTGCATAGGAGGTGAGCTAGAGCACCACAAAGCTCTCCCCTCGCCGGCCAGAAAAAACAGAGCAGTGTGGAGTGCTCTGCTCGCCGGCGATGGGGTATATATAGCCACCTCATTGGTCCTGGTTCGTGCGTGGAACCGGGACTAAAGGCCCCCCTCCTGTCCCGGTTCAAGCCACGAACCGGGACCAATGGATGTGGGCCAGGAGCGAGGCCCATTGGTCCCGGTTCGTGCCAGGAACCGGGACAAATGAGTCCAGACGAACCGGGACCAATGCCCACGAGGCCTCGACCGGCCCCCTGGGCGCATGAACCGGGACGTATGCCCCCCATGGGTCCCGGTTCGTGACTGAACCGGGACTAATGGGCTGGGCTGGCCCGAACCAAAGCCCTGTTTTCTACTAGTGTACAAGGCCATCGAAAAAAATTGGGGCCATTTGACGATGTCGTAAGAAAACATGCTTTCGAATGGAGCCTTCTAGCTTACCAAGACATCCTACGTTGAACATGGTGTTTTTTCGACATCATTGAAATGACCCCAACTTTTGCCACCAGGTGGGCATGCCCAGTAGGAATCCATGCCAGGTTTAAATAATTTCGACGAATTATGCACGTTGCGACACGTACCGTCATTTATATATCTTTTTCCGACACAATATCCAGGTTTGTAGGAAAAAAGTATTTAAAATCATAATATAAGCATGTACATAAAACTATTATTTGAAGCTTTTAACATATCTAAAAAATACGAAAGAATAAAATTGAAACAACAAATGCTTTTTTAAAAGCATTTAATAATATTGGAATGAAAAAGAATTGAAAACCATATTTTAAAAAAGTCACTTAAATATGTTATTTCAAAAAGGAAAAAGTTTATTTTTGTACACAAATACAAAAAAAATTAAAAACAAAAAACTTATTTGGAATTTAGAAAAAGTTCATATATTCAAAGTTTTTCTGCACAAATAAATGAAAATTCAAGGAAATTAAAAAAAAATTGGTTTCAGATTTTTTCCATATTTTCTATTTTTATAAATTCAAAATTTGTTAGTGTTTATAAAAAATCTTGAATAATTCAAAAATGTTATCTTCAAAATTTTGTTCGCCTCTTATACAAAATGTTGTGTTGTGGCATATGAGCAATTTTGAAGACATGACATTTGTTTTTGATATTATGTACAATTTTATTGAATGTGAATTTTTCTATTTTTGAGCAAAATATGAATAAGCGAAGATTGTTTTAAAATTTCAACACATTTTAAAAGCGCGAGCATTTTCTAAAAAAGAATAAAGAAACAAAAACAAAAAAAAACTGAAAATGAAATAGAAAAAATATAAAAAAGAAATAGTGAGAAAAGACTGGTTCGCTCAAGACGAAAAGGTCATGTATTTTGAAAAAGAAGTTCTTGGATTTGAGAAAAGTTCATCTATATTGAAAAAACTTCACAGACTTGAAATTAGTTCATCGATTTTTTTAACAAAAGTTCATGGATTCTGAGAAAGAAGTTCAGTAAAAGGTTGCAAAAATCTGAAAAAAGTTCACTGATTTGATAAAAAGTTCATGAAATTTGAAAAATGTTCACTAGAAGATTAGCAAAAAACTGAATGAAAGTTCATGGATTTGAAAAAGCCATGAAAATTGAAAAAACATCACGCATTAAATAAAAGGAAACAACCAAAAAGAAAAAGAAAAGATAAAAATAAAAAACTAAGTATAAACCGGCCAAAGAAAACAGAAAGAAAAAAGAAAAATAAAAGTCCTCTTTTTAGTGTTGCAAGTTGACACATAACAAAGACGTAGAAAACAGTATATAGTCACGTGAGCGAGCTGTCCCAGTTTTTTCTGAGTGAGAAACCCCACTTTATTGATTGCTAGAAGCACGGTTTACAGGGATTACAAAAAGGTCAAGACGGCGGTCTCGGAAACCAATGCGGCGACAACTCCATGAGGTAGGGTTGCTGCTCAGCATGGCTTGGGTGGCGATCTTGAGCGGCGAGGGCTGCAGGGTCGTCGGCTCGGTCGACGCGTTCAAGAGTGGACGGTTGGACGATATGTCGGGGCAGCGGCCCCGGAAGTGGTGCGGCGGCCGTGGTCTGCGGGCGGTCACCCTGTGCAACGTGGGTTGCGGGTGGCTGCCTCGTGCGGCGTTGTAGCTCGAGGATGAGCGGTAGTATGTCGGGGCAGCGGCCTCGGAAGGTGGTGTCGGTGGACTGCGCAGGGCGCAACGGAGCGGTGGCACCGGGGCGGCGGCCTCGGGATGGCGGCAGTGACATGGAGCTCGTCGTGGCATGAGGTGCTATGTTCGGGTTCGTGTAGTGGTGGTGGTTGGCGGCAGGTGGTGGTGGAGGTGTGCTCTCGAGTGATCCGGACGCCATCCGGTGCTCTGGATCCGCAAATCTTGTTATATGGGGAGGAGCTCCGGCGAAAGCACTGCCTTGACCAAGGTCGGGGCCGATGACGGCGGTGCCACTGGCGTCGTCTACCTTCTCGGAGGCGTCGTTGTGGAGCTCCGTCGACGTCATGACAGTTTTGGCTCTCCGGATGAAAACCTTTGCCTTGGTTTTCCAGAGCGGGCGGCAGCGACGTCTACGTCGTGACCTCCTTGGAGGCGTTGTTTGGGAGAGACTATTGCGAGCGATCTCTTCACTACCAAGGTTAGTGGATGTTGGGGCAGCGGCCCCGAATTTGTGCGTCGAGATGGCGGTCTCGGAAACCAATGGGGCGACAACTCCATGAGGTAGGGTTGCTGCTCAGCATGGCTTGGTTAGCGATCTTGAGCGGCGAGGGCTGCAGGGTCGCCGGCTCGGTCGACGTGTTCAAGAGTGGACGGTTGGACGATATGTCAGGGCAGCGGCCCCGGAAGTGGTGCGGCGGCCGTGGTCTGCGGGCGGTCACCCTGTGCAGCGTGGGTTGCGGGTGGCTGCGTCGTGCGGCGTTGTAGCTCAAGGGTGAGCGGTAGTATGTCGGGGCAGCGGCCTCGGAAGGTGGTGTCGGTGGACCGCGCAGGGCGCAACGGAGCGGTGGATGTCAGGGCGGCGGCTCCAAGACTTTGCAGCATTGAGAGCTTCAGCTTCGTTTCGTCTGGGCGACGAGGTTGCCTTCGATGTTGCTCGTTGTCATATCAGGGGCGCGGGCCATGTGGAGTGCATGCTCTTCATTTCTGCGGGAGGGTCCCGTGGCTGCTCCTCTCATCGTAGTCATGGATTCTTCTTTCTGGCAGCGGTGGAAGCTGTGTGTTCGACATGTTGTCGGCAAGAGTGAGCTTAGTCATGTGTGCTTGATTGTGTGGGAGTGGGCTTGGCCCTTGTTGTATCGGTTTTCGCCTGGTTTCCCATTAATTAACTGGGCAATTCTCTTCTGCTTAATTAATAGACGAGGGAAAGCTTTTGCCTCCGTTTAAAAAAAAAAAACAAAAAGGTCGTGGGGTAAACCCATCCACAAGTGGCGACCACCAGCTAAAGAAGAAAACTTAGCTAAACTGTGAGCATCAAAATTCAAACTACGACTTTCAAAAATAAATTCATAACTTGAGAAATCTCTTGATTGGGCATGAATCGCCTTCATAATGGTGCTATACCTTCCTTTAGTGCCATTCTTTATGTCCTCTACCACTGATTAGCAATCACATGCAACGACGATTCGGTCGAGTGATAAATCCAATGCAAGAGCCGAGGCTTGGCATGCAAGTGCCTGCAGGGTCTCCGGATCGTTTATGTTAGTAAAAACCATCGCCGAGGAGCCCAAGAACAGACCCGTATGGCCTCGGCACACTGTTGCAGCTGCCCCACTACTCCCGTCCCTTGATAGTCCCCCGTCAACCTGGATCTTTGTCATGCCTGGACTAGGAGCAATCCAGTGTTGCACAATTCGAGATGTTGCCGCCTGAGGTATAGCATGTGTCGTTGAGCTTGTAGGTGCATGGATAGTATCATGTTCAGATATAAAACTGTCGATGAAAGCATGTGTTGCATGCGGACTTTGCAAAATACCCTCGTGAATCGCTTTTCGTCACGCCGCCCAGATAGCCCATAGGGTAACAGCCAGCTTGATCAAGGTTGCATGTGGAATTTCATCAATTAGTGCAAATAACCACAGTTTGGCATCTGGCTCGGATGGTTTTGCATGTAATCAGCCACATCCTCGCCAACTAGTGCCCATACACAACGCGCTATAGAACACTCTATAAGAGAATGGTGCCAAGAGTCCGGCATGCCACATAATTGGCATTGCATGCCACATAATTGGCATTTGTCAACCTCGGCCATGTTCCTTCTATGGCAAACATCCTCTGTCGGAATAGAGTGCTTCGCTAGTCTCCATAGAAAATTACGAATCTTCCCTGGCACTGGGATCACTCATAACGTAGTCCAAGCCTTAGCTTGAGTTTCAAAATTAGAACTCCCTGCATTACCCTCAAGCCAATCTTCTCTCCGCCTTTTAGTATCAACCAACATGCGATAAGCTGATCGCACAGTGAATATCCCTTTCTTTTCGAAGTTCCAAGCCCAAAAATCATCCATCCGTCTAGTGCATAAAGGAATGCTCAAAAAAGCACTAGTGTCTGTCGCCAAGAATGTTTGGTCCAGTACCTTCCAAGTCGCACTTGTATTATCAATGAGGTCACTTACCAACACAGGAGGGTTAGCTGAAAGACAAACTATCGGCCTCATGGTATTATTTCTTGGTATCCAATTATCTCCCCAGATCCTTGTTGTGGAGCCATCTCCAATTTGCTGTATCTATCCTTGACAAAGAACATCGCGCCCTTCCAATATGGCACGCCACAGTTGTGATGGCCGGCTGCCTAACTCTGTGGAGAGGATAGTTCCATTAGGAAAGTAAATTGCCTTCAACATACGCGCACAATGTGAGTCCGGATGCTGTAGTATCCTCCATGACTGTCTTGCGAGAAGAGACAAATTAAAAAGCTCAAAATCTCGAAAGCCAAGTCCTCCCATGAATTTTGGTTGAGTCATCGTTTTCCATGCAACCCAAGCAGGCCTTCTTTTTCTTTCTTTGCCCCCCACCAAAATTGCCTAATAAGTTGTTTAGATGCTCACAAAGGCCCCTTGGCAATTTAAAGCAAGATATAGAATAAACCGTCACCGCTTGTGCAATAGATTTTACTAGTACTTCCTTCCCCGCTGACGATAAAGTTTTCTCAATCCAGCCCTTCACCTTGCTCCACAACCTATCTTTCAAGTACTTGAATGCTCTAAATTTTGAAGTTCCTACATCTGATGGCATGCGTAGATACTTGTCATTCAAAGTCTCATTTGACACATTCAGAATACCTTTGATTTCATCTTTGACATTAGCTGGACAACCTTTACTAAAGAAGATAGTTGATTTAGCCTGGTTGATCCTTTGACTTGAAGCTTGACAATATGATTCCAACATGTTTGACACCTCTGTCGCCCCTTGACCATTTGCTTTGAATAACAGCAGTCTATCATCTGCGAATAAGAGGTGGTTGACAGGCGGTGCCGAGGGCGCCACTTGTATCCCACCCAGTTGAGATGACTCACTTAAAATTTTCAATAGGCCTGAAAGGTCCTCCGCTGCCAACAAAAACAGGTAAGGGGAGATTGGACCTCCCTGACGGATACCTCCGCTAGGTCTGAATTCCTCTAGCTTCTTACTATTAAAAAGGATCGAGTATGAAACTGAGCTAACAAGATTCATAACAATATCAACCCATCTGTGAGAGAAGACCAGCTTCAACATTATAGCTCTCAGATAATCCCATTCGACCCTGTCATACGTTTTCATCATGTCCATCTTGAGAGCACAATGATGGTGCTTAACCGCTCTGTTCCGCTTCATAAAGTGCAAACATTCATATGCTACAATTATGTTATCTGTGATCAGACGCCCAGGTACAAAAGCAGACTGTTCTGCCGATATGATCTCCGGAAGTACCACTTTCAAACGGTTAGCTATAACTTTGGAAGCTATCTTATAGAGAACATTACACAAGCTAATGGGAAGAAACTGTGAAAGGAGCACCGGACTTTTTCCCTTCGGAATCAAGACCAAATATGTTTGATTTATACCTTCCGCACTTTCATGGCCTTCTACAATTTTCAGCACAGCCCAAGTAACCTCAGCTCCACAGACCGCTCAATTTTTTTGAAAGAAATGTGCAGGAAACCCATCAAGCCCCGGCGATTTCATAGGAAACATTTGATATAGGGCTGTTTCACTTCCTCCTCAGTATATGGCGCGTCAAGCAAGCTGCGCATGTCATTAGTAAAAACTGCTTGCATGTTGGTGCAATCCTCCGACGTATACAACGTCTTATAAAAATCCTTCGTCATTGATTCCAACTCATCCACATCCTCTATAACTTGTCCATCCGGCCGAGCTAGAGCTTTAATGCGGTTCTTCCTCCGTCGCATCGACGCTCGCCGCTGAAAATATTGCGTATTTTTATCCCCGTACGTGAGCCCAGTCCACCCTTGATCTCTGCCTGTACAAAATCTCTTCTCTTTCATACATCTCTACTAGCCGGCCTGTGACTTTAATTTCTAAGTGACTAGGGTCAGTCCTTCCTGGAACGTTTTTTAGAGCTTCGAGTTGCCGAACGAGCTGTTTGATTTCTCTTCTAACACTCCCAAAAGTGTATGTGTCCCAGCTATGGAGATGCTCCCCTAAATCCTTCAGCTTCTCCTTCAACTCTACTGCCGACGCACCTTTTGGCCTGCTGCTCCATGTGCTTTCCACAAAAGTGTTCAGCTCAGGGTGTCGTTCCCACATTAGTTCATACCTGAAGCTTTTTGGCCGCCGTTCGTCCGCATTGTGCATAGAGTTTAATATTATTGGGCCATGATCAGAGCACACCGCTGTTACATCTTCCAGTTCTGCACAGGGAAATAAAGAACTCCATGCCGAGTCCGCCACAGCCCGATCCAGGCGCACCCTAGTGTATGTTCCTCCCGAGACCTTCTTCTCGAACGTCCATCTTCTTCCTTTATATCCCAAGTCAGCAAGACCACAAATATCAAGGACATCTCGGAATCCATCCATTTTTCCTTGTCCCCTAAGATTAACTCCTTCATGTTCGGATTGTGGAAGAACTTCATTGAAATCCCATAGTGCCACCCAGGGGAGATTTGACGCCCCTGCAATTGAGCACAAGGTAAGTACGTACGTAAGTACGTAATAATTATTTCTAATAAAAAAAGGACGTAATAGTTTGGCAAAAGTCCATATTACCCTTCATACGTTTAGTGAGAGGGGTTGTACTGAAGCGGGACTATTTCTTTGGTTCTTCTTTTCATATATGATTGGAGTACATATTGTGTTAGAATAAATCCGAGGCTAGTCGATCTACCGAAGACCAAGCAATCACACGAGCACGACACCGAGATTTGTTAACGAGGTTCACCGATATGGCTACATCCCCAGGGCCTGACTACGAGCGCTCCTAACCATGACACCGCTACAATACCGTACCCTGGCCGCCCGGGCGCCAGCACACGCCGTCGGCTCCCCTGCGTGCCTGTGCTAGTATGTTGGCATAATTTACATCGTGTGTCTACCCCCGATATATATGAGAGGCCTGAGATACAAGTGTCCTATTAGGACACAACTCCTACCCTGTCTACACACGGTCTAAAACCAAGTCCAACTGTAACCTACCTTGTACAATAATATTCGACACAACTCTAACAAACTCCACCTTGGTGAATATTCTCCACCACCTTGGATTCATTCATGAATCGAACCTCCATGTACATTGGACTTGAGATACGCCATGAGCATCGCTGCTACTCCCAGACTCCACGTGACTCCACCTGCAACTGTAGTCCCTTCTCGTCTTCTTCGCAGTCAACACTCGAGCAAAATTAAGTTCCTCTTTACTCTACTTTGTGCTCCCAACTTCTTGAGTATCCGTTCAACGCCATCACATACCGACACTGATCTGCGTGAAAGTGAACACCTCACATAATGGACGCCACATATAAGAGTTACCTGAACTCAACATCACCGCTCTTTCTTGACCGCCTGTCTGAAACTTGAAAGAATTTCACCGTCGTCAAGTGTCACCCTGAGTCAAATTCACAGTTGTCTCACCCTTTTCCCGGATAGTCTCTGACATGTCCCACAGCTATAGCACTCCGCCTCCTTCTGTACTTGTCATCCGCATTTTGCCATGTGCACTGAACACCAAAGAATATATGGCCGTGTACTCTTTCAGCTTTTGACAATTTCAGACTTTCCGCCACTTACTCAGATTCTCCATGGTCAACTCTTGTCCATCAACTAGCACCGATAGACCCAGTCTCCAACTTGAATCTGGTACTCATCAACACTACTTCAGTACCCCTGCACACTTTGTCTGACCACCAGTGCCTTGGCCAGTCGCTGTGTCCCGTGCTTACTGCACGCCTCGCCGCTATTGCCTGTGTCGAGCCTCTGCTGTCCTGGTCGAGTCTTCCTGGGTAGCTAGCCCACACTGCCTCAACCCCCACTGCAGAGAACCACCGATCATCAACGACCGATGCCGAGTATCACGTCTCCATCAGACCATTGGGCCCCAGTCTGATCCACGCGTCTCTCGCTTTTCCCGCCGAAATAGGCTTCGACTCTCCATGCATTTACGCCGTAGCCCCTCCATCAGCATAGAGTGAAGTCGTCCATCAAACTCCAGCTCCACCTTCAACATGACTCCATGTAGCTGCGCTATGCTACCCCGCGCTCCGTCGACTTCAATCTCTCTCATGTGTACACTGCCTTGAATCAACTCCGCGCCATAGTCTTTGTCGAAGCCGCACAAGCCCTGAGACCTGCACCACGTGTTTCCACGCCCCAGAAGTCGGCCACCATCAGCATCACGCTCCTATGTCGTCGTCGCTGAAATCACCGCCGTCTTCTGCTTTGGCCAACATCCACGTCAGTCCATCAGACAATCCAGTCTGACCCAGCCGAAATAATCCGACTGCAACCATGCTCCACCCTGCGTCTTGTCCGCCCGCACATCTCAGTGCATTGCTTGACATCCTGTGTATGTATGATCCTGCCACGACGCGCTCCAGACTCCTCAAAGCCTTATACACACGCCGCCAACCTGCCAACCTCCTGGTAAAAATCCTGTGCGCAGTTTGCAACACATCCAAAAAGAAAACTGGATTTCCTGGTAGTCTCCATGGTTATACCAAGCATATGTCCATAACTCCCAACACTCCTTTTTTTAATCATGTTGCATATCAAAGCCACGTACATACCTTTGTGCAGGTTGTCCTTTTTGTCAATAACAAATCTCATACGTACTCGCACGGTCTTCCGTTGCCGAACATCGCGTCCTCCGTGACAGATTAGCAGAACGAAACCATCGCTATTCTCTCCGACCTACATCGAGACAGCCCTTCGTTTCACGATTTTCTTTACGATTCCTTCTCGCCTTCCTCTGGATCAACTCCACCGCCTCCTCGAACCTTGCTCATGATACCACTTGTTAGAATAAATCCGAGGCGCTAGTCGATCTACCAAGGACCAATCAATCACACGAGCATGACACTGAGATTTGTTAACGAGGTTCACCGATATGGCTACATCCCCGGGGCCTGACTACGGGCGCTCCTCCGCATGACACCGCTACAATACCGCACCATGGCCGCCCGGGCGCCAGCACACGCCGTTGGCTCCCCTGCGTGCCTGTGCTATTATGTTGGCATAGTTTACATCGTGTGTCTACCTCCGATATATATGAGAGGCTTGGGATACAAGTGTCCTATTAGGACACAACTCCTACCCTGTCTACACACGGTCTAAAACCAAGTCCAACTGTAACCTACCTTGTACAATAATATTCGACACAACTCTAACATATTGTAAATTTACATGATATTTTTTTTCTAATAAGTATTTTGTTGGGTACATACACTTGTAGCTGTAACTGATCGGTTCCTCGTTGATTTTACTTTGTTGGATACACTGATTCAGAAAATTTCAACCTGTCGATGATGGTGCCTTGATTTCTCGAGAAATTGCACAATGTGTGTCCTCTGCTAAATTTCAGGGTTTGTCCTAATTTTCTATACAAGTATTTCTTCTATGAAGGGCCTCATTGATTCAAAGGATTTTCACAAGATTTTCAGAGGAATAGAATCCTTGGGAAATTTTCCTACATCGACCGTTTTGGTTTGTAGGAAATCATTTGTAAGTGGCGAACACTAGCATAAGAGACGTGCAAAGGGGTATAGTAATAAAAAATATTTAACCGTTTTTGCACTATCATAGACGCATCGCTTCTTACCGCTACTCATATTGCGTTTAGCTAATTTATTATCCTTGTTAAAATCACCTTTTGACATAGAGATAACAAACACAGCTCTTAATCTTTTGTACATACCTTGTGTTTTCAAATAAATTTCTCACGAAAGTGGTGATTATCATTGACCATGCCTGAATCCTAATGGGACACATTTGACTCATGAGTTAAGTGTATGAACATTCACTAAACCAACTGTAGCCAGTCCACTTCTCACTGATCAGCACCTACTGAAAACCTATTTTCAATTAGGGCATGTACAATGGTTGATAAGACAGTCTTATCTTAAGTCTTGAATGTAATTTAGAGATGATAAAAAACATGTCTACAATCGGTCATCTCTTAGTCTTGTCTTCAATAATTAGTTATTCCTAAAAACGTGGTGAGACATATTGTGCTAAGAGATCATCTCTTAAATAAGAGAAGACAAGTCTTTTCTTATGATTTCTCTCTCCTTCACCTCATCATTTATCCTACGTGACATTCCTAAGATAAAACCATTGTACATGCCCTTAATGATACCATGGCCGTACCATCTGCCACCAAAACATGTACTCCCTCTGTCCCAAAATAAATGTCTCAACTTTATACTAACTCTGAAGTTAGTACAAAGTTGCGACACTTATTTTGAGACAAAGGGAGTATCTGTTGAACAAGGTTATACAACATTGAAGATTGCTTTCCCTCAGCCAGGTGTCTTCCTGGAATCACGTAGTGAGCCATTCCCAATTGTGAATGCACCTCCGCTGAAGAGCTGATCCTCGACCTCGATTAGTCCTTTTCCAAAAAGAGAGTATAGTGGCTTTATGGTCACTTGTAACAACGTCTTGGTCTATGAATAATTATGCCATCACAGTTCTTGCCACGCTTCCTCCACATTTAACAACTTAAACAACTATTTGTCGGGCATGCATTTATACCTGATCTCAAGATCGTCCCCTCCAATGTGCTAGTGACTTTTCGGCCTAGCGTGGAATACTTGCTAGTGCAACTATGGGAAGAGCCGGCATCAAGATGGTGACTGAAGCATCGCTTCAGGTCTGGGATTGAAACTCTTTTTCTGGCTTTTATTGGTGAGACTCAGTGGCGACGAACTTGGTCGTTACCTTGTTGAACGCATTCTTTGCTGTTGTGCTGTCCTTCATTGGTTGGTCTCAACAATCCTTATCCGGGTCATCTCCGATCGGAAATTGGCGTGGCGAGGCGAGGGCGTTTAATCCTTCTTGGAGGCGTTAAGTTCATATCTTATAACGGTCCGACCATGGTTGTCTATCTTTTGTACTCTATTTGTCGATGATTTTGGCTTCATTGCCTTACATGAACTTAAATAAAATTTGGATGTGCGCATCATAGTGATGCACACGCCGGGGATCTAACCTCCTTTTTGAAAAAAACGATCGTCCACTCCAAGACTTCCTTTGTTTCTTTGGTCAATGGATAATGCCCCCACTTTTGACGTATAATTTCACTTGTTCTCATCTATTTGCCAGTAAAAGTCTAAATCTTTAGTAACCAATTCTTTTCCACGCCTTTTAAGTACCTCAAAATATAAAGACATAAGCATCGATAAATTAGTGAGAACCGCATTGTTCAGCACAAGTCGTCCAACATAAGACAAAAGCTTGCCTATCCAACTGCCAAGCCATTTATCAAACTGGCCCTCAACCCCTTTCCTCTCCTTATTCCAAAGCTTACAGTTATGAATGGGGATCCCAGCATTACCGAAAAGGGATTCCAAGGATATTTCAATGTGCCACCGAGTTCTTCCATGCGTCCACCTAATTAAATTTTTGAGAACCTCATAATATAAACCCTTTAAACCTTCACTTGTTATTTATTGGCAGGTTTATATTATGTGAAAAACAAACGTGGATGTGGTGGATGTTATGGATTGAAAATCAACAACTAGTCAACCAAAGACATTTATTGATCAACAGCTAGTCACATTTAATCATCTGAAAAAATAGACAAGAGAAAATTTATTGATCTCATCTTATTTTTACACACGACAGAAACATTCAAAGTTTTTATACAATGGAGATACCATGAGAAATGTCAGTTTCACTAGTACATGAACCCTCTACTAGCTGTGTTCGGGATAGCCCACCAGCTGCGTGATGAGTGGGCGTCGCAGGTGTGGTGCTGCTGGTAAGGTAAGAGTAGCAGCGTGTGTCTCGCACGCGGCTAGTGTGGTGCCGCTAGCAGTATTTGTGGGTTGCACACGGCTACTGTGCTATTAACTAGCAGCGTGTTGTCTCTTGGAACGCTACTAGGTTGTATAGCACTGCGACGTTCAGTTTCCTTAAACGTTGCTGGTGTCAGAGCTAGACCCAGTGTGCGATTTCTGCGAACGCTTCTAGTTTGTGATAAAATTAGCAGCGTCCTGCTAATAACAAACACAACTAGCTTGTTTTGCCAGGATAATAGAAATATTGCCACGGCGGTGTTTTTTGCTACAACATTTGCAAATTTCATACATGCAGAAATAAAAAGTATTATGCAATTAAATAGTGAATGTTACTGTGTAATACATTTTTACGAATCCAACCTATATAAGAAGATTACATAGCAAATGATGGAAGCATTTATGAACCAACAAAGGGCTGATTTTTCTCCCACCACAGCATCTATGAGCCAAAGTGCTCATTTTGCTGTCATGCTAGTCATCATGTCTCGATACATGCAAAGTGGTAATGTTACAGACTAAAGGGCGTAAGTTCTGACCGACATAAAAGGTGCGGTAAGGGCTACCCAGTTGAGGTGTTGAAGTCGCTATGCTGTCGCTCCATGCTGCCTATCCCACCACTTCTCGAGGGGTTCTTGTGCGTTGTAGTACATGCCCTTCTTGTTGGCGACATCGTTGTTGATGAAGGTTGGAAGGGTGCTTTGCATCCGTCTAAACTCAACTCGAATATCATCCGGTGCGACAATGGCAAGGGTTTAACCCCAGTTGGTGATGCCATCCTTTCTTGTGAAGGTCGTATGCTTCTGCATGCAATCAACCATGTGGTTCATGACGTAGTAAGCAGACATATGACTTTTGTGGGTTTGCTGTTGCATGCAACGAAAAGGTTGAGTTGTGGGTGAAGCGTGCCAAGCCCAAGCTGTTTTTCTTTTTGAATTCTGACTTTGTCGGTCCTACGCTGTTCTCAAAATCTATGAGAGTATCATCCATAACTGACTTCAGTTTGTTGTAGTCTTTCTTGATGCTTTGATGCGAGTGTAAGAGATAAGAATTGCCAGTCTTTGGGGATAGAACAAAGAGGACCCAGTGCTCGTCGTTGCGCAAACAGTCAAACAAAGCAGTAACCACCGTCAATATTTGTACGATGAGAGGATATATACTGTACATCTAAGAAAGCATATGTGCATTGATGCTAGCTAGCGAACAATTAATACATACAATGGGGCACAAGATGGTAGTCTGCGTGTCTATGTTGAACCATGAATTCTACAAGGTAGATCTTTATCACTTTCCTACCTTCTCGACTATGAAGGTTATTGTGGTGCATGTGGTAAGGGTCCGCCATGGCGATCGTCCTCAGCGTTGTCATACTTGAGCTTGTTCTCTAGATGAAGTGCCCATAGCGTGACTAAGGAGGATCCCTCAAACTGCAGGAGGTGGATCATGCTGAAGATTTGGTCGAAATGTATATAGAACTTGTTTGCGGGGAAACCATCAGCGAAGCCAAGACCCTTACTCACCTTCACCGAGTATACCAGAAGATTTTGCAAAGGATTGAAAAATCGACCTTGGCCGCCAGCTCTCTATTTAGGATGTCATCATGAAGAAGATTCATTTCCTGGTAGTCTCCATGGTTATACCAAGCATATCTCCATAACTCCCAACACTCCATTTCTTTAATCATGTTGCATCTCAAAGCCACGTACATACCTTTGTGCAGGTTGTCCTTTTTGTCTGGAACAAATCTCATACGTACTCGCACGGTTGATGCGGCTTGAAGCTACGTCGGTATTTCCCCAAAGAGGAAGGGATGATGCAGCACAGCAGCGGTAGGTATTTTCTTTAGTGATGAAACCAAGGTTATCGAACCAATAGGAGAACCAAGCAACACTACGTAAAAAGCACCTGCACACAAATAACAAATACTCGCAACTCGATGTGTAAAAGGGGTTGTCAATCCCTTTCGGGCAACGGCGTCAAAAATTTGCAAACGAACGTGAGAGAGTAGTAAATATTGATAGATCAAACGCCAAATAAAATAAAGTGCAGCAAGGTAGTTTTTTATTTTTGGTTTAATAGATATTAAAATAAAAGCAAAGGAAAATAGATCGCAAAGGCAAATATATTAAAGAAGAGACCAGGAGGCCGTAGGTTTCACTATTGGCTTCTCTCGAGAAAAATAGCAAACGGTGGGTGAACAAATTACTGTTGGGCAATTGATAAAACTTCAAATAATCATGACGATATCCAGGCAATGATCATTATATAGGCATCACGTCCAAGATTAGTAGACCGACTCCTGCCTGCATCTACTACTATTACTCCACAAATCGACCGCTATCCAGCATGCATCTAGTGTATTAAGTTCATGGAGACATGGAGTAATGCAATAAGAATGATGACATGATGTAGACAAGATCTATTTATGTAGAAATAGACCCCATCGTTTTATCCTTAGTAGCAACGATATATACATGTCGGTTCCCCTTTTGTCACTGGGATCAAGCACCATAAGATCGAACCCACTACAAAGCACCTCTTCCCATTGCAAGATAAATAGATCAAGTTGGGCAAACAAAACCCAAATATCGGAGAAGAAATACGAGGCTATAAGCAATCATGCATATAAGAGATCAAAGAAGATTCAAATAACTTTCATGGATAAAAAGATAGATCTGATCATAAATACAAAGTTCATCGGATCCCAACAAACACACCGCAAAAAGAGTTACATCATATGGATCTCCAAGAGACCATTGTATTGAGAATCAAAAGAAAGAGAGGAAGCCATCTAGCTACTAACAACGGACCCGTAGGTCTACAAAGAACTACTCACGCATCATCAGAGAGGCACCAATGAAAGTGGTGAACCCCTCCATGATGGTGTCTAGATTGGATCTGGTGGTTCTGGACTCTACGGCAGCTGGAATTGATTTTCGTCTACTCCCCTAGGGTTTCTGGAATATTGGGGTATTTATAGAGCAAAGAGGCAGTTCGGGGGGCACCCGAGGTGGGCACAACCCACCAGGGCACGCCTGGAGGCCCAGGCGCGCCCTGGTGGGTTGTGCTCCCCTCGGAGCACCCCCTAGGCGCTTCTCCGGCCCACTGGATGTCTTCTGGTCCAAAAAAAATCCACAAAAATTTTCGCTGCGTTTGGACTCCGTTTGGTAATGATTTCCTACGATATAAAAAACATGCAAAAAACAGCAACTGGCACTTGACACTATGTCAATAGGTTAGTACCAAAAAATGATACAAAATGACTATAAAATGATTGTAAAACATCCAAGAATGATAATATAACAGCATGGAACAATCAAAAATTATAGATAGGTTGGAGACGTATCAACGGTCTTCCGTTGCCGAACATCGCGTCCTCCGTGATAGATTAGCAGAACGAAACCATCGCTATTCTCTCCGACCTACATCGAAACAGCCCTTCGTTTCACGATTTTCTTGACGATTCCTCCTCGCCTTCCTCTGGATCAACTCCACTGCCTCCTCGAACCTTGCTCATGATACCACTTGTTAGAATAAATCCGAGGCGCTAGTCGATCTACCAAGGACCAAGCAATCACACGAGCTTGACACCGAGATTTGTTAACGAGGTTCACCGATATGGCTACATCCCGGGGGCCTGACTACGGGCGCTCCTCCCCATGACACCGCTACAATACCGCACCATGGCCGCCCAGGCGCCGGCACACGCCGTTGGCTCCCCTGCGTGCCTGTGCTATTATGTTGGCATAGGTTACATCGCGTGTCTACCTTCGATATATATGAGAGGCTTGGGATACAAGTGTCCTATTAGGAGACAACTCCTACCCTGTCTACACACGGTCTAAAACCAAGTCCAACTGTAACCTACCTTGTACAATAATATTCTTCACAACTCTAACATATTGTAAATTTACATGATGTTTTTTTTCTAATAAGTATTTTGTTGGGTACCTACACTTGTAGCTGTAACTGATCGGTTCCTCGTTGATTTTACTTTGTTGGATACACTGATTCAGAAAATTTCAACCTGTCGATGATGGTGCCTTGATTTCTCGAGAAATTGCACAATGTGTGTCCTCTGCTAAATTTCCGGGTTAGTCCTAATTTTCTATACAAGTATTTCTTATATGAAGGGCCTCATTGATTCAAAGGATTTTCACAAGATTTTCAGAGGAATAGAATCCTTGGGAAATTTTCCTACATCGGCCATTTTGGTTTGTAGGAAATCATTTGTAAGTGGCGAACACTAGCATAAGAGACGTGCAAAGGGGTATCGTAATAAAAAAATATTTAACCATTTTTGCACTATCATAGACGCATCGCTTCTTACCGCTACTCATATTGCGTTTAGCTAATTTATTATCCTTGTTAAAATCACCTTTTGACATAGAGATAACAAACACAGCTCTTAATCTTTTGTACATACCTTGTGTTTTCAAATAAATTTCTTACGAAAGCGGTGATTATCATTGACCATGCCTGAATCCTAATGGGACACATTTGACTCATGAGTTAAGTGTATGAACATTCACTAAACCAACTGTAGCCAGTCCACTTCTCACTGATCAGCACCTACTGAAAACCTATTTTCAATTAGGGCATGTACAATGGTTGATAAGACAGTCTTATCTTAAGTCTTGCATGTAATTTAGAGATGATAAAAAGCATGTCTACAATGGGTCATCTCTTAGTCTTGTCTTCAATAATTAGTTATTCCTAAAAATGTGGTGAGACATATTGTGCTAAGAGATCATCTCTTGTCTTCTCTTAAGTAATAGAAGACAAGTCTTTTCTTATGATTTCTCTCTCCTTCACCTCATCATTTATCCTACATGGCATTCCTAAGATAAAACCATTGTACATGCCCTTAATGATACCATGGCCGTACCATCTGCCACCAAAACATGTACTCCCTCTGTCCCAAAATAAATGTCTCAACTTTATACTAACTCTGAAGTTAGTACAAAGTTGCGACACTTATTTTGAGACAAAGGGAGTATCTGTTGAACAAGGTTATACAACATTAAAGATTGCTTTCCCTCAGCCTGGCGTCTTCCTAGAATCACGTAGTGAGCCATTCCCAATTGTTAATGCACCTCCGCTGAAGAGCTGATCCTCGACCTCGATTAGTCCTTTTCCAAAAGGAGAGTATAGTGGCTTTATGGTCACTTCTAACAACGTCCTGGTCTATGGATAATTATGCCATCACAGTTCTTGCCACACTTCCTCCACATTTAACAACTTAAACAACTATTTGTCGAGGATGCATTTATACCTGATGTCAAGATCGTCCCCTCCAATGTGCTAGTGCCTTTTCGGCCTAGCGTGGAATACTTGCTAGTGCAACTATGGGAAGAGCCGGCATCAAGATGGTGACTGAAGCATCGCTTCAGGTCTGGGATTGAAACTCTTTTTCTGGCTTTTATTGGTGAGACTCAGTGGCGACGAACTTGGTCGTTACCTTGTTGAACGCATTCTTTGCTGTTGTGCTGATCTTCATTGGTTGGTCTCAACAATCCTTATCCGGGTCATCTCCGATCGGAACTTGGCGCGACGAGGCGACGGCGTTTAATCCTTCTTGGAGGCGTTAATTTCATATCTTATAATGGTCCGACCATTGTTGTCTATCTTTTGTACTCTATTTGTCGATGATTTTGGCTTCATTGCCTTACATGAACTTAAATAAAATATGGATGTGTGCATCACAATGATGCACACGCCGGGGATCAAACCTCCTTTTTGAAAAAAAAGATCGTCCACTCCAAGACTTCCTTTGATTCTTTGGTCAATAGATAATGCCCCCACTTTTGACCTATAATTTCACTTGTTCACATCTATTTGCGAGCAAAAGTCTAAATCTTTAGTAACCAATTCTTTTCCACGCCTTTTAAGTACCTCAAAATATAAAGACATAAGCATCAATAAATTAGTGAGAACCACATTGTTCAGCACTAGTCATCCAACATAAGACAAAATCTTGCCTATCCAACTGCCAAGCCATTTATCAAACTGGCCCTCAACCCCTTTCCACTCCTTATTCCAAAGCATACAGTTATGAATGGGGATCCCAGCATTACTGAAAAGGGATTCCAAGGATATTTCAATGTGCCACCGAGTTCTTCCATGCGTCCACCTAATTTAATTTTTGAGAACCTCATAATATAAACCCTTTAAACCTTCACTTGTTATTTATTGGCAGGTTTATATTATGTGAAAAACAAACGTGGATTTGGTGGATGTTATGGATTGAAAATCAACAACTAGTCAACCAAAGACATTTATTGATCAACAGCTAGTCACATTTAATCATCTGAAAAAATAGACAAGAGAAAATTTATTGATCTCGTCTTATTTTTACACACGACAGAAACATTCAAAGTTTGTATACATTGGAGATACCATGAGAAATGTCAGTTTCACTAGTACATGAACCCTCTACTAGCTGTGTTCGGGATAGCCCACCAGCCGCGTTATGAGTGGACGTCGCAGGTGTGGTGTTGCTGGTAAGGTAAGAGTAGCAGCGTGTGTCCCGCACGCGGCTAGTATGGTGCCGCTAGCAGTATTTGTGGGTTGCACACGGCTACTGTGCTACTAACTAGCAGCGTGTTGTCTCTTGGAATGCTACTAGGTTGTATAGCACGGCGACGTTCAGTTTCCTTAAACGTTGCTGGTGTCAGAGCTAGTCCCAGTGTGCGATTTCTGCGAACGCTTCTAGTTTGTGATAAAATTAGCAGCGTCCTGCTAATAACAAAAACAACTAGCTTGTTTTGCCAGGATAATAGAAATACTGCCACAGCGGTGTTTTTTGCGACAACATTTTGGAAATTTCATACATACAGAAATAAAAAGTATTATGCAATTAAATAGTGAATGTCACTGTGTAATACATTTTTACGAATCCAACCTATATAAGAAGATTACATAGCAAATGATGGAAGCATTTATGAACCAACAAAGGGCTAATTTTTCTCCCACCACAGCATCTATGAGCCAAAGGGCTCATTTTGCTGTCATGCTAGTCATCATGTCTCGATACATGCAAAATGGTAATGTTACAGACTAAAGGGCGTAAGTTCTGACCGACATAAAAGGTGCGGTAAGGGCTACCCAGTTGAGGTGTTGAAGTCGCTATGCTGTCGCTCCATGCTGCCTATCCCACCGCTTCTCGAGGGGTTCTTGTGCGTTGTAGTACATGCCCTTCTTGTTGGCGATATCGTTGTTGATGAAGGTTGCAAGGGTGCTCTGCATCCGTCTAAACTCAACTCGAATATCATCCAGTGCGACAATGGCAAGGGTTTAACCCCAGTTGGTGATGCCATCCTTTCTTGTGAAGGTCGTATGCTTCTGCATGCAATCAACCAAGTGGTTCATGACGTAGTAAGCAGACATATGACTTTTGTGGGTTTGCTGTTGTATGCAACGAAAAGGTTGAGTTGTAGGTGAAGCGTGCCAAGCCCAAGATGTTTTTCTTTTTGAATTCTGACTTTGTCGGTCCTACGCTGTTCTCAAACTCTATGAAAGTATCATCCATAACTAACTTTAGTTTGTTGTAGTCTTTCTTGATGCTTTGATGCGAGTGTAAGAGATAAGAATTGCCAGTCTTTGGGGATAGAACAAAGAGGACCCAGTGCTCATCGTTGCGCAAACAGTCAAACAAAGCAGTAACCACCGTCAATATTTGTACGATGAGAGGATATATACTGTACATCTAAGAAAGCATATGTGCATTGATGCTAGCTAGCAAACACTTACCACATACAATGGGGCACAAGATGGTAGTCTGCGTGTCTATTTTGAACCACGAATTCTACAAGGTAGATCTTTATCACTTTCCTACCTTCTCGACTCTTAAGGTTATTGTGGTGCATGTGTAAGGGTCCGCCATGGCGATCGTACTCAGCATTGTCATACTTGAGCTTGTTGTCTAGATGACGCGCCCATAGCGTGACTAAGGAGGATCCCTCAAACTGCAGGAGGTGAATCATGCTGAAGATTTGGTCGAAATGTATATAGAACTTGTCCGCGGGGAAACCATCAACGAAGCCAAGACCCTTACTCACCTTGACCGAGTATACCAGAAGATTTTGCAAAGGATTGCAAAAATCGACCTTGGCCACCAACTCTCTATTTAGGATGTCATCATGAAGAAGATTCATTTCCTGGTAGTCTCCATGGTTATACCAAGCATATCTCCATAACTCCCAACACTCCTTTTCTTTAATCATGTTTCATCTCAAAGCCACGTACATACCTTTGTGCAGGTTGTCATTTTTGTCTGTAACAAATCTCATACGTACTCGCACGGTCTTCCGTTGCCGAACATCGCATCCTCCGTGATAGATTGGCAGAACGAAACCATCGCTATTCTCTCCGACCTACATCAAGACAGCCCTTTGTTTCACGATTTTCTTGACGATTCATCCTCGCCTTCCTCTGGATCAACTCCACCGCCTCCTCGAACTTTGCTCATGATACCACTTGTTAGAATAAATCCGAGGCGCTAGTCGATCTACCAAGGACCAAGCAATCACACGAGCATGACACCGAGATTTGTTAACGAGGTTCACCGATATGGCTACATCCCCAGGGCCTGACTACGGGCGCTCCTCCCCATGACACCGCTACAATACCGCACCATGGCCGCCCGGGCGCCGGCACACGCCGTTGGCTCCCCTGCGTGCCTGTGCTATTATGTTGGCATAGATTACATCGTGTGTCTACCTCCGATATATATAAGAGGCTTGGGATACAAGTGTCCTATTAGGACACAACTCCTACCCTGTCTGCACACGGTCTAAAACCAAGTCCAACTGTAACCTACCTTGTACAATAATATTCGACACAACTCTAACATATTGTAAATTTACATGATGTTTTTTTCTAATAAGTATTTTGTTGGGTACCTACACTTGTAGCTGTAACTGATCGGTTCCTCGTTGATTTTACTTTGTTGGATACACTGATTCAGAAAATTTCAACCTGTCGATGATGGTGCCTTGATTTCTCTAGAAATTGCACAATGTGTGTCCTCTGCTAAATTTCAGGGTTAGTCCTAATTTTCTATACAAGTATTTCTTATATGAAGGGCCTCATTGATTCAAAGGATTTTCATAAGATTTTCAGAGGAATAGAATCCTTGGGAAATTTTCCTACATCGGCCGTTTTGGTTTGTTGGAAATCATTTGTAAGTGGCGAACACTAGCATAAGAGACGTGCAAAGGGGTATCGTAATAAAAAATATTTAACCGTTTTTGCACTATCATAGACGCATCGCTTCTTACCGCTACTCATATTGCATTTAGCTAATTTATTATCCTTGTTAAAATCACCTTTTGACATAGAGATAACAAACACAGCTCTTAATCTTTTGTACATACCTTGTGTTTTCAAATAAATTTCTTACGAAAGCGGTGATTATCATTGACCATTCCTGAATCCTAATGGGACACATTTCACTCATGAGTTAAGTGTATGAACATTCACTAAACCAACTGTAGCCAGTCCACTTCTCACTGATCAGCACCTACTGAAAACCTATTTTCAATTAGGGCATGTACAATGGTTGATAAGACAGTCTTATCTTAAGTCTTGCATGTAATTTAGAGATGATAAAAAGCATGTCTACAATGGGTCATCTCTTAGTCTTGTCTTCAATAATTAGTTATTCCTAAAAACGTGGTGAGACATATTGTGCTAAGAGATCATCTCTTGTCTTCTCTTAAATAAGAGAAGACAAGTCTTTTCTTAAGATTTCTCTCTCCTTCACCTCATCATTTATCCTACATGGCATTCCTAAGATAAAACCATTGTACATGCCCTTAATGATACCATGGTCGTACCATCTGCCACCAAAACATGTACTCCCTCTGTCCCAAAATAAATGTCTCAACTTTATACTAACTCTGAAGTTAGTACAAAGTTGCGACACTTATTTTGAGACAAAGGGAGTATCTGTTGAACAAGGTTATACAACATTGAAGATTGCTTTCCCTCAGCCAGGCGTCTTCCTAGAATCCCGTAGTGAGCCATTCCCAATGGTTAATGCACCTCTGCTGAAGAGCTGATCCTTGACCTCGATTAGTCCTTTTCCAAAAGGAGAGTATAGTGGCTTTATGGTCACTTCTAACAACGTCCTGGTCTATGGATAATTATGCCATCACAGTTCTTGCCACGCTTCCTCCACATTTAACAACTTAAACAACTATTTGTCGAGGATGCATTTATACCTGATGTCAAGATCGTCCGCTCCAATGTGCTAGTGCCTTTTCGGCCTAGCGTGGAATACTTGCTAGTGCAACTATGGGAAGAGCCGGCATCAAGATGGTGACTGAAGCATCGCTTCAGGTCTGGGATTGAAACTCTTTTTCTGGCTATTATTGGTGAGACTCAGTGGCGACGAACTTGGTCGTTACCTTGTTGAACGCATTCTTTGCTGTTGTGCTGATCTTCATTGGTTGGTCTCAACAATCCTTATCCGGGTCATCTCCGATCGGAACTTGGCGCGACGAGGCGAGGGCGTTTAATCCTTCTTGGAGGCGTTAATTTCATATCTTATAATGGTCCGACCATGGTTGTCTATCTTTTGTACTCTATTTGTCGATCATTTTGGCTTCATTGCCTTACATGAACTTACATAAAATATGGATGTGTGCATCACAATGATGCACACGCCGGGGATCAAACCTCCTTTTTGAAAAAAAAGATCGTCCACTCCAAGACTTCCTTTGATTCTTTGGTCAATAGATAATGCCCCCACTTTTGACATATAATTTCACTTGTTCACATCTATTTGCGAGCAAAAGTATAAATCTTTAGTAACCAATTCTTTTCCACGCCTTTTAAGTACCTCAAAATATAAAGACATAAGCATCGATAAATTAGTGAGAACTGCATTGTTCAGCACAAGTCATCCAACATAAGACAAAATCTTGCCTATCCAACTGCCAAGCCATTTATCAAACTGGCCCTCAACCCCTTTCCACTCCTTATTCCAAAGCTTACAGTTATGAATGGGGATCCCAGCATTACCGAAAAGGGATTCCAAGGATATTTCAATGTGCCACCGAGTTCTTCCATGCATCCACCTAATTAAATTTTTGAGAACCTCATAATATAAACCCTTTAAACCTTCACTTGTTATTTATTGGCAGGTTTATATTATGTGAAAAACAAACGTGGATGTGGTGGATGTTATGGATTGAAAATCAACAACTAGTAAACCAAAGACATTTCTTGATCAACAGCAAGTCACATTTAATCATCTGAAAAAATAGACAAGAGAAAATTTATTGATCTCATCTTATTTTTACACACGACAGAAACATTCAAAGTTTGTATACATTGGAGATACCATGAGAAATGTCAGTTTCACTAGTACATGAAACCTCTACTAGCTGTGTTCGGGATAGCCTACCAGCCGCGTTATGAGTGGACGTCGCAGGTGTGGTGCTGCTGGTAAGGTAAGAGTAGCAGCATGTGTCCCGCACGCGGCTAGTATGGTGCCGCTAGCAGAATTTGTGGGTTGCACACGGCTATTGTGCTACTAACTAGCAGCGTGTTGTCTCTTGGAACACTACTAGGTTGTATAGCATGGCGACGTTCAGTTTCCTTAAACGTTGCTGGTGTCAGAGCTAGTCCCAGTATGCGATTTCTGCGAACGCTTCTAGTTTGTGATAAAATTAGTAGCGTCCTGCTAATAACAAAAACAACTAGCTTGTTTTGCCAGGATAATAGAAATACTGCCACGGCGGTGTTTTTTGCTACAACATTTTCAAATTTCATACATACAGAAATAAAAAGTATTATGCAATTAAATAGTGAATGTCACTGTGTAATACATTTTTACGACTCCAACCTATATAAGAAGATTACATAGCAAATGATGGAAGCATTTATGAACCAACAAAGGGCTAATTTTTCTCCCACCACAACATCTATGAGCCAAAGGGCTCATTTTGCTGTCATGCTAGTCATCATGTCTCGATACATGCAAAGTGGTAATGTTACAGACTAAAGGGCGTAAGTTCTGACCGACATAAAATGTGCGGTAAGGGCTACCCAGTTGAGGTGTTGAAGTCGCTATGCTGTCGCTCCATGCTGCCTATCCCACCGCTTCTCGAGGGGTTCTTGTGCGTTGTAGTACATGCCCTTCTTGTTGGCGACATCGTTGTTGATGAAGGTTGCAAGGGTGCTCTGCATCCGTCTAAACTCAACTCGAATATCATCCGGTGCGACAATGGGAAGGGTTTAACCCCAGTTGGTGATGCCATCCTTTCTTGTGAAGGTCGTATGCTTCTGCATGCAATCAACCAAGTGGTTCATGACGTAGTAAGCAGACATATGACTTTCGTGGGTTGCTGTTGCATGCAACGAAAAGGTTGAGTTGTGGGTGAAGTGTGCCAAGCCCAAGCTGTTTTTCTTTTTGAATTCTGACTTTGTCAGTCCTACGCTATTCTCAAACTCTATGAGAGTATCATCCATAACTGACTTCAGTTTGTTGTAGTGTTTCTTGATGCTTTGATGCGAGTGTAAGAGATAAGAATTGCCAGTCTTTGGGGATAGAACAAAGAGGACCCAGTGCTCGTCATTGCGCAAACAGTCAAACAAAGCAGTAACAACCGTCAATATTTGTACGATGAGAGGATATATACTGTACATCTAAGAAAGCATACGTGCATTGATGCTAGCTAGCGAACACTTACCACATACAATGGGGCACAAGATGGTAGTCTGCGTGTCTATGTTGAACCATGAATTCTACAAGGTAGATCTTTATCACTTTCCTACCTTCTCGACTCTTAAGGTTATTGTGGTGCATGTGATAAGGGTCCGCCATGGCGATCGTCCTCAGCGTTGTCATACTTGAGGTTGTTGTCTAGATGAAGCGCCCATAGCGTGACTAAGGAGGATCCCTCAAACTGCAGGAGGTGAATCATGCTGAAGATTTTGTCGAAATGTATATAGAACTTGTCCGCGGGGAAACCATCAACGAAGCCAAAACCCTTACTCACCTTGACCGAGTATACCAGAAGATTTTGCAAAGGATTGCAAAAATCGACCTTGGCCACCGGCTCTCTATTTAGGATGTCATCATGAAGAAGATTCATTTCCTGGTAGTCTCCATGGTTATACCAAGCATATCTCCATAACTCCCAACACTCCTTTTCTTTAATCATGTTTCATCTCAAAGCCACGTACATACCTTTGCGCAGGTTGTCCTTTTTGTCTGTAACAAATCTCATACGTACTCGCACGGTCTTCCGTTGCCGAACATCGCGTCCTCCGTGATAGATTAGCAGAACGAAACCATCGCTATTCTCTCCGACCTACATCGAGACAGCCCTTTGTTTCACGATTTTCTTGACGATTCCTCCTCGCCTTCCTCTGGATCAACTCCACCGCCTCCTCGAACCTTGCTCATGATACCACTTGTTAGAATAAATCCGAGGCGCTAGTCGATCTAACAAGGACCAAGCAATCACACGAGCATGACACCGAGATTTGTTAACGAGGTTCACCGATGTGGCTACATCCCCGGGGCCTGACTACGGGCGCTCCTCCCCATGACACCGCTACAGTACCGCACCATGGCCGCCTGGGCGTCGGCACACGCCGTTGGCTTCCCTGCGTGCCTGTGCTATTATGTTGGCATAGGTTACATCGTGTGTCTACCTCCGATATATATGAGAGGCTTGGGATACAAGTGTCCTATTAGGACACAACTCCTACCCTGTCTACACACGGTCTAAAATCAAGTCCAACTGTAACCTACCTTGTACAATAATATTCTTTTCAACTCTAACATATTGTAAATTTACATGATGTTTTTTTCTAATAAGTATTTTTTTGGGTACCTACACTTGTAGATGTAACTGATCGGTTCCTTGTTGATTTTACTTTGTTGGATACACTGATTCAGAAAATTTCAACCCGTCGATGATGGTGCCTTGATTTCTCGAGAAATTGCACAATGTGTGTCCTCTGCTAAATTTCAGGGTTAGTCCTAATTTTCTATACAAGTATTTCTTATATGAAGGGCCTCATTGATTCAAAGGATTTGCACAAGATTTTCAGAGGAATAGAATCCTTGGGAAATTTTCCTACATCGGCTGTTTTGGTTTGTAGGAAATCATTTGTAAGTGGCGAACACTAGCATAAGAGACGTGCAAAGGGGTATCGTAATAAAAAATATTTAACCATTTTTGCACTATCATAGACGCATCTCTTCTTACCGCTACTCATATTGCGTTTAGCTAATTTATTATCCTTGTTAAAATCACCTTTTGACATAGAGATAACAAACACAGCTCTTAATCTTTTGTACATACCTTGTGTTTTCAAATAAATTTCTTACGAAAGCGGTGATTATCATTGACCATTCCTGAATCCTAATGGGACACATTTCACTCATGAGTTAAGTGTATGAACATTCACTAAACCAACTGTAGCCAGTCCACTTCTCACTGATCAGCACCTACTGAAAACCTATTTTCAATTAGGGCATGTACAATGGTTGATAAGACAGTCTTATCTTAAGTTTTGCATGTAATTTAGAGATGATAAAAAGCATGTCTACAATGGGTCATCTCTTAGTCTTGTCTTCAATAATTAGTTATTCCTAAAAACGTGGTGAGACATATTGTGCTAAGAGATAATCTCTTGTCTTCTCTTAAATAAGAGAAGACAAGTCTTTTCTTATGATTTCTCTCTCCTTCACCTCATCATTTATCCTACATGGCAATCCTAAGATATAACCATTGTACATGCCCTTAATGATACCATGGCCGTACCATCTGCCACCAAAACATGTACTCCCTCTGTCCAAAAATAAATGTCTCAACTTTATACTAACTCTGAAGTTAGTATAAAGTTGCGACACTTATTTTGAGACAAAGGGAGTATCTGTTGAACAAGGTTATACAACATTGAAGATTGCTTTCCCTCAGCCAGGCGTCTTCCTAGTATCACGTAGTGAGCCATTCCCAATTGTTAATGCACCTCCGCTGAAGAGCTGATCCTCGACCTCGATTAGTCCTTTTCCAAAAGGAGAGTATAGTGGCTTTATGGTCACTTCTAACAACGTCCTGGTCTATGGATAATTATGCCATCACAGTTCTTGCCACGCTTCCTCCACATTTAACAACTTAAACAACTATTTGTCGAGGATGCATTTATACCTGATGTCAAGATCGTCCCCTCCAATGTGCTAGTGCCTTTTCGGCCTAGCGTGGAATACTTGCTAGTGCAACTATGGGAAGAGCTGGCATCAAGATGGTGACTGAAGCATCGCTTCAGGTCTGGGATTGAAACTCTTTTTCTGGCTTTTATTGGTGAGACTTAGTGGCGACGAACTTGGTCGTTACCTTGTTGAACGCATTCTTTGCTGTTGTGCTGATCTTCATTGGTTTGTCTCAACAATCCTTATCCGGGTCATCTCCGATCGGAACTTGGCGCGACGAGGCGAGGGCATTTAATCCTTCTTGGAGGCGTTAATTTCATATCTTATAATGGTCCGACCATGGTTGTCTATCTTTTGTACTCTATTTGTCGATGATTTTGGCTTCATTGCCTTACATGAACTTAAATAAAATATGGATGTGTGCATCACAATGATGCACACGCCGGGGATCAAACCTCCTTTTTGAAAAAAAAGATCGTCCACTCCAAGACTTCCTTTGATTCTTTGGTCAATAGATAATGCCCCCACTTTTGACATATAATTTCACTTGTTCACATCTATTTGCGAGCAAAAGTCTAAATCTTTAGTAACCAATTCTTTTCCACACCTTTTAAGTACCTCAAAATATAAAGACATAACCATCGATAATTAGTGAGAACCGCATTGTTCAGCACTAGTCGTCCAACATAAGACAAAATCTTGCCTATCCAACTGCCAAGCCATTTATCAAACTAGCCCTCAACCCCTTTCCACTCCTTATTCCAGAGCTTACAGTTATGAATGGGGATCCCAGCATTACCGAAAAGGGATTCCAAGGATATTTCAATGTGCCACCGAGTTCTTCCATGCGTCCACCTAATTAAATTTTTGAGAACCTCATAATATAAACCCTTTAAACCTTCACTTGTTATTTATTGGCAGGTTTATATTATGTGAAAAACAAACGAGGATGTGGTGGATGTTATGGATTGAAAATCAACAACTAGTCAACCAAAGACATTTATTGATCAACAGCTAGTCACATTTAATCATCTGAAAAAATAGACAAGAGAAAATTTATTGATCTCGTCTTATTTTTACACACGACAGAAACATTCAAAGTTTGTATACATTGGAGATACCATGAGAAATGTCAGTTTCACTAGTACATGAACCCTCTACTAGCTGTGTTCGGGATAGCCCACCAGCCGCGTTATGAGTGGACGTCGCAGGTGTGGTGCTTCTGGTAAGGTAAGAGTAGCAGCGTGTGTCCCGCACGCGGCTAGTATGATGCCGCTAGCAGTATTTGTGGGTTGCACATGGCTACTGTGCTACTAACTAGCAGCGTGTTGTCTCTTGGAACGCTACTAGGTTGTATAGCACTGCGACATTCAGTTTCCTTAAACGTTGCTGGTGTCAGAGCTAGTCCCAGTGTGCGATTTCTGTGAACGCTTCTAGTTTGTGATAAAATTAGCAGCGTCCTGGTAATAACAAACACAACTAGCTTGTTTTGCCAGGATAATAGAAATACTGCCACGGCGGTGTTTTTGCTACAACATTTGCAAATTTCATACATACAGAAATAAAAAGTATTATGCAATTAAATAGTGAATGTTACTGTGTAATCAAAAGTGCTCTTTTGATCCCGAGCTCATATGCTCCCACATGAACAGTAAAATAAAAAAAATAGTAAAAAAATTCAAAAAAATCTGAATTTTTTTGTGATAAACATTGATGAATGTTCAAACTGCGTGCAAAATTTCAGGTCGAAATGACATTCGTGGTGGTCTGGGAAAAAATAAGAAAATCGATGCTCCAAAATGCTTCCAACAATAGTCTTTTTGGATCATCATTTTTATTTTTTTTTGCCCAGACCTCCACGAATGTCATTTTAACCTGAAATTTTGCACGCAGTTAGAAAATTTATCAACATTCATCATAAAAAAAATTCAGATTTTTTGGATTTTTTTTTGGATTTTACTATTCATGCGGGAGCATATGAGCTCGGGATCAAATACTCCATGTCCACTGTGTAATACATTTTTACGAATCCAACCTATATAAGAAGATTACATAGCAAATGATGGAAGCATTTATGAACCAACAAAGGGCTAATTTTTCTCCCACCACAGCATCTATGAGCCAAAGTGCTCATTTTGCTGTCATGCTAGTCATCATGTCTCGATACATGCAAAGTGGTAATGTTACAGACTAAAGGGCGTAAGTTCTGACCGACATAAAAGGTGCGGTAAGGGCTACCCAGTTGAGGTGTTGAAGTCGCTATGCTGTCGCTCCATGCTGCCTATCCCACTGCTTCTCGAGGGGTTCTTGTGCGTTGTAGTACATGCCCTTCTTGTTGGCGACATCATTGTTGATGAAGGTTGCAAGGGTGCTTTGCATCCGTCTAAACTCAACTCGAATATCATCCGGTGCGACAATGGGAAGGGTTTAACCCCAGTTGGTGAAGCCATCCTTTCTTGTGAAGGTCGTATGCTTCTGCATGCAATCAACCATGTGGTTCATGACGTAGTAAGCAGACATATGACTTTTGTGGGTTTGCTGTTGCATGCAACGAAAAGGTTGAGTTGTGGGTGAAGCGTGCCAAGCCCAAGCTGTTTTTCTTTTTGAATTCTGACTTTGTCGGTCCTACGCTGTTCTCAAAATCTATGAGAGTATCATCCATAACTGACTTCAGTTTGTTGTAGTCTTTCTTGATGCTTTGATGCGAGTGTAAGAGATAAGAATTGCCAGTCTTTGGGGATAGAACAAAGAGGACCCAGTGCTCGTCGTTGCGCAAACAGTCAAACAAAGCAGTAACCACCGTCAATATTTGTACGATGAGAGGATATATACTGTACATCTAAGAAAGCATATGTGCGTTGATGCTAGCTAGCGAACACTTACCACATACAATGGGGCACAAGATGGTAGTCTGCGTGTCTATGTTGAACCATGAATTCTACAAGGTAGATCTTTATCACTTTCCTACCTTCTCGACTCTTAAGGTTATTGTGGTGCATGTGATAAGGGTCCGCCATGGCGATCGTCCTCAGCGTTGTCATACTTGAGCTTGTTGTCTAGATGAAGCGCCCATAGCGTGACTAAGGAGGATCCCTCAAACTGCAGGAGGTGGATCATGCTGAAGATTTGGTCGAAATGTATATAGGACTTGTCTGCGGGGAAACCATCAATGAACCAAGACCCTTACTCACCTTCACCGAGTATACCAGAAGATTTTGCAAAGGATTGCAAAAATCGACCTTGGCCGCAAGCTCTCTATTTAGGATGTCATCATGAAGAAGATTCATTTCAGACACCATGGTCTTGTACATGAAAGTATGTACCATGGGTTCACCTGGGAAATGGACCCCTCAAAACAATGGACCATTAGGCGCGGACTGGTTCGTCTTAGCCTGTTTCTGGATGCAACCGATGATGGCTTGGTAATCCTTCTTTGTAGTACGTGGCTTCCTAGTTATATGGCAAACCTTCCAGAAAATACCATGGCCACATGAACCAACAATAAGCATGGAAGGAGTCGTCAACCGCCCAAAGCACCCACTAGAGATAATAACTAGACATCCCAAGCATGGATATTTATGTCCCAGGCTTGCAATCTTCACACATCCTACCACATGGTTGTGGCACATCTTCTCGTCCATGTCCTCGATAAATAGTAAATGCTATTCATACTCATGATTTCAGGTATTTTAACGAAGAGAGAAAATATGGTAAAAATCAGGTGGTTCAGAAGAGACCATGGAGACATGTAGAAGGGGGGCTTGGAGGGCTCCATAGGGGCCAATGCGATCAGGCCCTGGCTGCAATGCCTCACGTGCAGGTACCTTAGGCCACCACTCCGAGCTCCCTTTGACCACACTCTCCATATATACATGAAATCCCATCATAACTTATCAATTTTTTGGCATGATCACGAGCCATACCCATGAAACAGAGATACACGCATGAGTAGGTTTTACTTCTCTTGCACCATATCCTACCGATAATCCACTGACGTTCTTCATCAAGATCATCACCATGGCCCTCCTCATGAGGTGTGGATAGTCCACCACCTCGACTATGGATTTTTAGTGATAGATATGTGGCAAACCTCTCTCTTTGTACTACCATGTCTAGATCATATGAGCCGCTTAGCATGATTATGATCATCTATGTAATTCTTGTGCTGGATATTTTGATATGAGATGAACAATTGCATTATGATAATGTTATCCGTTGTTTTACTTACTTAGATGTATACTAGATCTCACTTTGATTAGTCTAATCACCAAGAAGTTTTGATGAAACAACAATAACGGGAACCATTTATATTAGATGAGCTAGACCACTATTTGTGAACTATTGTGACAAAACATAGGTATAATATTCGACGGATTTGCCTCACTAATGGAGAAAAGATTTGACGGGTTTAAGTTTCTTCCCATCTGCCACAAGATTGAAGCTATTTAGCACTAATTTTTCTCCCTTTTGACGGGAAAGGTGGGTTCTTTGCCCATTTCATTAAGGTAGGAAAATAATAAAAAGGAGTACACAAATTATTTACATGGAGCCTAGAAGAAACAGAAGAGTCTCCCGCGAAAGTGAGAGCTAACTACCTCCAGTTAATGTCCACCTTAAAGTACTTAGCATTATTGTCCCCCGATACAAATAGGTGCAGTAGTTCATCTTCTTTGGGGCCGGTCCATGGGATTTCGTACTTCCGGACAAGTCCGTCTATATTTGATGATCCGAGCTGGATGGCTAAAAGTGTTCGGACAACCCGGTCTAGACATTTGTGGGCGTTTTGATGATCGGCATTGGAGATGCCCACAGTACTACACTAGTAGAAAACGGGCCTTTAGTCCCGGTTCCAGAGGGCCTTTAGTCCTGGTTCTGGAACCGGGACTAAAAGGTCGGGACTAAAGCCCAAAACCTTTAGTCCCGATTCGCTTACGAACCGGGATAGAAGGGGCTCCACGTGGCCGCTGTCTGGAGCTCCATCACCAACCGGGACTAAAGGAATTTTTTTGAAATTTGTTTTTCTGAATTTTTTTGAAAAAGAAAATTTTGAATTTTTTCCCGATTTTCAAATTTCTGAATTATTTGACAATTTAATCTCTAATCACCCCTCATCACTGCTCAAGTATGGACCACTCATTCCAAATCGTCTAACTTCCCAGCCGGTCACCCATCCTCTTACTACTCCAGCCCCAGCACACTGAACTTTCAGGTTCTATCACCCCTACTTTCCAAGTCTACACTTGTTGTTTTCCTAACAATAGTAAGCTATCAATCCTGTTAACCCTTAGGTCTTGATGTCACACATGATTTAATTTTTTGAATTCCAAACAATTATTAAAATAAACAACAATGATTAACAAACAACAATGATTAATTTAAAAACTCAAAAATACTTCAAAAAAAGGAAAAAATTACAAAAAAATCAAAAATTCTCAAAAAAAATCCAAAATAATACAAAAAGTTCAAAATAAAATAAGTAATAATAATATTGAGTTTCACTAAAAATAAAATAAGTAATAATAATAATATTATTATTATGCCCTTTATTCATTTAATATCTTTAAATCTGTAAATCAAAATTTGACAAATAATATATCCATTATTATCAGAAAAATGTGACCATGATGTCACGCGCTTCACCGTTTGAGTTTGAAACTACTATTCTAAAAAACAATAATTATTTAGTAACACTAATATTTATTGAATAAGTAGTTTGACCACATTTCATTTTTTTAAACTTATATGAACTAAATAATTTTTGTGTGTTCAATATGAACCATTCAAAGCCACATCCTTAAATTTCAACCCTTTTTGACTTCATTTGCCATTTTTTCATTCATTTGATGATTCTTTGAGCTAAATTAGCCTGAAATTGAAAAGAACTACAAATGAACTCTGAAAAGGTTTAAACTTGGCATGGAATCATCATTTCACCCAAATAGCTTGTGCTAAAAAGTTGAGAGGGTTATGGCAAAAACTGGATGCACTTCGTGTACAAACTGGACCATCTCTTTCAAAGTAACAGGGTTTCGGACGAAAACTCAGCTGTTACAAAGACATTTTATTTTTTTAATCTCATTTCAACTCCAAAAATTTTGTGTGTTCAATATGAACCATTCAAAGCCACATCTTTAAATTTCAACCCTTTTTGACTTCATTTGCTACTTTTTCATGCATTTAATGATTCTTTGAGCTAAATTAGCCTGAAATTGAAAAGCACTACAAATGAACTCTAAAAACCCTAAACCCGGGACTTAAAACGTCCGAAACTCAATTCTAAACAGTAAACATTAAAGGTTCAAACCCTAAAACCTAACCCTAAACTTTGAAATCTAAACCCTAGCCCTAAACCCTAAATTTATAAACCTAACCCTAAAACGTCCAAAAACTCTATTTTCCCTTTGGAATTTGGTGATTTTAAAAAATTGTCGAAACGAAAAACTTGTAAAAACTACATGCTCAAGAATGCACCCTTCTGGCCTAGTCTTACACACTCCTCTCAACTGATGCTTTTTTTGGACTATGGATAAATGGCACCAACTTCTTGTGGCAGCCTAGCACAGACATATGAGGCATCCATACTAGATTTGAATGACTTCCGAGACCGTTAGCACGTTGCGACACGTTCAACCACTTATTAGTCATTTTTCACTGAGAAAACTTCAAAAAGTGCAAAACTTGTCAAATATCCAAACTACTTGTATTATGCCTTGAATTGGTCACAGAAACTGGTGAATTTTTTTTGGAGCCATTTGACGGATGCCAAAAAACAATATGCTTTCAAATGGACTCTTCTGGCTACCCGAACATAGTTCATTGAACATGATCTATTTTTGGACATTCTTAAAATGACCACAACCTTTTCAAGTAGGTGGGCATGCCCATGGTAGGCATCCATGTAAGATTTGAACGATTTCTAACACCGTATGCAGGTTTTGGCACGCTCGACAATTTATCGGTCTTTTTTGACCGAGAAAACTCCAGAAAATGCAAAATTTGTGGAAAATCAAAACAACTTGTCATGGTACCTTGAATTGGTCATACAAGGCCATGATAAAAAAATTGGTGCCATTTCAAGGATGTCAAGAAACAACGTGCTCTCAGATGGAGCCTTCTAGCCTACCCGAACACCCCCCATTGAACACGGTCTAGTTTGGACATTCTTGAAATGACGCAAAATTTTGCAAGAAGGTGACTAGCTTATGATAGGTATCCATGTAAGATTTGAACAATTTCGGACACCGTATGCAAGTTGCGACATGTCCAACCATTTATTAACCTTTTTTTTATCGAGAAAAATCCAAAAAATGCAATATAAATAAATATGAAAACTAAAATAACTTGACATGGTTCCTTGAATTGGTCACATAAGGGTATGAAAAAAAATTGGGATCATTTTAAGGATGTCAAGAAACAACGTGCTCTTAGACGGAGCCTTCTCGCCTTATCCAAACACCCTCCATTCAACATGGTATATTTTTGGACATCCTTGAAATGACCTCAACTTTTAGAAGTAGGTGGGCATGCCCATGGCAGGCATCCATGTCAGGTTTGAACTATTTCTGACATTATATGCAAGTTGCAACACGGGCCATTTATCGGCCTTTTTGACCGAAAAAAACCAATAAATGAAAAAATTGTCAAAAACCAAAATGATTTGGCATGGTGGTTGGCGGCAGGTGGTGGTGGAGGTGTGCTCTCGAGTGATCCGGACGCCATCCGGTGCTTTGGATCCGCAAATCTTGTTATATGGGGAGGAGCTCCGGCGAAAGCACTGCCTTGAGCAAGGTGAGGGCCGACGACGGCGGTGCCACTGGCGTCGTCTACCTTCTCGGAGGCGTCGTTGTGGAGCTCCGTCGACATCATGATAGTTTTGGCTCTCCGGATGAAAAATCTTTGCCTCGGTTTTCCGGAGCGGGCGGCGGCGACGTCTACGTCGTGACCACCTTGGAGGCGTCGTTTGGGAGAGACTATTGCGAGCAATCTCTTCACCACCAAGGTTAGTGGATGTTGGGGCAGCGGCCCCGAATTTGTGAGGCGAGACGGCGGTCTTGGAAACCAATGGGGCGACAACTCCATGAGGTAGGGTTGCTGCTCAGCATGGCTTGGGTGGCGATCTTGAGCGGCGAGGGCTGCAGGGTCGCCGGCTCGGTCGACGCGTTCAAGAGTGGACGGTTGGACGATATGTCGGGGCAGCGGCCCCGGAAGTGGTGCGGCGGCCGTGGTCTGCGGGCGGTCACCCTGTGCAGCGTGGGTTGCGGGTGGCTGCGTCGTGCGGCGTTATAGCTCAAGGGTGAGCGGTAGTATGTCGGGGCAGCGGCCTCGGAAGGTGGTGTCACCGTGCAGGGCGCAACGGAGCTGTGGATGTCGAGGCGGCGGCTCCGAGACTTTGCAGCATTGAGAGCTTCAGCTTCGTTTCGTCTGGGCGAGGAGGTTCCCTTCGATGTTGCTCGTTGTCATATCTGGGGCGCGGGCCATGTGGAGTGCATGCTCTTCATTTCTGCGGTAGGGTCCCGTGGCTGCTCCTCTCATAGTAGTCATGGATTCTTCTTTCCGGCAGTGGTGGAAGCTGTGTGTTCGACATGTTGTCGGCAAGAGTGGGCTTAGTCATGTGTGCTTGATTGTGTGGGAGTGGGCTTGGCCCTTGTTGTATCGGTTTTCGTCTGGTTTTTCATTAATTAACTGGGCAATTCTCTTCTGCTTAATTAATAGATGAGGCAAAGCTTTTGCCTCCGTTTCGAAAAAAAAAGGTCGTGGGGTAAACCCATCCACAAGTGGCGACCACCAGCTAAAGAAGAAAACTTGGCTAAACTGTGAGCATCAAAATTCAAACTACAACTTTCAAAAATAAATTCATAACTTGAGAAATCTCTTGATTGGGCATGAATCGCCTTCATAATGGTGCTATACCTTCCTTTAGTGCCATTCTTTATCTCCTCTACCACTGATTTGCAATCACATTCAACGACGATTCGGTCGAGTGATAAATCCAATGCAAGAGCCGAGGCTTGACATGCAAGTGCCTGCAGGGTCTTCGGATCGTTTATGTTAGTAAAAACCATCGCCGAGGAGCCCAAGAACAGACCCGTATGGCCTCGGCACACTGTTGCAGCTGCCCCACTACTCCCGTCCCTTGATAGTCCCCCGTCAACCTGGATCTTTGTCATGCCTGGACTAGGAGCAATCCAGTGTTGCACAATTCGAGATGTTGCCGCCTGAGGTATAGCATGTGTCGTTGAGCTTGTAGGTGCATGGATAGTATCACGTTCAGATATAAAACTGTCGATGAAAGCATGTGTTGCGTGCGGACTTTGCAAACTACCCTCGTGAATCGCTTTTCGTCACGCCGCCCAGATAGCCCATAGGGTAACAGCCAGCTTGATCAAGCTTGCATGTGGAAGTTCATCAATTAGTGCAAATAACCACAGTTTGGCATCTGGCTCGGAAGGTTTTGCATGTAATCAGCCACATCCTCGTCAACTAGTGCCCATACACAACGCGCTATAGAACACTCTATAAGAGAATGGTGCCAAGAGTCCGGCATGCCACATAATTGGCATTTGTCAACCTCGGCCATGTTCCTTCTATGGCAAACATCCTCTGTCGGAATAGAGTGCTTCGCTAGTCTCCATAGAAAATTACGAATCTTCCCTGGCACTGGGATCACCCATAACGTAGTCCAAGCCTTAGCTTGAGTTTCAAAATTAGAACTCCCTGCATTACCCTCAAGCCAATCTTCTCTCCGCCTTTTAATATCAACCAACATGTGATAAGCTGATCGCACAGTGAATATCCCTTTCTTTTCGAAGTTCCAAGCCCAAAAATCATCCATCCGTCTAGTGCATAAAGGAATGCTCAAAAAAGCACTAGTGTCTGTCGCCAAGAATGTTTGGTCCAGTACCTTCCAAGTCGCACTTGTATTATCAATGAGGTCACTTACCAACACAGGCGGGTTAGCTGAAAGACAAACTATCGGCCTCATGGTATTATTTCTTGGTATCCAATTATCTCCCCAGATCCTTGTTGTGGAGCCGTCTCCAATTTGCCGTATCTATCCTTGACAAAGAACATCGCGCCCTTCCAATATGGCACGCCACAGTTGTGATGGCCGGCTGCCTAACTCTGTGGAGAGGATAGTTCCATTAGGAAAGTAAATTGCCTTCAACATACGCGCACAATGTGAGTCCGGATGTTTTTAGTATCCTCCATGACTGTCTTGCGAGAAGAGACAAATTAAAAAGCTCAAAATCTCGAAAGCCAAGTCCTCCCATGAATTTTGGTTGAGTCATCGTTTTCCATGCAACCCAAGCAGGCCTTCTTTTTCTTTCTTTGCCCCCCACCAAAATTGCCTAATAAGTTGTTTAGATGCTCACAAAGGCCCCTTGGCAATTTAAAGCAAGATATAGAATAAACCATCACCGCTTGTGCAATAGATTTCACTAGTACTTCCTTCCCTGCTGACGATGAAGTTTTCTCAATCCATCCCTTCACCTTGCTCCACAACCTATCTTTCAAGTACTTGAATGCTCCAAATTTTGAAGTACCTACATCTGATGGCATGCGTAGATACTTGTCATTCAAAGTCTCATTTGACACATTCAGAATACCTTTGATTTCTTCTTTGGCATTAGCTGGACAACCTTTACTAAAGAAGATAGTTGATTTATCCTGGTTGATCCTTTGACTTGAAGCTTGACAATATGATTCCAACATGTTTGACACCTCTGTCGCCCCTTGACCATTTGCTTTGAATAACAGCAGTCTATCATCTGCGAATAAGAGGTGATTGACAGGCGGTGCTGAGGGCGCCACTTGTATCCCACCCAGTTGAGATGACTCACTTAAATTTTTCAATAGGCCTGAAAGGTCCTCCGCTGCCAACAAAAACAGGTAAGGGGAGATTGGACCTCCCTGACAGATACCTCTGCTAGGTCTGAATTCCTCTAGCTTCTTACTATTAAAAAGGATCGAGTATGAAACTGAGCTAACAAGATTCATAACAATATCAACCCATCTGTGAGAGAAGCCCAGCTTCAACATTATAGCTCTCAGATAATCCCATTCGACCCTGTCATACGCTTTCTTCATGTCCATCTTGAGAGCACAATGACGGTGCTTAACCGCTCTGTTCCGCTTCATAAAGTGCAAACATTCATATGCTACAATTATGTTATCTGTGATCAGACGCCCAGGTACAAAAGCAGACTGTTCTGCCGATATGATCTCCGGAAGTACCACTTTCAAACGGTTAGCTATAACTTTGGAAGCTATCTTATAGAGAACATTACACAAGCTAATGGGGAGAAACTGTGAAAGGAGCACCGGACTTTTTCCCTTCGGAATCAAGACCAAATATGTTTGATTTATACCTTCCGCACTTTCATGGCCTTCTACAATTTTCAGCACAGCCCAAGTAACCTCAGCTCCACAGACCGCTCAATTTTTTTGAAAGAAGTGTGCAGGAAACCCATCAAGCCCCGGCGATTTCATAGGAAACATTTGATATAGGGCTGTTTCACCTCCTCCTCAGTATATGCCGCGTCAAGCAAGCTGCGCATGCCATTAGTAAAAACTGCTTGCATGTTGGTGCAATCCTCCTACGTATACAACGTCTTATAAAAATCCTTCGTCATTGATTCCAACTCATCCACATCCTCTATAACTTGTCCATCCGGCCGAGCTAGAGCTTTAATGCGGTTCTTCCTCCGTCGCATCGACGCTCGCCGCTGAAAATATTGCGTATTTTTATCCCCGTACGTGAGCCCAGTCCACCCTTGATCTCTGCCTGTACAAACTCTCCTCTCTTTCATACATCTCTACTAGCCGGCCTGTGACTTTAATTTCTAAGTGACAAGGGTCAGTCCTTCCTGGAACGTTTTTTAGAGCTTCGAGTTGCCGAACGAGCTGTTTGATTTCTCTTCTAACACTCCCAAAAGTGTATGTGTCCCAGCTATGGAGATGCTCCCCTAAATCCTTCAGCTTCTCCTTCAACTCTACTGCCGACGCACCTTTTGGCCTGCTGCTCCATGTGCTTTCCACAAAAGTGTTCAGCTCAGGGTGTCGTTCCCACATTCGTTCATACCTGAAGCTTTTTGGCCGCCGTTCGTCCGCATTGTGCATAGAGTTTAATATTATTGGGCCATGATCAGAGCACACCGCTGTTACATCTTCCAGTTCTGCAAAGGGAAATAAAGAACTCCATGCCGAGTCCGCCACAGCCCGATCCAGGCGCACCCTAGTGTATGTTCCTCCCGAGACCTTCTTCTCGAACGTCCATCTTCTTCCTTTATGTCCCAAGTCAGCAAGACCACAAATATCAAGGACATCTCGGAATCCAGCCATTTTTCCTTGTCCCCTAAGATTAACTCCTTCATGTTCGGATTGTGGAAGAACTTCATTGAAATCCCCTAGTGCCACCCAGGGGAGATTTGACGCCCCTGCAATTGAGCACAAGGTATCCCATGTTTTGAGCGTTCTGTGACCTGTGCTTCTCCATAAACGCATGTCATCCTCTATGGTGTAGGCCCAAGCTCACCTAAAGTAGCATCAAATGTGGTACCTCAAATACCGGTAATCTCTAGTTTTATTGCATCGTTCCAAAAGATTACAAGACCACCACTCCTGCCGGAGCTACCAACAGCAAAAGATCTATCATAACCAAAAGATTGAGCTAGAATCTCAGCACATACACTAGTTATTTGTGTTTCAGCGAGACATAGTACGGCTGGGGCAAATTTAGCCCTGTCCCAGCTGGCTATCGTGGTTGGTATTGAATCCCTGAGGTTCAGGGATAAAATCCCCACGTATGCCCATTTCTTGAAAATTGAAGAAACAAAAAAACATAAATGGGCCAAGCCCTGGCCGGAGTATATGTTTTGGCAGGCGACCCACTGCACATACGTAAGTACGTAATAATTAGTTCTAAAAAAAGTACGTAATAGTTTGGCAAAAGTCCATATTACCCTTTATACGTTTAGTGAGAGGGGTTGTACCGAAGCGGAACTATTTCTTTGGTTCTTCTTTTCATATATGATTGGAGTACATATTGGGTTAGAATAAATCCGAGGCTAGTCGATCTACCGAAGACCAAGCAATCACACGAGCACGATACCGAGATTTGTTAACGAGGTTCACCGATATGGCTACATCCCCGGGGCCTGACTACGTGCGCTCCTCCCCATGACACCGCTACAATACCGCACACTGGCCGCCCGGGCGCCGGCACACGCCGTCGGCTCCCCTGCGTGCCTGTGCTAGTATGTTGGCATAATTTACATCGTGTGTCTACCCCGATATATATGAGAGGCCTGGGATACAAGTGTCCTATTAGGACACAACTCCTACCCTGTCTACACACGGTCTAAAACCAAGTCCAACTGTAACCTACCTTGTACAATAATATTCGACACAACACTAACAAACTCCACCTTGGTGAATATTTTCCACCACCTTGGATTCATCCATGAATCGAACCTCCATGTACATTGGACTTGAGATATGCCGTGAGCACCGCTGCTACTCCCAGACTCCACATGACTCCACCTGCAACTGTAGTCCCTTCTCGTCTTCTTCGTAGTCAACATTCGAGCAAAATTAAGTTCCTCTTTACTCTACTTTGTGCTCCCAACTTCTGGAGTATCCGTTCAACGCCATCACACACCGACACTGATCTGCGTGAAAGTGAACACCTCACATATTGGACGCCACATACAAGAGTTATCTGAACTCAACATCACCGCTCTTTCTTGACCGCCTGTCTGAAACTTGAAGGAATTTCACCATCGCCATGTGTCACCCTGAGTCAAATTCACAGTTGTCTCACCATTTTCCTGGATAGTCTCTGACATGTCCCACAGCTATAGCACTCCGCCTCCTTCTGTACTTGTCATCCACATTTTGCGATGTGCACTGAACACCACAGAATATATGGCCGTGTACTCTTTCAGCTTTTGACAATTTCAGACTTTCCGCCACTTACTCAGATTCTTCATGGTCATCTCCTGTCCATCAGAATATATAGACCCAGTCACCAACTTGAATCTGGTACTCATCAACACTACTTAAGTACCCCTGCACACTTTGTCTGACCACATGTCTGACCACCAGTGCCTTGGCCTGTCGCTGTGTCCCGTGCTTACTGCACGCCTCGCCGCTATTGCCTGTGTCGAGCCTCTGTTGTCCTGGTCGAGTCTTCCTGGGTAGCTAGCCTACACTGCCTCAACCCCCACTGCAGAGAACCACCGATCATCAACGACCGATGCCGAGTATCACGTCTCCATCAGACCATTGGGCCCAAGTCCGATCCACGCACCTCTCGCTTTTCTCGCCGAAATAGGCTTCGACTCTCCATGCATTTACGTCGTAGCCCCTCCATCAGCACAGAGTGAAGTCGTCCATCAAACTCCAGCTCCACCTTCAACATGACTCCATGTAGCTGCGCTATGCTACCCCGCGCTTCGTCGACTTCAATCTCTCTCATGTGTACACTGCGTTGAATTGACTCCGCGCCATAGTCTTTGTCGAAGCCGCACAAGCCCTCGGGCCTGCACCATGTGTTTCCACACCCCAGAAGTCGGCCACCATCAGCATCACGCTCCTATGTCGTCGTTGCTGAAATCACCGCCGTCTTCTGCTTTGACCAACATCCACGTCAGTCCATCAGACAATCCAGTCTGACCCAGCCGAAATAATCCCACTGCAACCATGCTCCACCCTGCGTCTTGTCCGTCCGCACATCTCAGTGCATTGCTTGACATCCTGTGTATGTATGATCCTGCCACGACGCGCTCCAGACTCCTCAAAGCCTTATACACACGCCGCCAACCTGCCAACCTCCTGGTAAAATCCTGTGCGCAATTTGCAACACATCCAAAAAGAAAACTGGATTTCCTGGTAGTCTCCATGGTTATACCAAGCATATCTCCATAACTCCCAACACTCCTTTTCCTTAATCATGTTGCATCTCAAAGCCACGTGCATACCTTTGTGCAGGTTGTCCTTTTTGTCTGTAACAAATCTCATACGTACTCGCACGGTCTTCCGTTGCCGAACATCGGGTCCTCCGTGATAGATTAGCAGAACGAAACCATCGCTATTCTCTCCGACCTACATCTAGATAGCCCTTCGTTTCAAGATTTTCTTGAGGATTCCTCCTCGCCTTCCTCTTGATCAACTCCACCGCCTCCTCGAACCTTGCTCATGATACCACTTGTTAGAATAAATCCGAGGGGCTAGTCGATCTACCAAGGACCAAGCAATCACACGAGCATGACACCGAGATTTGTTAACGAGGTTCACCGATATGGCTACATCCCCGGGGCCTGACTACGGGCGCTGCTCCCCATGACACCGCTACAATACCGCACCATGGCCGCCCGGGCGCCGGCACACGCCGTTGGCTCCCCTGCGTGCATGTGCTATTATGTTGGCATAGGTTACATCGTGTGTCTACCTCCGATATATATGAGAGGGTTGGGATACAAGTGTCCTATTAGGACACAACTCCTACCCTGTCTACACACGGTCTAAAACCAAGTTCAACTGTAACCTACCTTGTACAATAATATTCGACACAACTCTAACATATTGTAAAATTACATGATGTTTTTTTCAAATAAGTATTTTGTTGGGTACATACACTTGTAGTTGTAACTGATTGGTTCCTCGTTGATTTTACTTTGTTGGATACACTGATTCAGAAAATTTCAACCTGTCGATGATGGTGCCTTGATTTCTCGAGAAATTGCACAATGTGTGTCCTCTGCTAAATTTCAGGGTTAGTCCTAATTTTCTATACAAGTATTTCTTATATGAAGGGCCTCATTGATTCAAAGGATTTTCACAAGATTTTCAGAGGAATAGAATCCTTGGGAAATTTTCCTACATCAGCCGTTTTGGTTTGTAGGAAATCATTTGTAAGTGACGAACACTAGCATAAGAGACGTGCAAAGGGGCATCATAATAAAAAATATTTAACCGTTTTTGCACTATCATAGACGCATCGCTTCTTACCGCTACTCATATTGCGTTTAGCTAATTTATTATCCTTGTTAAAATCACCTTTTGACATAGAGATAACAAACACAGCTCTTAATCTTTTGTACATACCTTGTGTTTTCAAATAAATTTCTTACGAAAGTGGTGATTAATTATCATTGACCATGCCTGAATCCTAATGGGACACATTTGACTCATGAGTTAAGTGTATGAACATTCACTAAACCAACTGTAGCCAATCCACTTCTCACTGATCAGCACCTACTGAAACCTATTTTCAATTAGGGCATGTACAATGGTTGATAAGACAGTCTTATCTTAAGTCTTGCATGTAATTTAGAGATGATAAAAAGCATGTCTACAATGGGTCATCTCTTAGTCTTGTCTTCAATAATTAGTTATTCCTAAAAACGTGGTGAGACATATTGTGCTAAGAGATCATCTCTTGTCTTCTCTTAAATGAGAGAAGACAAGTCTTTTCTTATGATTTCTCTCTCCTTCACCTCATCATTTATCCTACGTGACATTCTTAAGATAAAACCATTGTACATGCCGTTAATGATACCATGGCCGTACCATCTGCCACCAAAACATGTACTCCCTCTGTCCCAAAATAAATGTCTCAACTTTATACTAACTCTGAAGTTAGTATAAAGTTGCGACACTTATTTTGAGACAAAGGGAGTATCTGTTGAACAAGGTTATACAACATTGAAGATTGCTTTCCCTCAGCCAGGCGTGTTCCTAGAATCACGTAGTGAGCCATTCCCAATTGTGAATGCACCTCCGCTGAAGAGCTGATCCTCGACCTCGATTAGTCCTTTTCCAAAAGGAGAGTATAGTGGCTTTATGGTCACTTGTAACAACGTCTTGGTCTATGAATAATTATGCCATCACAGTTCTTGCCACGCTTCCTCCACATTTAACAACTTAAACAACTATTTGTCGGGCATGCATTTATACCTGATCTCAAGATCGTCCCCTCCAATGTGCTAGTGACTTTTCGGCCTAGCGTGGAATACTTGCTAGTGCAACTATGGGAAGAGCCGGCATCAAGATGGTGACTGAAGCATCGCTTCAGGTCTGGGATTGAAACTCTTTTTCTGGCTTTTATTGGTGAGACTCAGTGGCGACGAACTTGGTCGTTACCTTGTTGAACGCATTCTTTGCTGTTGTGCTGTCCTTCATTGGTTGGTCTCAACAATCCTTATCCGGGTCATCTCCGATCGGAAATTGGCGTGGCGAGGCGAGGGCGTTTAATCCTTCTTGGAGGCGTTAAGTTCATATCTTATAACGGTCCGACCATGGTTGTCTATCTTTTGTACTCTATTTGTCGATGATTTTGGCTTCATTGCCTTACATGAACTTAAATAAAATTTGGATGTGCGCATCATAATGATGCACACGCCGGGGATCTAACCTCCTTTTTGAAAAAAACGATCGTCCACTCCAAGACTTCCTTTGTTTCTTTGGTCAATGGATAATGCCCCCACTTTTGACGTATAATTTCACTTGTTCTCATCTATTTGCCAGTAAAAGTCTAAATCTTTAGTAACCAATTCTTTTCCACGCCTTTTAAGTACCTCAAAATATAAAGACATAAGCATCGATAAATTAGTGAGAACCGCATTGTTCAGCACAAGTCGTCCAACATAAGACAAAAGCTTGCCTATCCAACTGCCAAGCCATTTATCAAACTGGCCCTCAACCCCTTTCCTCTCCTTATTCCAAAGCTTACAGTTATGAATGGGGATCCCAGCATTACCGAAAAGGGATTCCAAGGATATTTCAATGTGCCACCGAGTTCTTCCATGCGTCCACCTAATTAAATTTTTGAGAACCTCATAATATAAACCCTTTAAACCTTCACTTGTTATTTATTGGCAGGTTTATATTATGTGAAAAACAAACGTGGATGTGGTGGATGTTATGGATTGAAAATCAACAACTAGTCAACCAAAGACATTTATTGATCAACAGCTAGTCACATTTAATCATCTGAAAAAATAGACAAGAGAAAATTTATTGATCTCATCTTATTTTTACACACGACAGAAACATTCAAAGTTTTTATACAATGGAGATACCATGAGAAATGTCAGTTTCACTAGTACATGAACCCTCTACTAGCTGTGTTCGGGATAGCCCACCAGCTGCGTGATGAGTGGGCATCGCAGGTGTGGTGCTGCTGGTAAGGTAAGAGTAGCAGCGTGTGTCTCGCACGCGGCTAGTGTGGTGCCGCTAGCAGTATTTGTGGGTTGCACACGGCTACTGTGCTATTAACTAGCAGCGTGTTGTCTCTTGGAACGCTACTAGGTTGTATAGCACTGCGACGTTCAGTTTCCTTAAACGTTGCTGGTGTCAGAGCTAGACCCAGTGTGCGATTTCTGCGAACGCTTCTAGTTTGTGATAAAATTAGCAGCGTCCTGCTAATAACAAACACAACTAGCTTGTTTTGCCAGGATAATAGAAATATTGCCACGGCGGTGTTTTTTGCTACAACATTTGCAAATTTCATACATGCAGAAATAAAAAGTATTATGCAATTAAATAGTGAATGTTACTGTGTAATACATTTTTACGAATCCAACCTATATAAGAAGATTACATAGCAAATGATGGAAGCATTTATGAACCAACAAAGGGCTGATTTTTCTCCCACCACAGCATCTATGAGCCAAAGTGCTCATTTTGCTGTCATGCTAGTCATCATGTCTCGATACATGCAAAGTGGTAATGTTACAGACTAAAGGGCGTAAGTTCTGACCGACATAAAAGGTGCGGTAAGGGCTACCCAGTTGAGGTGTTGAAGTCGCTATGCTGTCGCTCCATGCTGCCTATCCCACCGCTTCTCGAGGGGTTCTTGTGCGTTGTAGTACATGCCCTTCTTGTTGGCGACATCGTTGTTGATGAAGGTTGGAAGGGTGCTTTGCATCCGTCTAAACTCAACTCGAATATCATCCGGTGCGACAATGGCAAGGGTTTAACCCCAGTTGGTGATGCCATCCTTTCTTGTGAAGGTCGTATGCTTCTGCATGCAATCAACCATGTGGTTCATGACGTAGTAAGCAGACATATGACTTTTGTGGGTTTGCTGTTGCATGCAACGAAAAGGTTGAGTTGTGGGTGAAGCGTGCCAAGCCCAAGCTGTTTTTCTTTTTGAATTCTGACTTTGTCGGTCCTACGCTGTTCTCAAAATCTATGAGAGTATCATCCATAACTGACTTCAGTTTGTTGTAGTCTTTCTTGATGCTTTGATGCGAGTGTAAGAGATAAGAATTGCCAGTCTTTGGGGATAGAACAAAGAGGACCCAATGCTCGTCGTTGCGCAAACAGTCAAACAAAGCAGTAACCACCGTCAATATTTGTACGATGAGAGGATATATACTGTACATCTAAGAAAGCATATGTGCATTGATGCTAGCTAGCGAACAATTAATACATACAATGGGGCACAAGATGGTAGTCTGCGTGTCTATGTTGAACCATGAATTCTACAAGGTAGATCTTTATCACTTTCCTACCTTCTCGACTATGAAGGTTATTGTGGTGCATGTGGTAAGGGTCCGCCATGGCGATCGTCCTCAGCGTTGTCATACTTGAGCTTGTTCTCTAGATGAAGTGCCCATAGCGTGACTAAGGAGGATCCCTCAAACTGCAGGAGGTGGATCATGCTGAAGATTTGGTCGAAATGTATATAGAACTTGTTTGCGGGGAAACCATCAGCGAAGCCAAGACCCTTACTCACCTTCACCGAGTATACCAGAAGATTTTGCAAAGGATTGAAAAATCGACCTTGGCCGCCAGCTCTCTATTTAGGATGTCATCATGAAGAAGATTCATTTCCTGGTAGTCTCCATGGTTATACCAAGCATATCTCCATAACTCCCAACACTCCATTTCTTTAATCATGTTGCATCTCAAAGCCACGTACATACCTTTGTGCAGGTTGTCCTTTTTGTCTGGAACAAATCTCATACGTACTCGCACGGTTGATGCGGCTTGAAGCTACGTCGGTATTTCCCCAAAGAGGAAGGGATGATGCAGCACAGCAGCGGTAGGTATTTTCTTTAGTGATGAAACCAAGGTTATCGAACCAATAGGAGAACCAAGCAACACTACGTAAAAAGCACCTGCACACAAATAACAAATACTCGCAACTCGATGTGTAAAAGGGGTTGTCAATCCCTTTCGGGCAACGGCGTCAAAAATTTGCAAACGAACGTGAGAGAGTAGTAAATATTGATAGATCAAACGCCAAATAAAATAAAGTGCAGCAAGGTAGTCTTTTATTTTTGGTTTAATAGATATTAAAATAAAAGCAAAGGAAAATAGATCGCAAAGGCAAATATATTAAAGAAGAGACCAGGAGGCCGTAGGTTTCACTATTGGCTTCTCTCAAGAAAAATAGCAAACGGTGGGTGAACAAATTACTGTTGGGCAATTGATAAAACTTCAAATAATCATGACGATATCCAGGCAATGACCATTATATAGGCATCACGTCCAAGATTAGTAGACCGACTCCTGCCTGCATCTACTACTATTACTCCACAAATCGACCGCTATCCAGCATGCATCTAGTGTATTAAGTTCATGGAGACATGGAGTAATGCAATAAGAATGATGACATGATGTAGACAAGATCTATTTATGTAGAAATAGACCCCATCGTTTTATCCTTAGTAGCAACGATATATACATGTCGGTTCCCCTTTTGTCACTGGGATCAAGCACCATAAGATCGAACCCACTACAAAGCACCTCTTCCCATTGCAAGATAAATAGATCAAGTTGGGCAAACAAAACCCAAATATCGGAGAAGAAATACGAGGCTATAAGCAATCATGCATATAAGAGATCAAAGAAGATTCAAATAACTTTCATGGATAAAAAGATAGATCTGATCATAAATACAAAGTTCATCGGATCCCAACAAACACACCGCAAAAAGAGTTACATCATATGGATCTCCAAGAGACCATTGTATTGAGAATCAAAAGAAAGAGAGGAAGCCATCTAGCTACTAACAACGGACCCGTAGGTCTACAAAGAACTACTCACGCATCATCAGAGAGGCACCAATGAAAGTGGTGAACCCCTCCATGATGGTGTCTAGATTGGATCTGGTGGTTCTGGACTCTACGGCAGCTGGAATTGATTTTTGTCTACTCCCCTAGGGTTTCTGGAATATTGGGGTATTTATAGAGCAAAGAGGCAGTTCGGGGGGCACCCGAGGTGGGCACAACCCACCAGGGCACGCCTGGAGGCCCAGGCGCGCCCTGGTGGGTTGTGCTCCCCTCGGAGCACCCCCTAGGCGCTTCTCCGGCCCACTGGATGTCTTCTGGTCCAAAAAAAATCCACAAAAATTTTCGCTGCGTTTGGACTCCGTTTGGTAATGATTTCCTACGATATAAAAAACATGCAAAAAACAGCAACTGGCACTTGACACTATGTCAATAGGTTAGTACCAAAAAATGATACAAAATGACTATAAAATGATTGTAAAACATCCAAGAATGATAATATAACAGCATGGAACAATCAAAAATTATAGATAGGTTGGAGACGTATCAACGGTCTTCCGTTGCCGAACATCGCGTCCTCCGTGATAGATTAGCAGAACGAAACCATCGCTATTCTCTCCGACCTACATCGAAACAGCCCTTCGTTTCACGATTTTCTTGACGATTCCTCCTCGCCTTCCTCTGGATCAACTCCACTGCCTCCTCGAACCTTGCTCATGATACCACTTGTTAGAATAAATCCGAGGCGCTAGTCGATCTACCAAGGACCAAGCAATCACACGAGCTTGACACCGAGATTTGTTAACGAGGTTCACCGATATGGCTACATCCCGGGGGCCTGACTACGGGCGCTCCTCCCCATGACACCGCTACAATACCGCACCATGGCCGCCCAGGCGCCGGCACACGCCGTTGGCTCCCCTGCGTGCCTGTGCTATTATGTTGGCATAGGTTACATCGCGTGTCTACCTTCGATATATATGAGAGGCTTGGGATACAAGTGTCCTATTAGGAGACAACTCCTACCCTGTCTACACACGGTCTAAAACCAAGTCCAACTGTAACCTACCTTGTACAATAATATTCTTCACAACTCTAACATATTGTAAATTTACATGATGTTTTTTTTCTAATAAGTATTTTGTTGGGTACCTACACTTGTAGCTGTAACTGATCGGTTCCTCGTTGATTTTACTTTGTTGGATACACTGATTCAGAAAATTTCAACCTGTCGATGATGGTGCCTTGATTTCTCGAGAAATTGCACAATGTGTGTCCTCTGCTAAATTTCCGGGTTAGTCCTAATTTTCTATACAAGTATTTCTTATATGAAGGGCCTCATTGATTCAAAGGATTTTCACAAGATTTTCAGAGGAATAGAATCCTTGGGAAATTTTCCTACATCGGCCATTTTGGTTTGTAGGAAATCATTTGTAAGTGGCGAACACTAGCATAAGAGACGTGCAAAGGGGTATCGTAATAAAAAAATATTTAACCATTTTTGCACTATCATAGACGCATCGCTTCTTACCGCTACTCATATTGCGTTTAGCTAATTTATTATCCTTGTTAAAATCACCTTTTGACATAGAGATAACAAACACAGCTCTTAATCTTTTGTACATACCTTGTGTTTTCAAATAAATTTCTTACGAAAGCGGTGATTATCATTGACCATGCCTGAATCCTAATGGGACACATTTGACTCATGAGTTAAGTGTATGAACATTCACTAAACCAACTGTAGCCAGTCCACTTCTCACTGATCAGCACCTACTGAAAACCTATTTTCAATTAGGGCATGTACAATGGTTGATAAGACAGTCTTATCTTAAGTCTTGCATGTAATTTAGAGATGATAAAAAGCATGTCTACAATGGGTCATCTCTTAGTCTTGTCTTCAATAATTAGTTATTCCTAAAAA